>BSBK01000411.1:1025000-1402500 GCA_027943335.1 Chamaecyparis obtusa
ATGTAGACAAACTTTACAATAGGGACGAGTACAACTCATTAATGCTTCATTAGTAGAAGAAATATTAGAAGGAATGTCAGTTATATACTAGTCTCCTCTACCATAATATCACCTTATTTGATAGAAGCTCTTTCATAGGGGAGATAATAATCAACATTTTTGTCCAATAGTTCATCTCAAATAGGGAGATCATCAAGAATAGAAATGTCTTTAAGAATAAAGGAAACTTTAGGAGAGAGGTAATCACAACTCACTAAGGCTTCATCCCTAAAAGGGGAGTCACTGAAAGAAATAGAAGGTGAAGTATCATAAGGGAAATCATCATCCTTAACCAAGGTATTCCCATAGATGAGGCTAATATTAGGAGAAGAGTTAACATCAATCCTCAATGCTTCTCTTGAAAGAGAAAGACCATTAAGAGAAAGGTAAAAAAAATCTTCTTGCTAATATATCCTTATGAGGTGATAAGAGAAGCTAAAGCAACATCACATGTATTAAATTGATTCCCTTTAGTGCTAACATAATGTAAAGGCAATTCGATGGGGGATGTTGTTTTGTCTCAAAATAGAGAGAATGGTTTCAAGATGAAAAAAAAGGAAAAAATGCATACAAATCAATGAAAGGTAACAATAATTCATGAAATGAAATCTTTGTTTTTTTGTGTTTTTTTATAAATGCAAATGAAAGATGTGGAAAATATGTGATATAAACAATGCATACAAAGAAGATCTAACCACCAACATTAGAAGTATGTAAGAAGAGTCAAGTTCACCAAAATGTACAATATGAAAAGGGGATCACATAAAAGGGCTAATTTACCCAATTCATGTGGCACATTGGATTACAAAACCACTTGAAGACCTATATGATTAACACCAATTGAAATATTCCAATGCAATATTCAAGCTTGAAGGGTTTTTATTCATTTTTTGCTTAGAATTGAGAAGGAGATGAATGATATTGATATACAAGAGACTAAATAAGAACATATATGTTCTAATCCAACTAAAAGGAAATGTAAAAGAGAATAAGGATGAATTTTTAATGCGCTTAGAAATGGAATAGGAGAATTGAGTTTTCAGATCTGGATTCATGATTGTCAGAATCCCAGAAAGACATGTAACTATAGATCTAAGATTTAAAGATAGTAACCCGTCTCTTTGCCAAATTTGAGCTAAAAAAGCAACGGACAAAGTGAAACTCATTGTGTACTTAAGGATAGAATGCCAATGGCATTTTGTACTAGGTGATTTTGGCTAATTTGTTTTGGGTCTCTCCGACTGTATCCGATCTTCTTAGATCTCCGTCACTGGCTCCATAAACTATTCCTACACACAAAATAATGAGGAAGAAGGTTGGCTAAAGGGGTTTTCCTCAGTCAAACCCCTATTTAGGAATCAACCTTGAAAATGAAAAGAAATTATATAAAGAAGGATGAAATAGAAGCTAGATCTCCACAAAATGTTAATGCCATAACTTGATCTCCACAAAAACCAAAAGGAAATCATGGATGTTGTAGTTTCCCACCATGCTTGAAGAAGAAGGAGAAGAATTATTTCAAGGATTGAAGATTTGGATGCTTGGAGACCTTGACAATACTCTAATTTCTTGATGGCTTGATCAATTGATTGCCTATCCTTTTTATCTTATGAAAGAATGGAAAGGGAGGCCTTTATATAGAGATCTCAAAGTAAAATTACCTTTAGAATGACTTAGAAAAATGATAATGACCTATGGGCATACCTTTCGGGAATGTGAAACCATAAAATCCCACTCTTAAAATTTCAAGCAAAAGTGTCACTTGGATAGTTTGACTTTTACGAAACTGTACCCAAAAAACTATTGTGTACCCAAAAAGTCACTGTGTACCTAGCAAAATTCAATGAAATTTTATAGGGAGAAAGCTAATTGTTTCTAAGTCCTGAAAGATGAGCCACATGAAGATATGAGATCTATAGATGTGAAAATCACACCTCAAACTTTAAAATGAGGTAAGACCCATCTTAAAGTGGGGAGATGGAATAATTTGGTGAAAATCAATTAAGAGAGGACTCATAATATTAATTTAGATATTCATTTAAATTAATAAAGGCCTAATGATCATTGGGAGAACGTGAAATCAACGTGGGAACCCATATATACTAAAATGGGGCTAAAATGAGCACCTAATTAAGGGTGCTACTTTTTAGAATGATGCACACTGTAATCATTCTTATGTATTCGAATGTTATGATATCATCCCTTCCACATTTAATTATTATTTTAAGCATCATCATCATAATAATAATCCCATCTAATTAAATTCATTTAAATAACATTTCATTGCAACGATGAGCATATAATTAATCCCTGAATAGAGTCAACATCACAACATGATCAATAGCATAATCTCTCTATCAAATAAATGTAACATCATCATAATTATCTACTGAAACTAACATATATCTCTAACTACATTTATTAGCATTTAATGCCATAAAATACAAATTCACTTCATTTAACAATTAACCAAATTTACATTGAATTTCCAAAATAACATTGATATTTTGATTCACAATAATATTCTATCTCAACACATTTCCCATTGTTATAATCACGATCCAACTAGGTGGAATATCACATTGCAACCAACTCATAATCACAATCATAGTAGGACCACTAGGTTCACATAATTAGGCACCAAAAACAAGTATGAATGCCAATGAAACAATGAAATCCAAATCAGTAAGAAGAATTCCAACACATCATGGGTAAAAAATGACCACAAAATATAAGTCAAAATGAAACATAAGATAGGTACTCAAAACATAAACTGCAACAATGAAGCATCCAAAACAAGATCAAAGTACCACAAATGATCATCCTCCAAAAGTAAAGAGGCATACGACAAGTCCACATCAAGAAGTATGAAATGCAAGAGAGTAAATGGGAGAGGCACTGCACTTAGGGTTTAAAATCCCTATGGTTTAAAAACTCTAGTAGGGTTTGAAATTTATCGCTATAATTAAGGTTTAAAATACACTATTAATATTATGATTTATTAATGAAAGTTAGGGTTTGAAATTCACTATGAACATAAGATATAAAATATTTAAGAACAAGCACCAACAAATTTAGAGAATATTAGTAACTTGATAAATAAAACTTTCAGGGTTAAAATCCATTGTTAGTATTATGATTTAACAAGTAATTATAGGATTTACAAACAAACACTAAGGACATATACATGGTGGACATGCGGAGAGAAGACTTAAAACTTTACTTGCGAGAAAAGTTCTAACACACTTGTGTTAGAAGTTTGAGTTCATAGATAATATTAGGGTTTAACATTTACCATTATAGTTTGGAATTCAGAGTGATAATTAGGGTTTAGAAATCATTGACATTGATAAACAAGAAACCATTTGCAAGAAACCCATTAATAAACAAGAAACAAACTCAAGGTACTAAAATGCAATAAATAGTTGGCGGTTATAGAGGAAATGAATAACGAAACCCTACTTTAAAATGTTAAACCAAAATATTAATAGTTATTCCTAATATTAACAGTAAAATTGAAACCCGAGTTGTAAATGTTAACCTCTAATATTATATACGAAGTCACACGTTAAACCCTAATATTTTGTATGAATTCAAACTTGTAACACCAAGTGAAATTTAAACCCTAATAGTAACAAAGAATTTTAAACCTAGATGATTCTAGTTAAATCCTATTATTGCCAGTGAATTTTAAACCCTAACATAAATTGTTAAACCATAATGTGAACAATGAAATTGACACCTTAATATTAATAAGTAAACCATAATATAAACCATGAATTTTAAACCCTAATAGTAAAAGGAAAACCCTAATAGTAAAAGGTAAATCATATTATTAACATGCAAATTTAATGGTGGCCATGCAATCGATTGTCGGGCGATCACCATCTCCATTTTGGATGGTACAATAGACAAGTTGTCATGGTGGGCCAATGCAAGTATCGGTCAACGCACCAAAACAACTTGAAATCAACACCTAGGACATCTACATGTCGTACATGTGGGAGGATCAATTAAAAATTGATTAAAAATAATTTTTTAATAGACCACTAAAGAGTCGATGTAACAACGCCAATTTTGTTTTGAGTCCATATAGCACTCCACATGGCACTCCACATGAACCTAGATAGTCTACGCAACACTCCACATGAACATGAACCCACATAGCCTCTTATTTTGTAATTTATTCTTTGCTTTTATTCAATAAAAAAACAAAAGAAAAAGTTTGTGCACATATGGCTCTCCTCCACCAGTGTGTACATATGACTAAAAACTCTTAAACACAATCAAACTCTAAGCTTATATTGTTATACAAATGGGTGCCTTCCATAAGCCCTCAAATTCCTTATATCGTTGTAATTGAATCGTAAGGAACTAATTCTTCTCGTGAGCCTCTTGTAACCTATAAAATCAATTTCTGAACTCTATCGAACTTCTTTCATCTCTGGATTTGGGTGCCTTACAAACCGGCTGTGCACTGATTCATCCGCCGTTCAACAAAAATGGCGGAATTCATTCCTCAAAGTAAGTGCAGTTCACAGAAACCCTTTTCCCCGTTTTTGTTTATGTTTTCAAATTTCTAGGGTTTTTGAGGTTTTTATTTTGCATCCGGAGTGTAATTAGAGTCTGCAAGCTTGAGACATTCAGTATCCACCGGGTTTAGGTATTTATTT
Source organism: Chamaecyparis obtusa (assembly GCA_027943335.1). NCBI lineage: Eukaryota > Viridiplantae > Streptophyta > Pinopsida > Cupressales > Cupressaceae > Chamaecyparis > Chamaecyparis obtusa. The sequence goes on from BSBK01000411.1 coordinate 1,029,713, forward strand.
ATTTTTGGTTTATTTTTCAGCTGGGATGAGATCTTTTGCGCAGGCTGCCGCTTCTGAGGAGGTAGCAGCTCCGCTGAGAGTCGTTCAGATTGATGGATTGGTATAAGCCCACTTCTACGAATCATGTTTTACTTTTTCATTATACTTTGTTGTGTATGATATTGATTTTTAAAAAAATGTAAACGGATAAATTCAGGTTGTATTGAAAATAATAAAGCACTGTAAAGAATGCATGCCCGCTCTGGTCACCGGACAACTTCTGGGTTTGGACATTGGAAGTGTTTTGGAAGTTACAAACTGTTTTCCTTTTCCGGTATGCACTAATTCTGCATATATACTCAGCCTTTTGGTCTCTCATGATCGTTTTACATTGCCCCATTTGAGGCCCATTTTGTTGAAAACTCTATATTCCGAACTGATTATATTATTTTTATCGAATAGTTAGATTGTTTTTAATTTTGGCTTTTTTTGTGCCAGACTGCCAGTCAAAATAAGCGTGATTAAACCTACGAGTACCTGATAGTTGATCAGGGGTGTTTAGATTTGTGATAGAGTAGCTTGATGAGTTCTGATTTAGCTTCTCTTGCTTATTTATGATGATGAGCAGAGCCGTGGAACTGAAGAAGAGGATGAAGCCGATGCTGATGGGGCAAACTATCAACTTGAAATGATGCGATGTTTGAGAGAAGTAAATATTGATAATAATACAGTTGGATGGTAAGTTGTACAGATATGAATTTTCTGTATCCTGAATATAATCTTTGAATTGGTACAGCATAATTAGCAATTTTTGTTGAGCTTTTGAAATAAGCCATCCAAAATATATCTTTAAATGATTATAGTATTATTCACATTGTTAATTATTTTGAACTTCTGAAATAAGCCTTAGGTTGACCATGTACAAATTTTCAAGCACAGTATTTGTAGGAATTACAATAGGTTAGATGTTTTAAATATTAGAAGATACCTACCAAGTATACCTCTGTTTGAAAGATAATTTTAAATAAGGGTTATTCATATGCTACAAAAAAAGAGCATATACTAAACTTCAAAAGAATACACGGGAGCCAATGCATTGTGAAGTAGGTGTTCTTGGACTCTCAAATGTCATTGTACATGACTACAACTTCCAGAAGCTATGAACTTCAGAAATACTATATGTTATTGCAGCCACTGTTACTTCCCTTCATGGATGCTGATTCCTGAAGAAGATGTTATCAGAGTAGTCAATGTACTCTGCAGGGAATCTCTTACATATTTTTAAACTTCTCGATGACGCTTCTAACTAAATCTTAGAATCATACAGGGAATCTTTATTAAAAGTTGAACAGAAGTATTTCCATGATTACATGTCAATGCTTGAAAATTAGCTCCTCAATTCATGAGCTTGTCAATGTGCGCCATATCAGGTCTGGAAAGTTGGGGGGTGACAATTATTCTTCTTCTCCAATATATATAGTAAGAGTATATGTTATTTTAGTGCAAAGTGCTGACAGTTCATGGGATTCTAATATTTGAAAAACCAAAAGTGTTCAATATCCTTGAAGCTGCAAAACATTATTGTTTCCCTGAATATGCTGACTCTGAATTGATTTTTTTGAAATTGTTCCGAATCTCAGTACTACACTCAATAGCACATAGTTTGAACTGTTGACTGCTTTTGATGCAGTATGGTTCATGCAATCAAATGATCCTGTTGTAGAACATTTAAGACATCTACTTAATGGCATGGTTGCAGTGGTGTTCAAAGCTGTCAAATTCAAGGAAATTTCATGGACAATTATGTGCTTTTGTTTTCTCTTCTAGATTCCCTGTTTTTTCCTTACACTTTTTTTAATTTCCTACAAGAAAATGAATCACAAAGTAAGAAACAAGTGAATAGGCTTTGCAACTAAAGTCTGTGATTATGCAGTTTCTATATCTCTTTAACAGCATATGAGGAATTAGACAAGGTTGTTGGTATCTCCATCATTCTACACCTTTGTAGCAGATGTTTCTTCAAGGTGGCAGAGATCTCTGTACGTGAGGATTCTCTTGTGAATCCATGTTTGGTGTTAGAGGTCACATCAGGTTGCAGGAAAATTTTATCATCCTGAAATCAAACAGGCATCACAAACCGATAAACTCAATCATTTTCCTTGCCGCTTCAACTGTTTCGATAAATCTTTGTGCAAGGAGAATCAACTTGGAGATAGCTGAATTGAGTGTGGCAACAGTGTCAATATTGTAACATTTTCATTGGGCTGTTAACTTGGATTGTATATCCAAACTGCCAGAAAATGATTCAGCTAGAGAACCACCAATGAATGCTCCAAATTGCATATATCCTATCAGAAAGCTTCCCCAATTCTTTAGAATTCAATTCAAACTATAGATTTTTATCTGCTGCTTCTGTGAGTTGCAATGATAAATGCAGGAATCTTTCCCAACAGTTCATTATTTAATTCTAACTACACAGCTTTTCTGTTGCTTCTGGAGTTGCAGTTACTTGAAACTACCTTAAGAAAAATATATCCTGCTTGTAGAGCTCTATTCAAGTTCCTTAGTCTGGAATAAAGCTAGGCCATAGAGGAGTGGCTAAATCAATTTGTCAAGTTGTGAAGCTGGAGGCTTGTAACATTGAATGGCATTACATACCATCTTGTGGTCTTTGGCTTGATAATATCTAACTTCAAGCTACTGATATGTTCATTGACTTAAACCATCCCTTCTGGAGCAATTTAGTCCACCACCAGATCATGTCAATATATCAATGTAAAGTTTCATGCTTTCATCATTGCACACTAATACATTATTCTTTTGGAGTGTATCTATTATTGAGTAAACAGAATTCTGAGTTATACCAGAAAGACATGCTAGGTAGGAGGATCCATAGTGCCGTCCCCTAGGAAGATGCATAGGCCCGTGCTTTTTCAAAAATTTTAAATGGAAAACTAATTTCCACACACAAACATTCTCAAAATTAAGCCTTAGTTGAAGATTTGGTTTGTTCAGATTGTCAGTCACATAATCAAATTTGTTATATATAACTTTTAAGCAGTCATCATTGAACATATTGTATTTCAGAACTAAATTTGTTAAAAGATGGATGTTGGAAATGGGAAATAAATATATAGTTCTGTTTTAGCTGTCACTAACCGACAATTCCCTTCAATTCAACAGGTACCAGTCAACTTACATGGGATCTTTTCAAACTGTAGAACTGATCGATACATTTATGAATTACCAGGTACTTCTTTCTAAGTTAAATAATGTTGAAGTTTTTATTGAATGAACTCATCACAGCACTGTAATGTTATTTTCAAAGACTGTAATAGAGAATGCATTATTGTCTTCTTTTGTTTGTTTTTGCTGATTTAGAGATTAAGCTTTTTCAGACATCATGAAGTTTAGTATTTTGTAGTTCCCATTGATTCATTTCCCATATTGATAAATATGGGCCGAGGAAGGTCAAGAAAACTTGTTTACTCCGAGTGAGCATAAGGATTTGAGAGAACAATTATAGGTTCGTATTAGGTTCAAAGTCTAGATGATGGTCATAGACTTTGTAAACACAACAGTGACATTGTATTGGAAAATACTCAATTAAACTTTGATGAAGATAACTGTATTTAGATGAGGAAGGACCATTATGTCTCATCCTCTTATCCTCAATCCAAGTCCAAGTGTGATGGGTGGCAGATGTCCTGCCATGTTCAGAACATCAGAGACTGCATGCTGTCTCCAAAACAATGCAACATTTAGAGATGCGTTGAAATGGTGACAAGAGAGAGTCAGAGGCTTAAATCTGTAAATTCTTCATTCATCGACACCCATATGATTACCTTGTATTGTTAGGAAATAAGGTTTACTTTTAATAAATCCAATTAGGTTAGTTTGTTGGGAAGTTCATTCCCGTAAATTTAGTTTTGTATGGGAAAATAAGGCTTTATAAAGCCATTTGAAAAGCAATGTAAAAATGAACCAAACAATGATAATAAAATTATTTTCCATTTTATTTGCAATGTATATTTTTATATTGCTATTTTCAATTTTGTTTTGCTGTCCAACATTGGTATCAGTCTTATCAGAGCATTTTGAAAATTGGGCTGTGAAGAATAAATAAATTATAATTGATTGCTGATCTGTGCAATGGTTCAGTAAGCAGAGCACACTTATTTCAAATCATTTCCTTCATATTTTGACTAAATGAGCCAGGTGCTAGGTATCAAAAGTTGTTTGAAGTGTACAACATGAGAAACAGTTTCTTGCATAAGAGTTTGCTATTCTGTAAGTTATTAATTTTTTTTTTCAGATTGCACAGAATAAAGAAAAGCATGTAAATTTCTGTTTAGATTGGCTTGGAAGTACAACAGTTTTCAGTTCTTGTGATCAGCAATGGCATTGAGAAGTAGCATTTTTTTTAAAAGCACAAAAACAAAGAGAAAAAAAAGTGGAAATCCAGACCAGTGCAACAAAGGAAGAGTTTAAAAATCATGAAAAATGGATTCACTAAATAACATTTGAAGGCCATAAGTTGGAAAGAGGCTCTTTAAGTGGAGGATATGAGCTAAAAATTTGTTTTCTAATAAATGATTCATTTATATTTTTTGGTACAAGCCTTACAAGGTGCTGTGCAAAGGGTTATGAAATGCATTCTCAAAAGCAAGCATTTATACAAGGTTTTAAAACTATGAATTTCATTTTGGGTGAAGTATACATTATTTTGTTTCATTATGACACCAAATATTATTTTTAATGAATATTTTAAAAGCTCACATGCTTGTGCCGTTGGAGAATCTGATGCATAGAATGTAAAGAAAGATCAAATTGACGGTTAGAGGAAATGGAGACTGGAGGATATTTATTGGAGGGTAGAGGAAGTAGAGGCTGGAGGATATTTATCATCTCAAGCCTAGCTTCTTGCTCGGGTGATTTTTTGCATGAGAAGCTCTTTTTATTTGTCTTTGAAGAAAAGACAGGGCTTGACATACTTTGAATCCCTCTTCATAGATAAAAGAGGGGATTTTTCAGATAATCAAGTTTGTCTCAATCTGCATAGTAGTTGTTTTAGTTTGCAGATAATTAAGTATGTCTCCATCTATAGACATGAGAAGTGGTATACTTGTGGATAATGGAGTATGTCTCAATTCACAAGTACTGTTGGAAAATTTGCCTAGACAAGATGAGTTTGGGTTAATGTGTTCAAAGTTGGATAGCCAACCATTTGCCTAGACCAGGAAGTTTAGGTTGATGCTGATGAAGAATTGGACATTCAAAACATTTACCTAGATTAGGAAGTTTAGGTTGATGTTGATGAAGAAGAGTTAGAGATTCTAGACATTTGTCTAGATGAAGTTTAGGCTAATGCTGATATAATTTTGTCCTCGTTTTTCTTCATAATGTAAACCTCAATGGGGGGTTGTTAGGAAATAAGGTTTACATTTAATAAATCCAATCAGGTTAGTTGGTTGGGAAGTTCATTCCCGTAAATTTAGTTTTGTATGGGAAAATAAGGCTCTATAAAGCCATTTGAAAAGCAATGTAAAAATGAACCAAACGATGGTAATAAAATTGTTTTCCAGTTTATTTGCAATGTAAATTTTTATATTGCTATTTTGTTTTTCTGTGCAACATGTATAGCTTTATAAAGCTATTCAATTCATTGACTATTAAAATCACTAGCTACCAACTCATAATTAATAACAAATTAAAATTTAAAAACTAACATTAACATGTTAACTTCTTAAATATTTATTATTACTGTATTGATATTCTATGTCGTGCACTAATAATTCCTAACAACCCTCTTTAGTGTTGACATAGGGATTTTGTTTCAGTGCTGCAGTGTCAACAATCGGCATGTCTCAAGTCCCCCCTTCAAATAAAATTTTCTTTGGATGTTGGCCTCTACCGATAATGTATCCAATATTAATATGCAAATACAAAATCTATTACGCCCTTATGGCACCATAATTCCAAATACACAATGGAAAAAGATAAATTAAATTGGCAGTAACCATTTAAATACCTGTCTTCTGCATCAATCTGCGAATTAAATATTGATAGTATTTTCAAATGCTTTTTGGGTTTTGTGCTTCTATTCAACAACTTTCCTTAACACTTTGAATTTTCAAATTTTGTTAAGAAATGATAAAGATATTGCAGTTTTAGTGAGACTGTTAAATCGCCAATTTAAAATCAAAACAATATGCAAACAATAGAATGGTGCCTTGAGAACATGATTACTCCTCTGCACAAACCTGTAAATTCTGCATTCATCATTACACAAATGATCACACTCTATGGCTTTACCAAGCCATTCAACTTATTAAGTACCCAAACCACTAATTACCAACTCACTCATAACTGATAACTAACTAAAAACTAACATTTAATAAATCAACATTAACATGTTAATTTATTATTTATTAGTTTATTCTATGCCATGTACTAATAATTCTGAATAGGATGTCCGGGGAAACATCTCCCAGTTTGGGGAGACCACCTAGAGACTTTCCCATAAATTTCATGGATTGGGGATGGGGAAGGAACATTCTGTCTTGTCATCCCATCCTCCAAGTCAAAGTGTGGGAAGGAACATTCTGTCTTGTCCTCACATCCTCTAAGTACAAGTGTGATGGGTGGTGTTTGTCCTGACATCCCTAGGGCATCAGGGACTGCAGGCTGTCTCCAAAACAGTGAAACAGTGAGAGGATGTCCTGGGAAAAATCTTCCAGTTAGGAGAGGTATCCCAGAGACTTTTCCCAAAAAATATTGTGGATATGGGGACAGAACAGTCTGTCCGGTCCTCCCATCCTCAAAACTGTGAACGCCCCCCTGAGTGGAGTGTAATGTTCCCTCTTCAATACTGATTTGTGTTAATTTTAATAGCTAGATTCAAATTCTAGCTAATAATAAATTAAACTTAATCTAATTTATATATGTAATTTAAATTAAAATAAAAAATTGATTAAGGGCTGGGCCCTTCCTTCTTCTATGATTAAAACATCTCTTGGCGCCAAAGAAATTAAATCCAAGGTCGGCCTTGGAGGCCGACCCTACCTTATATTTGTAGGAATCATTTGCCGTTGCACCAAAAGCTCGAACTGTCAATGCCCAATACAAATGTCAGATTTAACCCGATCCACGGGAGGCGGTTAAGCCATGTCACGAATCTCTAAGGAGGTGCTGACCACCAAGTCAACAATCTCCCCCTCAACACCGACTGAGCCTTCAGCACCCACTGAAGGGAGACTCGAACCCGTGACCCAAGGCTCTGATACCAATTGTAGGAATCATTTGCCATTGCACCAAAAGCTCGAACTGTCAATGCCCGATACAAATGTCAGATTTAACCCAATCCATGGGAGGCGGTTAAGCCATGTCACGAATCTTCAAGGAGGTGCTGACCACCAAGTCAACAATATTTACTATTCCCTCTTATACATGAGGATTTCTGGTTGTAAGAAAGAACATAATGCACAAGACAAGCTTGCAAAGACTACCTCTGCTACACTCAGCAAATTTTCTTAGTAATCTGATCTGCTACTGACTTGTACCAACAGCAAATTATTGAGGTCCTGATCTACAGCGAATTCATGGTGAACTTATCTTGAATCAAGCAAGCAGATCTGGCTGCTCCATATGTGAATTTGTTCTGCTCTAGATCTAAAACTTCCCTTCAATCTGCTCCAGCAGCAAGCATACTAAGATTTCCTTACAAGCTGAAAGTGGTTGGTGGCATGGTTGGAGTCCTACTCTCATCATCAGCAATCTGAGCTTCAAGCAGCGAGCTTCATCATCAATTCTTCTCCAGATTTGCTTCAACAGCAAACACTTCAAGCAGAGAATTTTTCATCAAAGATCTGATTCAATCTAAACTATTGGATTGAAGTTGATTTGCTTCGTGGTTCGGGGATCCGCAGCAAATCCACAGCGATGTTATTGTAAGTGTATTGGAGAGACAATAAATATTTGGATCTGAATGCTAGGTTTTTCCTCCTAGAGGTTTCCCAGGGTAAATCGTGTTGTGTCTCTTATTCTGATTTGTTAAATTCACTGTTTTGATTTAGCTTACATTTGATTACTTAAAATTTAACAATTTGAAAGACTAGTGCAACCACATCCAAAGAATTGCACAGACATCTAACTAGCAATACAGAACCATGAAATGAGATACAACTGTGAGTAGCTGCTACAGGCCAAACAAAAATAATCTACTGCCCAAGAAAATGCTTGGAGGTGAATAAAGATGCAGCAATTAGCAGACAAGAAGAAGCTACCACTAAAGAAGAATAAAATAAATTTAAAATTATTGGTTGCCAAAGAAAGAATTAAATAATAAAATATTATAAAATGAAATGATGATTAAAGTTTATTTTCAGTATTAAACTGAAGGCATTTTGAAGAGTTGACTTTTGGAAAACAAAGTCAATTCGAGATATACTTAGCAAGGAGGCTGTTGATGCGAGTTTTGTTCCACTTACACAACATGTAGGACTAAATATTCAATGCTTTGAGAAACATAAAACATTAAATCCCCTCTTGAACAAAGTCATCTCCCATGCTAAGCTTTGCAATGAAGATCATGGAATGACTCCAAGGTTCCTTACACCTGTGGATATCTAACTCAGTTGAAATGATGTGATTTGCTGGTTAATCACCTAGGCGGGCTTACGTGTTTCATTCAAGGTGTCGACTTACTTGCACTGCTAAAGATTTGGCTTTGCAATATATGATAAAGTATATCCGTGATTTATATCACTTCCAACTTTGCTCTTCAAACTTCTACTATCTAGACTATTTCTTGTTCCTAACTATGGATGGGAAAACTGATGGATGGACTAGGATTCCTACCAAATGGAGGTTTGCCTGCGACTTCAACTCCACCTAGTGCATAGCTTCAAAGGATCTCAAAATGGTTTTCATATCAACACCTTCCCCTCAATTCAACTTGGAGTACAAATTAAGGATCTAATGCCAATTGAACTTGAGCGCAATTTTCCTACCAAATGGAGGCATGCCTGCGACTTCAACTCCACCTAGTGCATAGCTTCAAAGGATCTCAAAATGGTTTTCATATCAACACCTTCCCCTCAATCCAACTTGGAGTACAAATTAAGGATCTAATGCCAATTGAACTTGAGCGCAATTACTAGATTACCACACAGGGCGCCCTTGCATCTACAAGGAGCTAGTGGCCTAGTTTTATAGAATCCAATCAAACATCCACCAATATCACCACACAATCTATCTATTTTTTACTCTTACTAAACAACTTTGAAATAAAATCCTATCTTAATTGAGAGATGTAAAGAACCATGCAAATACACCAAAATGATCATGTATATTCACCATGCAAGCCACAACAATGAATAGAGAACAATTTTGATAGTATTTTGGCAACAATTCTCCAACATAACTCCCTTACAAATGAGAGCAAATGGCCTTATATAGAGACTTCAAGTACAATGAATGGCCAAGATTAAGAGGCAAAAACTTTAAATCAAGGGCCAAGATTAAGAGGCAAAAGCCTTAATTAGGGTTTCCATAACCACCTACTACAAATATTTAATACCCACCCAATTACAATTAGGCACCACCACGTGGGCCAATAGGAAAATTACATTGCCTTCATGGGCCAATAAGAAAATTCAAATCCTTAACAACCGGATAAGGATCAATGACATGTGGACCACTAAGAAAAGGGCACATGCAGAAGAAGCCACCTCATCACCTTGGGAAATGTGCTGCTTATTCTCATCCTCCTTTCAGATTCAATGAACCTGGACATAATCTCATCAAATCGTCACAATGTGACACTTGGCATGCTTTTATTGAATGAGGATATGGTTGCCACCTCAGCAAACTGATCTAGAAACTTAATAAATACCCCCTAATTGTTGAGGAGAGATCATTTGTTAATCCTTCAATTGTGATGGCTCATCTTCATAATTGCTTCTTCTTGAAATTTCTTCATCTTTTCTTCTCTACCCTTGGAAACCTTCCCATTGCATTTGGCTTGTTCTCGCAGTTGTACTTGAAATCTTGAAGATTTTCTTTATAGTATTCCTTGATCATGGCCTTGTCCCTGCTGCTCGAATTCATCTTGGAAACATCCTGCTTGCATTTGGACCGTATAGCTCTTGGCCACCTTTGCCCTTTATTAGCCTCTTTCATCTTTCACTGGTAAATCCTTTCCCTTGGCTTGAGGCTTTGACTTTGAAATCCAGCTCCTTTCTCCATACTTGAGCCTGCAACAATTTATTATAGTTAGGACCTAGCCAAATTTTATCAGAATTGAACTAAAATCAGAGATTAATGGTAGCTGGAAAAATCAAAATCAGGACTCTACATAGTTGTTTTAGACTTATAAAATTGACTGATCCAGAACTGTGACACCCTAGGAAATTCAGAAAATTGATCTATTTTACTCCTAAGCGCCCTTTCACTCATGCCAATCTGATTTCACACCACTGTTAATTAAAAAAACATGGTTAAGATCCAAAGATGAAGTCTGATATGAAGTTATGCAATTCTGGAAATGAGGTCTGAGCTACTTTTATTGGATTTGAAGTCTGGAATTTACTGAAGATAATCAGAGGACCGCTGCTGACTGGGTCTTGGCACCCTCAATTGATAGCCCTGCAAACTAAATGACTAAGGAAGACCCCACAATCTGCCCCCAATAGTTCAAACCTTCTCAGCTGTACCTGCAATTCGAAATTTAGCTCCTAACTTGCCTTTGTTTGCAATGAAAATGTTTTCCAAATAGTTGAGCAATTTAAATTATATAGAAAAGGCTTGCAAATTTTTCATTAAATGGCAGTTACATTGAGCATTTAATTCCCAGCCATGACATTAAATTCGGTCCCTCTCCTTAATTACAAATGATCATTAAATACAAAGCCTCCATGGTTAAACTCGAGGCAAGATAGCCTAGCATTTAATTCAATTTTATTTTACAACAAACCATGCATTGAATTTAGTGCCCAGATCTGCACTTTACAACTTCCAATATCATTAAATATCATTGAGTTTTGCACCTTGCATTTAGCATTTAAATTTCAATTTGTGATCTCACCTCGATTTTAGTGCCCAACATTTAATTGCTTGAGTCGGATTTGGGCTTGAGTGTTTTGATGTAGAGGCCTTATGAGGCCACATGCTTCATTATATGGGGCCCAAATCAGGTCTGACCCAATCCTCAACCCATACGCTATTTTTCAAGGTTGTTTTGCCTAGAATTTTGGGCCCAATGTCATTAAAAAGGCCACACGTTTCATCGATTAGGGGGCCGCTTCATTGAATTAATGCCCAGATTTGATTTAATTAAGGGTCCACATGGCCATGTATTGAGGAATTAATCAATGCAATTTAGGGTAGGCCCAATCCAAATGCAAACCGCCTCATATAAAAGGCAACTCAAAGATATTTTAATCCATTTTTTATTTGTTTTGCAGGTCAAACTCGGATTCTGGGTATAACTGCCATTTTAGAGAGTCAAAATTTCGAATTTTGGAGTTGTATTATCAAATCTAAAGGGACAGATGTAGGCACAACCATTGCCCTTCGAAATCTGGGCTGTACGCTTCGTAATTAACAGCCTAGAGGGCCTAAACAACTCAATTAAGTCTGTCATAAAAAACTCAGGCCCTAATACTGTGCATAGGAGCTGAACATGTGCATCGCGAGATGAGACAACAAATTTGATGTACGAAAAGGTCCCAGCCTCAAGATGAGACACGAATTACATGGCAGGAGAAAGGCTCAGCTCAAAGACGAGCAACAATTTGATGGAAGCAAAATGTGCTCGGCTCAAAGATGAGCAACAATTAGATGGAAGCAAAATGTGCTCGGCTCAAAGTTGAACAACTATTCTCTTGAACAGAGAAACAAGTCCCATCTCCAGAAATATTTCATAATTAGCCCAATTTACCTCAACTCATCCTAACTTGACTTCCATTTTCCCTCCACCTCTCAGCCTTGGCCAAATTAAACCAGGTTACTCTCACCTCAATACTTAGCCAAATTTTCGAAGGCAGGACTGCTGACAGCAGTAAAGTAGCAAAAAAAGGGGGTCCCCATTAGCAATGGGGCGATGGTGTGAAAATCTCACAACAGAGGCATCATTGAAAAATATTTTCATCATTGGATTTCTACTCTTTGCAGAGCATGGAACTACGGTTCATTTAAACTGAGGATGAAAACCCTCTAGGTCTGGATTAGAGGACAAAAACTCACAATTCCGTTGTGTGGTTTCACATGGCGATCAGTATTGAATTAAATTGATTAATTTCAGTTTGAATAAAACTACACTTTCAGCTAGCAGCTGGTTCTGGCATACTAAGGGCAGAAATTAGACATATTTTGAGGCATTCCAAAGACAGAAAAGGCATTTTCACCAAGAGTAATCGATTGCTGCAAAATTGTAATGTAACAGAGGATTAATTTGGTTTTTTCCGAGCTATATGCTAAACATCATATCTAAATTAAAGAATAAACTATAAAGTATTAAACTGTAATTTCTGGTCATCAAGGAGTAATAAGGATTTCATACTCATGTTTAATTCAGAACTATTATAATTGCGAGCTATGGTTTGGTCATAAAATTTTAATGAGATATTACGGGGGTTAGGTTGGTAAAAATTGGGGCTACAGTAATTAACAGAGAGTAGTAAGTTTGGTATAGCATACTTGTTGGGTCAATGTGGAGAGAAGATGTCTGTCATTTGCTTCTTGTTTCTGAATTTGATTTCTGTTTTGTCACTGGAATTGCACAATATGCAATCCTTTGTTCTGCATAACTAAGTTTTTTTTTTTTTTCCTATTGTTGCAGGAGAATATCCGAAGATGTGTGTGCATTATTTATGACCCAGTTAGGTCGGGACAGGGTGTTTTGGCAATGAAGGCATTGAAGCTTCAAGAAGCTTTCATGGATCTCTACAAGAATCAAGAATTTACCGGGGAAAAGTAAATTTTGGTGTTGTCTTTTCTAACACCTATATAATTTTCAAAACTATATTATTAGCAGCAAATATGCCAGGATAACTCTGTTGATTTTGTTTATTTTACAGGTTGAGAGAGAAGAATCTGACATGGGTGGATATCTTTGAAGAGATTCCTGTATGTAATCCTTTGCTGCTTGATATTGTGATCTTTTTCATTGATTTGTGAACATAGTTATAACTTATATACAACAGATAAAGTGTGACATCTTCAAATTTTGTGGTTCTAATATGATGATATTATTCATGGGAGTCTCTCCTCTACATCTTATGTTAGATGGCACAAGAACGTTACCCAATTCCATGCCATTTCTTATTTTTAAGTTTGTTTGCTAAGGATTCTGAAATTTGTCTGAAACAAGAAACAATCAGAGATTTTGTGCTGAGTATATATGACAATATAAATTCTTGGCAGTGCTGGCACCCTACAAAAACATTTAGTCCTTTGCTATATGTTAGGTTTTGTTTTCAGGACAACATTTTACAATGCTCACTAATTTCTAAGTCATAATACCATTAGTTATACTAATACATATATTGGACTCTGGTTGAAGTTGTTCTATGAACAACTTTCATATGATGTTCACAAATTTGAAAGCCATTGTAGTTTATTTTATATATGTCGAGAAATTTCCTTGTTCCTTATATGTGCAACTGATTCAGTCAATATTATAATTTTCTTATTTCATGTTTTAGTTTTTTTTTTTTTGTGTTGTATATTGGACAATATTCCTTCGCTGATATCCATTTTACCATCAACACTTTTCTAGATCCTGTGGATGAGTTTTCTATTGATGTTTCGATAACTCATGGTATTTACATAAGATTGCTTTTGCTTCCAGCATGGTAATGATGGCTTTTTTTAAAACTCAATTATGTAACTAGAGTTTGTTTTGGTTCCAATGCAGGTCAAAATTTCGAACTCTACACTTGTTAGTGCCATTATGACTGAGTTGGAAACTGATTCACCAGTGACCCAGGTCTGATTGGCTTGAGTAAATTGGAATTAATTCATCATTGTTTGCATTAAGGGATTATTTAAATGTATTGCTTATTTTTATTTGTAGAATTTCTTGATGATTGCTCTTTTTATTTTGGTGTAAGCAGGGTGACTATGACAGGCTGGCGCTGTCCACAAACCCTTTTATCGAAAAGAATCTTGAGTTTTTAATTGAGTGCATGGATGATCTATCAGGGGAACAACAAAGGGTATGTGCATTAATCTGTTGGGTGTATAATCTATAATTTGGGAATGCTTCTGCTGCGTATAAATGAGGATTTTAGCCTCTTACAGCTTGTGTTGGTTTCAGTTTCAATATTATTATCGCAATCTTCAACGGCAACAAACTCAACAGCAGACCTGGCTGCAGAAAAGAAGGTAAAACAATTTAGATGCATGAAATTTCCAGAGTCCATCATAATTAGTTTGTAGCTTCTGGATTTTGGTAGCACTTTTTTCCATCAACGTTTCGGATCAGTCTCTATGATCCATCATCAGGATGAGAGCTCCGGATGATGGATCATGGAGTATGATCCAAAACATTGATGGAAAAAAGTGCTACGCAGTCAAAATCCAGAAGCCACAAACTAAAAATGTGTTATTTTTTTGTTGACTTGTAAGATTTCTGTAACTTTATTGCATTTCCTATTTAGCTTTGTCATTATGCATTTTAAAGCACTTTGGACTGACTCTGAAATTTCTCTCTAGATTCTGACTTGCTATCTTTATCATTGCAGAGCTGATAACTTGGCACGTAAAGCAGCTGGTGAAGAACCATTACCTGAAGAAGATCCTATGAATCCAATTTTTAAGCCAATCATTGAGCCCTCCCGACTTGATAGCTATCTCATAGTCAATCAAGTTGCTAATTATTGTGATCAAATCAAGGGGTATGGATCCTTTTATTTGACACGCTTATTAAGAAAATTTGATAACCTGGAGCAATTAGAAGGAATCAATCATTTTGTGTTTTTAACTTTTCAACAAACCAATTTAATTTCTATCATTGGAATAAATGGGATTTTGCACTATGAAGGAATGCATTTTCTTTAAGCACGGGCTTCACAGCAGAGTATATTGTTAAGTAGGTCTCATCTATGATGTTTGGCATTCTTCTTCATAAGATTTTGAATTTGCAATTTGTGTCTATCTGCAGGTTTTCTGGACAGAGTTTCAGCAGACTCTATTTAATGGATGCAGTTCACGAGAGTTAAGACTAATTTGCATACATCTCCCTTTGATGGGATTTTTGAATTTGATGCAATGGTGTGAGGTATTTCCAACTACTATAAAGGGGATTTTAAGGTGAATTATCCCCAAAAGTTGAAAGAGGTTCCAGCCCAGAGCACCTCTGCAGTTTTGCTATGGTCAAAATATTAATCACTGGGAAGATCCGAAGTGTCATTTTAGAACAACTTGTAATTTTTATTTTTATTTTTTTATTTTGACTATCCCAGGAAGAGGCACCGCCATGTTGTCATTCAAAATTTAACATTACAGATTTATCATCCTAGTTGGCTGTTTGCAATCAACGTAGAGCTGAGAGCATTTTCTACAGGGTGTAATGCTAATTTTTTAAACCTGATATGTTTTGAAGGATAATCTTCTCAATCAAATGCTCATTAGTCACCGTCTTCAAGGGATATGGTCGTGGCATGTTTTATCTTTCGAGCTACCTTCTCATGATTGAAACCATTAGAAAGCATAAAAAACATTTTATAAAGACAAAAATACTAATCCCAGCAACTCATCCCAATTCGAACATACACCCAAAAAGTTGAAATTGTTGTGCTGTGCCAAATGAAAAAGCATTCTTCTTATTGGCCAGTTTTTTCCCATTAAACTCAAATTCCATTTCAACTTCTAGTTTGCAGTCAACCTGGATTTCAAACTATTTTGATTAACATTTGTGATTTGGCAATTGACAGTGAATTAGCAATTTTATGAGCTGTGTTAAATTGTTGTGCTGTGCTAAATGAAAAAGCATTATTTTATTGCCGAGTTTTTCCCTATTAGATTCAGAGTAATTGAATTCCATTTTTAACTTTTAGGATGCAATTAATCTTGATTTTAAATAAACCATTTCGATCTATCTAACATCTGTGATTTGGCAATTGACATTTCACTAGGCCGTGTTTTCAATTTTATATTAATTTTGTGCAATTTGCTACAGGACATCTTTACTAAACCCAGGGAAAAAAATAAAAAAATATTGCTAAAAAAATGGAAAATTCATTTTAACATGATATATTGTAGTAGGCTTGAGCTTTCCAGTCCTTGAAGATAATTTGAGTGCTTTTTTCATCAATGATTCAGTATGATCTGAATATAATTTTACGAGTATAGTATCATGGAATATAATCTGAAATGTTGATGAAAAAACAAAAAGAATAGTGGAATGATTTGGAATATTATGAATCTATAAGCATTTAATTATAATTGTCAAATAGATTACTGGATCCCTTCTATTCTTTTCTAATATTATTTTATTAGCTGTAGCTTGCTGCTCTCAAAATCTCAAACACCATATTCAACTTGTTTTAATTTGTTTTCCATTGTTTTTTAAATCAGTTTACACAGTTTCTTGATAAGGTTGCGTTACAGTTTTTGTCGAAAGATTTGTGTAAATATAGTCTTGGGTATCATGCCTATATACTTACATTTATATATATACGTATAGGTTTGATGAGATAAATTATTTTCTTTTTTATTTTATGTTTTAGTCTATTTTATACACCACCATACTCTTTTGTACATTCCATTTCCATGTCATTTTACCATTTTATGTTGCATATGATTTAATATATATAAGTAATATTTAATTTTGTTTCTAGATAAAATATAAAATATGTGAATAAATAAATATTAGATTATATTTATGTTATATTAGATTGTATTTATGTTATGCAACATGATTGTAGAATGTAGACTTTCTGTCACCTTCTATGCAGGAACCTTCCTATGTCGGCCAAAAAATAACATGGATGCCACATCATTTTAGCAAGGAAAAGTAGGGGTGGATGATTGGCTGAGGAAGTTCCAAGTAGTATCAGCCGTCCCTACACCATCAATCAACCTCCTAGGGGACTTGGAATTTTTTGAAGGAGGAGAAGTTGATAGGTTAGAAGAACAAGACGCACTCACCAAAGAGAGGCCCATGCAAGTGGAGGAGTTCGAGCTGGTAGACATTATGGCACCAGGTGAGCTGCCTAGTGAGCAGGATGTTGCCATTGTCACACAATTCTCTATGGCCAAGGCCAAGGCTAAATTTATGGTGCCAAGAGGAGGATTAGATGGGTCCTCAGGAGAAGAGAGCTGAGGTATACATATCATAGTTTCAAAACTAGATCCAGATTATGCCTTAGGATCCATATAGTGGTATTTGGCTAACTAGTAGATATTTCCATGTTCAACTGAGAGATGGAAGACTTCTTTAGATGAATAGATATTGGTTTAGCGCCATTGGTAGTCACCAAGGTAGAGTTCTTGAGGTTTATGTATACGAAGGTTGCCAAGAGGAGTTAAAATGGTGCTTTGGATTAGAAGGGTGGTTAGATACTGAGACTCCTAAGATCTAGGAGGTGTGACACCAAGATTACCCAATTGTAGTAAGTAAACATGGCAAGGTGCTTCCGTACTGCATACTATAGAGACATGTTTTAGGTGCATACATTTTATGGGATGAAGAAGATAACCACTTCTTTGGAGAATGCCTAGACTAAGAGGGCATCTGCATTATAAGAAGGCATCTGCATTATGCTAGGTAGAAGAAGATCAACATGAGCTACCTGCCTTCATATGTACCTCTTTGGAGTAACTTGCATCGTAGACTAGCTTTACCACTTCGGAGAGGGATCGTCACATAGCCCTCGAGGCCATTTTGGCTAGCTAGAACAATAGTAGATAGAGTTGGAGAAAACTAGGAAGGACATGATGGAAGCCATTTAAATGGTGAAGATATCTCATGAATAGGAGCTGGTAGCACAGAGATTTGAGGATTGTTCGCTCTATTTTCAACAAGCTAGAATTTAAACTTTTGTATTAAATCTATTATTTGGCTAGTCAAGTAGGAGTGATTTGTAAGAACGTTTTCTAGATTGGCCATCATGTAGTTTTATTCAACGGTCTCTATTAGGGAGTTAGTTGACGTCTCTCATCTTTCCAAACCATAAAAATCATAATGAATAACCAAGTCTATTTGATCCATGCAACTTGATGATATAAAAATCAAAGTCAATGATTAAATAATAAACATTGGATCGGTCATTTTTATAAGTTGTCCAATTATTTCAATTGACCTAAGCAAATACCAGTCAAGCACCACCAAAGATGGTACACAATTTTCTATCAGCTATTTTGCTAACTTTTCCAAGTTGTTTAAACTACTGATAAAGTAAAGAACAAATGAAGCGGTTTAAAGTTGAAGTGATTGGTGTTTTTGCCAACTTGCAAAAAAAATACCGACAAAAGGAGGCTATGATTGTTTTCAAAATCTCACAGGAAGGTAGTTATAATAACTACCTACATATCTTATCAGTATCATAAAGTTGGCAGCGTATGCTATCAAATTATTGATTCATTAAAGCATATCATAGAGTAATTCTTGTTAGAATATTTTAGGAATGCTTAAGAAGATATGCATACAAAATATGGAATTATTGATGACCCAGCTGAAGTGCTTGATAGAATGACAGATTTCATCTCAATGAATGAAATGAAATAATTACATATATCAATGCGAAAATGTGGAACTTTAGACATGCAGGCTAAATATAGAATCACAAACAACGTAGTTCAACTGTTTGATAGAATGCTTCAAGGATATGATTGCAAGGTATGCTGAATGGACTCGGATGCGGCTAAGTTGCATATTTTGTGGTCGAAAATCAGGAAAAAATTGCAAACAAAATCATTGTATTTTCGTGAATCTGCAAAAAAAAATCTGACATTTTTCTTTGTCTTTGATGCGTTTTGTAGGAAGCTTAGCCCGTGCCAATGGAATCATTGAGAAGTCTTTATAAACTCTCAAGCAATGCAATGGCTGCTGCAAACATGCAGATGACAATTTTTTTGAACGGGCTCTAGAAACTTTCAAAGACAATACAATTGGAATCTTAAAATTAGATGCTAGAACCTTTGTTATCCTTCCCTGTGCATACAAATGGAAATATGAGTTTTGGTATGAACAACATGAGTGCGAACTATTCCAACAAGATGTCATAAAGAAATGTCACCTTGAGGAATGGATGCAATGTAGGTAAGATAAGATAAGATAAATTTATTAATGTCCAACAAGAGACCACAAGGGTCTATGAGACTGAAGAGTGTACAACATAAAAGACTGCCAACAACAATAGCATCAAGCGGTGCCAAAGAAAGAAAGCAAACATGGAAAACGAGAAACAAGAAGAAGCAAGGAGAACAAGAGCGAGGCAAGGACTAAGGGTCCTTCCTCGATAAAAAGAAGCCAAGCACCGAAGGGTACGGACTAGGGTGAGAAGGTTCTCTAAACTGTTGTCGAGAAAAGATGGGAAGGTGTCGCTGACGAGTATAACCACTACGAGGTCTCATAGATCTAGAGTGATTGGTGATGGTGGCACAGGAAGGCTGCTTTGTCCCACGTGCAGGAGACAAGGGAGAGAAGAAAGTGGTCATAAGCTGAACCAGGGTCGCTCTCTGGGGGAATAAGAGCTGTAAGGTGTGGTCGTGGAGCTGCATAGTCTCCCTAAGGTAAAGTGCAAGGCATCTCTGGTCCGTGTAGCTGAAGAAGGCCGCGAGGGAGTTGCATTCCCTAAATAAGCAATAGAATCTCCCACGAATCTCGTAGAAGGCAGGATAGTGAAAAATGAAATGGATCTCTGTCTCGATCGTGCCCAAGGTACACAAGTGACAAGTTCGATCCTCTCTGTCCATGTGGTGATCTATCTGAATTCGAAGTTGGTGGGAGCCAACCCTGAAGGAGCCTAGAGAAATGTGTAAGGCATGACACCAATGCCGAGACAAGTAGCTAGGGGGCACAATAATACCATCTCTGATAACCAGAAAGTGATCGACGTAAAAGGCCATCTTCGGGCGGAACCCGCTAGAAGGGTTACACCAAGTCATAGTGATATACTGTCTATAAATGTCAAGTCTGACATGTTGGTTTAACTCCTGTTGTGAGGGGAGGAGGTGGGCGAGAGCATCGAGAGAGAACTGGAAGGGGGGAGGTGGTCAATATCAATCCCAATCAAGCTCAACAAAGACAAAGCCTGCACAAACCAGTAGCGGGCCCGGGAGGTCAGCACATAATCCACCACAAAGACAGAGGAGCAATAAGCCAAGTAAGAATATCTACACCAGTCATCTGCAGAGTTAGCAAAACCACAAAGACGATGAAGAAACCAAATCAGGTCGAAAATGGCAGCCAACCTAAAGGGATGGGCCCCAAACTCGGCTAGAACAATACTGTGGGGGGTGAGCCAATGACATCCGATAATACGCCAAAGAAAAAGGGTCTAGACACGCTCGATGGAAGCCCAGTCAGAATCAAGGAGAGAGGGCCCGCAAACCACCGAGCCATAAAGAACCATTGGTTGGACCAAGGAGTCCAGGAGGGACAACTTGGACGAAGTGTCTTGGAAGTGATGTCTAAAGCACAGTCTCTCGAGCATGGAAAGGGAGCCCATACCCTTACAAACCCTAGGCTGGATGGCGGGTCTCAAAGTGAAGCGAGGTCCAGAGAAATTGACCCCAAGGTACACATGATGTGGTGATCTCGATCTCATGACCTTGGAAGTAAAAGTGCAGATGAGAGGTCTTTAGGCAGTTGAAGACCATAACCCAAGTCTTGCTCAGGTTCACAGAGAGGAGGCTAGAAGGACCACGTCATCAGGGGACAAGAGAATGGAGATCAAGATCTGATGCAAGTACCAACCATCCGTAGGGAGTGAGGAGTCTCAGAGGAAGGTCTCTAGCTCATCAATATAAATACCAAACAAGGTGGGGGAAAGAGGGAAGCCCTGTTTCACCCCAATAGTGCTCTGAATAGGGGCAGAGAAACCCTTTGGCTGTTAGAATAATTGAGAGGGGGGGGGGGGGGGGGGGTGAATCAGTTATCCAAGTCCCAAAACAATAATGAGTAATCCAAAATATTGTTTCTCTAATTTCTGTCAGTCGGTGAACATATATATGATTCACTATTAGTGTTTTTACCGATCTTTAGTTAAAGCTCTTTAGTAGTTACCGATCAAATCAAATAGCTAAAATGTAAAGTATGATAATAAACAATCATCACAATAAACACATAACACAATGATTTAACGTGGAACCCTGTTAAGGGAAAAACCACTTGGGAATCAGCAACCCAAAAATTTCACTCTTCTGAAGTGAGGCCTGTGAGGACCCAACCCTGTTAAAAGTTACAATACACACTGTTAGGTGTGACCTGGTTAGAGGATTTTGCACTAGAAGTTATCTTTCAATCTTATGTCACTCACTGTGCTAATTTACAGGATAACAATGTTTCACTTGTCAGAATGAAACACAAATAAGACTTAAAAGTTCACTCGGTTAAGAGATTTTCACTGTTTACAATTATTAGAAAGTAACAATAGGTTATCCAAGTCCCAAAACAATAATGAGTAATCCAAAATATTGTTTCTCTAATTTCTGTCAGTCGGTGAACATATATATGATTCACTATTAGTGTTTTTACCGATCTTTAGTTAAAGCTCTTTAGTAGTTACCGATCAAATCAAATAGCTAAAATGTAAAGTATGATAATAAACAATCATCACAATAAACACATAACACAATGATTTAACGTGGAACCCTGTTAAGGGAAAAACCACTTGGGAACCAGCAACCCAAAAATTTCACTCTTCTGAAGTGAGGCCTGTGAGGGGCATGACACCAATGCCGAGACAAGTAGCTAGGGGGCACAATAATACCATCTCTGATAACCAGAAAGTGATCGACGTAAAAGGCCATCTTCGGGCGGAACCCGCTAGAAGGGTTACACCAAGTCATAGTGATATACTGTCTATAAATGTCAAGTCTGACATGTTGGTTTAACTCCTGTTGTGAGGGGAGGAGGTGGGCGAGAGCATCGAGAGAGAACTGGAAGGGGGGAGGTGGTCAATATCAATCCCAATCAAGCTCAACAAAGACAAAGCCTGCACAAACCAGTAGCGGGCCCGGGAGGTCAGCACATAATCCACCACAAAGACAGAGGAGCAATAAGCCAAGTAAGAATATCTACACCAGTCATCTGCAGAGTTAGCAAAACCACAAAGACGATGAAGAAACCAAATCAGGTCGAAAATGGCAGCCAACCTAAAGGGATGGGCCCCAAACTCGGCTAGAACAATACTGTGGGGGGTGAGCCAATGACATCCGATAATACGCCAAAGAAAAAGGGTCTAGACACGCTCGATGGAAGCCCAGTCAGAATCAAGGAGAGAGGGCCCGCAAACCACCGAGCCATAAAGAACCATTGGTTGGACCAAGGAGTCCAGGAGGGACAACTTGGACGAAGTGTCTTGGAAGTGATGTCTAAAGCACAGTCTCTCGAGCATGGAAAGGGAGCCCATACCCTTACAAACCCTAGGCTGGATGGCGGGTCTCAAAGTGAAGCGAGGTCCAGAGAAATTGACCCCAAGGTACACATGATGTGGTGATCTCGATCTCATGACCTTGGAAGTAAAAGTGCAGATGAGAGGTCTTTAGGCAGTTGAAGACCATAACCCAAGTCTTGCTCAGGTTCACAGAGAGGAGGCTAGAAGGACCACGTCATCAGGGGACAAGAGAATGGAGATCAAGATCTGATGCAAGTACCAACCATCCGTAGGGAGTGAGGAGTCTCAGAGGAAGGTCTCTAGCTCATCAATATAAATACCAAACAAGGTGGGGGAAAGAGGGAAGCCCTGTTTCACCCCAATAGTGCTCTGAATAGGGGCAGAGAAACCCTTTGGCTGTTAGAATAATTGAGAGGGGGGGGGGGGGGGGGGGGTGAATCAGTTATCCAAGTCCCAAAACAATAATGAGTAATCCAAAATATTGTTTCTCTAATTTCTGTCAGTCGGTGAACATATATATGATTCACTATTAGTGTTTTTACCGATCTTTAGTTAAAGCTCTTTAGTAGTTACCGATCAAATCAAATAGCTAAAATGTAAAGTATGATAATAAACAATCATCACAATAAACACATAACACAATGATTTAACGTGGAACCCTGTTAAGGGAAAAACCACTTGGGAATCAGCAACCCAAAAATTTCACTCTTCTGAAGTGAGGCCTGTGAGGACCCAACCCTGTTAAAAGTTACAATACACACTGTTAGGTGTGACCTGGTTAGAGGATTTTGCACTAGAAGTTATCTTTCAATCTTATGTCACTCACTGTGCTAATTTACAGGATAACAATGTTTCACTTGTCAGAATGAAACACAAATAAGACTTAAAAGTTCACTCGGTTAAGAGATTTTCACTGTTTACAATTATTAGAAAGTAACAATAGGTTATCCAAGTCCCAAAACAATAATGAGTAATCCAAAATATTGTTTCTCTAATTTCTGTCAGTCGGTGAACATATATATGATTCACTATTAGTGTTTTTACCGTGGAACCCTGTTAAGGGAAAAACCACTTGGGAACCAGCAACCCAAAAATTTCACTCTTCTGAAGTGAGGCCTGTGAGGACCCAACCCTGTTAAAAGTTACAATACACACTGTTAGGTGTGACCTGGTTAGAGGATTTTGCACTAGAAGTTATCTTTCAATCTTATGTCACTCACTGTGCTAATTTACAGGATAACAATGTTTCACTTGTCAGAATGAAACACAAATAAGACTTAAAGGCTCACTCGGTTAAGAGATTTTCACTGTTTACAATTATTAGAAAGTAACAATAGGTTATCCAAGTCCCAAAACAATAATGAGTAATCCAAAATATTGTTTCTCTAATTTCTGTCAGTCGGTGAACATATATATGATTCACTATTAGTGTTTTTACCGTGGAACCCTGTTAAGGTAAAAACCACTTGGGAACCAGCAACCCAAAAATTTCACTCTTCTGAAGTGAGGTCTGTGAGGACCCAACCCTGTTAAAAGTTACAATACACACTGTTAGGTGTGACCTGGTTAGAGGATTTTGCACTAGAAGTTATCTTTCAATCTTATGTCACTCACGGTGCTAATTTACAGGATAACAATGTTTCACTTGTCAGAATGAAACACAAATAAGACTTAAAAGTTCACTCGGTTAAGAGATTTTCACTGTTTACAATTATTAGAAAGTAACAATAGGTTATCCAAGTCCCAAAACAATAATGAGTAATCCAAAATATTGTTTCTCTAATTTCTGTCAGTCGGTGAACATATATATGATTCACTATTAGTGTTTTTACCGATCTTTAGTTAAAGCTCTTTAGTAGTTACCAATCAAATCAAATAGCTAAAATGTAAAGTATGATAATAAACAATCATCACAATAAACACATAACACAATGATTTAACGTGGAACCCTGTTAAGGGAAAAACCACTTGGGAACCAGCAACCCAAAAATTTCACTCTTCTGAAGTGAGGCCTGTGAGGACCCAACCCTGTTAAAAGTTACAATACACACTGTTAGGTGTGACCTGGTTAGAGGATTTTGCACTAGAAGTTATCTTTCAATCTTATGTCACTCACTGTGCTAATTTACAGGATAACAATGTTTCACTTGTCAGAATGAAACACAAATAAGACTTAAAAGTTCACTCGGTTAAGAGATTTTCACTGTTTACAATTATTAGAAAGTAACAATAGGTTATCCAAGTCCCAAAACAATAATGAGTAATCCAAAATATTGTTTCTCTAATTTCTGTCAGTCGGTGAACATATATATGATTCACTATTAGTGTTTTTACCGTGGAACCCTGTTAAGGGAAAAACCACTTGGGAACCAGCAACCCAAAAATTTCACTCTTCTGAAGTGAGGCCTGTGAGGACCCAACCCTGTTAAAAGTTACAATACACACTGTTAGGTGTGACCTGGTTAGAGGATTTTGCACTAGAAGTTATCTTTCAATCTTATGTCACTCACTGTGCTAATTTACAGGATAACAATGTTTCACTTGTCAGAATGAAACACAAATAAGACTTAAAAGTTCACTCGGTTAAGAGATTTTCACTGTTTACAATTATTAGAAAGTAACAATAGGTTATCCAAGTCCCAAAACAATAATGAGTAATCCAAAATATTGTTTCTCTAATTTCTGTCAGTCGGTGAACATATATATGATTCACTATTAGTGTTTTTACCGATCTTTAGTTAAAGCTCTTTAGTAGTTACCGATCAAATCAAATAGCTAAAATGTAAAGTATGATAATAAACAATCATCACAATAAACACATAACACAATGATTTAACGTGGAACCCTGTTAAGGGAAAAACCACTTGGGAACCAGCAACCCAAAAATTTCACTCTTCTGAAGGGGGGGGGTGAATCAGTTATCCAAGTCCCAAAACAATAATGAGTAATCCAAAATATTGTTTCTCTAATTTCTGTCAGTCGGTGAACATTTATATGATTCACTATTAGTGTTTTTACCGATCTTTAGTTAAAGCTCTTTAGTAGTTACCGATCAAATCAAATAGCTAAAATGTAAAGTATGATAATAAACAATCATCACAATAAACACATAACACAATGATTTAACGTGGAACCCTGTTAAGGGAAAAACCACTTGGGAACCAGCAACCCAAAAATTTCACTCTTCTGAAGTGAGGCCTGTGAGGACCCAACCCTGTTAAAAGTTACAATACACACTGTTAGGTGTGACCTGGTTAGAGGATTTTGCACTAGAAGTTATCTTTCAATCTTATGTCACTCACTGTGCTAATTTACAGGATAACAATGTTTCACTTGTCAGACTGAAACACAAATAAGACTTAAAATTTCACTCGGTTAAGAGATTTTCACTGTTTACAATTATTAGAAAGTAACAATAGGTTGATCTACCTTAATACAACAAATTGCAGTTGCAGATCAGTGTTATGCTCAACAATATTTTTTGACCAATATATCACTTCAGATCTAATATCAATATCACTTACAAACAATCAGTTCTGTGCTCTGTGTAGCTCGGTTTGTTCATTGTGCAACTCGGTTTCTGCAACTCGATTCAGTAACCTGTTTGATCAAAAATGCATGAATGCTAGTTCACGCTCAGCTTCTGCAGCATCTCCTCCTCTTTTCTTCATTGATTTTTTTCTTTAAATAAACATGTAAGCCGTTTTATTTTCATCCATCAGATTTTGCCTGCTTAATCATATCCACTGATTTTGCTGCTTTAAACTTCCTCGACTGATGTGTCATTAACACGTTTCAATCTCCTTCGTCAAATCTTCCTTGAATTTTGTTAGCCGTAGATCCTTGTAACAAACTTTGACTTTTCACCTTGAAATCATGCGAATCCAACTCATCAGTTTTATCGTCAAATTGTCTAGTCGACAATATCATTAAATGCTTTTATGTTCTCCTCGATTAACAAAGAAATGCATCGATAAACCTTCATCGGTTAAACTTGTGCTCGGTATACAACACACTGTATCGGTGTATACTGTCGTCGGTGTTTACACTGAGGATCTCGGTAAACATTAAACTGTTCTCTTTTACCGACCAAAATTGCTTTGTGTCTTTTAGTTCCTTTCTCCATAATAGATGAATACAACATACTAAAGTCAATATAATGAGATCAAAGACTCATCAATAAGTTATCCAATGCATTCCTTATCCTTATCTGCTGTGACCTTCTTTCACCATTCTTCAGATGTCTCGGTAATGATAACTTACAAGATAAGTATTGTCAAACTAATAAGAAACTAGTTGACATCAATGACAACATAATACTAATTTAACATATTGTATATCTATACAACTACTTTTCATGTGATTTTCAATCACTGTTTCAACAATCAGTTGTAAGTCAGTTGTAGGTTCAACAATCTCTCCCTTTGGCATTGATGGCAACTCAAATAATATGAATGTACCAAACACATACCAAACATATACTCTACAACTCTGTCTGTCATAAGCTCTCCCTTAGATAGTTCATCCTTAACTCTTCCTGTTCAGTATTCTCACCCTTTGTCTTTACAGTACAGATTCTCTTCCTTTCGCTCATTCATATTTGCCTATTCTCTCACTTTGACAATAATGCTAAATGAACAAAATAAACAAACATCAGTCTTGTCCAAACCTCTTCATTGTATCTCAGTATACTAATATCTCCATCTGTTCTTCAAACTTAATCACAACCTTGAACTTAATCAAAGTGCGATCTATGCTAGCATCAACATGAGTGATCTTCTGATATAATAGGCTGATGCAGCATTCCAGATCACCTTAGTGACCGATAGACAGGGGACGGACCCCAAGTCTATTCCTCAAGTAGTCAAAAGTGTCTTTCGGCAGAGGCTTTGTAAAAATTTCTGCAAGTTGTTCTTTTGATGTAACAAACTCCAGTTTAACTTGCTTTTCCTGCACTTGTTCCCTTAAGTAATGATACTTAATTGATATATGCTTTTTTTTTTAGTGCATTACCAGATTCTTTGATATGTTTATAGCACTAGTGTTGTCACAATATATAGTCACTGGATCAGTGATCACCTCATTCATACCTTCCAACACTTGCTTGATATAGGCTATATTGGAGCAGTTTGTTGTAGCAACAACATATTCAGCTTCAGCTGTTGACTGAGAAATACAACTCTGCTTCTTACTTGTCCAAGTTACAAGTCTATCTCCAAAGAAAAATGCTCCTCCAGTTGTACTTTTTCTATCATCCACATTACCAGCCCAATCAGCATCGGTATACACTTTCAATTCAAACTTTCCATCTCTTGAATACCATAAACCATAATCTTCAGTCTTCTTAAGATATCTCAATATCCTTTTTGTTGCTATCATATGTGATTCTTTGGGATTTGCAAAAAATCTTGCAACTATTCCAACAACATGAGCTATATCCGGTCTACTATGAACTACATACATCAGCTTACCAATCATGGATCGGTAAAGTGTCTGATTTACCTCGGTAGTCTCATCTTCCTTTGTCAACTTACATCCAGTAGCCATCGGTGTTTCCACTGGTTTTGCATCTTCCATGCCGAATGTCTTCAATACCTCCTTTATGTATTTTGATTGAGTGATGAAGATTCCATCACTATGCTGAATCACCTGTAGTCCTAGAAAGAACTTAATCTCTCTAAACGTAGACATTTCAAATTCCTTTTGCATCTCATCAGCAAATGCTTTACATACAATATCTCTACCTCCAAAAATTATATCATCAACAAATATTTCAACTATGATAATAGTATCATCAGTGTTACCTTTCATATACAAATTATTATTATCACTTGTTCTGATAAAGCCAATACTTAACAGATAGGTGTGCAACCTTTCATACCATGCTCTCGGTGCTTGTTTCAGTCCATACAGTGCTTTGTGCAGTCTACAAACCATATCTCAGTTGTCTGGATCTTCAAATCTTTCAGGCTGTTCAATGTACACCTCCTCTTCAAGTATTCCATTCAAGAAAGCAGACTTGACATCCATTTGGTATACCTTAAATTTTTTATGTGCAGCATATGCCAGTAACATTCTGACACCCTCAAGTCTTGCAACAGGTGCAAATGTTTCACCATAGTCAATTCCTTCTTCTTGCGCATATCCTTTACATACAAGTCTTGCTTTATTTCTTGTCACTTCTCCATTTTCATTCAGCTTATTTCTGAAAATCCATTTAGTACCAATAACATTTTTATCTTTAGGTCGGGGTACTAAGGTCCAAGTCTTATTCTTTTCTATTTGCTCAATCTCTTCAGTCATTGCTTTGACCCATTCTTCATTATCCAAAGCAATTTGTACATTCTTAGGTTCAAATTCACAAACTAAGCAAGTACCTTGTCTTGTTTTGCTTCTTGTTTGCATTCTAGCATCTTTGTTTCCAATAATTTGACCTTCTGGATGATGTCTTCTGACAAATCTTTCCAGTATCCTAGATCTTCTATCTTGTGCATCCTGCTGTGTATTCTGCTGTGCATTTTGTTATGGTTCATTAGCTTGCTCGGGAGCTCCTCCTTGATCATCGGTATGTTCAGTCGGTTCTGTCGGTTGTGGTACATTGTTTATTTGTTGGCTGGTTGCAGCAGTCTGTGGTGTCCTCGGTTGAAACTCAGGAAATTCATAGTAAGTGAACTGTCTGTAATCTTCTAGTTCCTTCATCTGCTCATCTATGATCTTATCATCATATTCATCAACACGAACATTCACACTTTCAACAATTTTATTAGTCACCTTGTTCAGACATTTGTAAGCTTTGCTTTGGGTAGAATATCCTAAAAATATTCCTTCATCTCCTTTGGAATCAAACTTACCATTCCTATCATTTTTCAGAATAAAACACTTACTTCCAAAGATTCTAAAGTAACTTACATTGGGCTTGTGTCCAAACCAAAGTTCATATGGTGTTCGATTGGTGTCTTTCTTCAATTGTACTTGGTTAAGCACATAGACTGCAGTGCTCACAACTTTTCTCCAGAATTTCTGAGTGACATTCTTTTGTATCATCAGTGTCCTAGCACAATCAATTATTGATCTGTTTCTTCTCTCAGCAATACCATTCTGTTGTGGGGTTCTCGGTGCTGACACCTGCCTTTGGATTCCATGCTCATTATAAAAGTTAGTAAATTCACAAGATATAAATTCACCACCTCTATCTGATCTAAGACATTTGATTTCCTTTCCAGTTTCCTTTTCAACTTTAGCCTTATACCATTTAAATAGTTTGAAAGCTTCAGACTTTTCCTTCAAAAATATCACAGTCATCAATCTAGTGTAATCATCAACAAAGAGAATAAAGTATCTATCACCATAGTAGCTTTGAGTTCTCATAGGTCCACATAAGTCAGTATGAACCAACTCAAGAATCTTCTTTGTTGAGAAGTCCTTACTCTTAAAACTAGATTTGGTTATTTTCCCTTTCTGACATTCATGGCATAAAGTATGATTAGGCTTAGATAAGTTAGGTAAACCTCTAACTCTCTTCTTTTTACTGATTTTGATCATATTATCAAAGTTTACATGACATAATCTCTTGTGCCATAGCCAATCATCTTCATCTTTCATAAGTAGGCAAGAAGACTCATCAATATCAAGCTGAAAAAGATTACCTCTGGTTTGAGTACCAGTCCCAACAAGTCTTCCATCATTTTCATAGATTTTCACCTTTTTATTTTCAAACACCAGTTTGTGGCCTGAATTGTTTAGCTGTGCCACACTCAACAGATTGTAATTCAGTCCATATACCCAGTAAGCAATCTCACATTTTATTCTATCATTAATTACAAGGGTACCTTTACCTTTCACAGTGCATGGGGCATCATTTCCCATTCTTACAGATCCACCATTATATTCAACTAATTCATTAAATTTATCTACATCACCTGTCATATGATGTGTGCAGCCACTGTCAATGATCCATGTTTCATTCTTGCTTATCCGTGAGATCAGGGTAGATTCATCTTGGTTTTCATCTTCTTCTGAATCTTCCTTCATTGCAACAAAAACTACCTCTTCATCATCAGAATCAGACTCAGAGTTAGTATTTCCAGCTATATAACAAGCCTTTTTACCTTTGTCCTTTTGGTCATTTCTATTACTGTGTCGATAGCTTCTGTTAACTCTCCTCCCATAACTTCCTTCAGATTTATCTCTCGGTTCATCATCATCATTTCTTTTCTGAGGACATCTAGCAGCAATATGACCTACTTCCTTACAATTAAAGCATGCCAAGGGTAACTTACCTCTATATCTCCCTTTACCTTTCGGTAATCTTCTAGCCATTAATGCTTCAAGCTCATCAAGGTCATCATCAGTATCACTGTCATTATTATTTCTATTTTTCTTGCTAGGTTTCCCAATCTTCAGAGAAGACATGAAAGCAGACTCAACATAAGGTACAACACTGTTATCAAAATTGTTCAACTCAAAAGTAGTAAGCTTACCAACCAAAGTATCAAGTGTAAGATTGGATGCGTCTCGGTTCTCATGAATTGCCGATACTCTGATTGCATAGACAGGTAGCAGGGTTTTGAGAATTTTTCTGATTATAGTCTCTTCTTCAATTACTCCATCAGAAGCTCATATAGCATAAACAACCTCTTTAATTCTGTTTGAATATTCAGCAACATTTTCTCCTTCTTTCATTCTCATTTCATCGAATTTACCTCTTAAGATTTCTGCTCTAGCTCTTTTAACAGATGTGTTACCACTGTATACTTGCTCTAATCTATCCCACATTGCCTTAGCAGTAGTCAATCCTTTGATTTCTTCAAATTCAGTGTCGGTACAGGCAGCATCAAGTTCCATCATTGCTACGTTGTGATCATGCTTGTCTTTTAGTTGTTCCACAGTCAGAGGACCAGTTGGTTCACTGTAGCCAGTTTTCATAAAATGTAGTGCATCTCCACCAATTCTAGCTATATGCAATTTCATTCTCTGTTGCCATACTGAGAAGTTGTCTTTGTTCAGTCTAGGTACTTCCCTCTTACTCATTTTGTGATCTTTATGCTCAAGTCCTTAAAACTCTATTTCAAGCAACCAAACAGCTCTGATACCAATTGTTAGAATAACTGAGAGGGGGGGTGAATTAGTTATCCAAGTCCCAAAACAATAATGAGTAATCCAAAATATTGTTTCTCTAATTTCTGTCAGTCGGTGAACATATATATGATTCACTGTTAGTGTTTTTACTGATCTTCAGTTAAAGCTCTTTAGTAGTTACCAATCAAATCAAATAGCTAAAATGTAAAGTATGATAATAAAAAATCATCACAATAAACACATAACACAATGATTTAACGTGGAAACCCTGTTAAGGGAAAAACCACTTGGGAACTGGCAACCCAAAAATTTCACTCTTCTGAAGTGAGGCCTGTGAGGACCCAACCCTGTTAAAGGTTACAATACACACTGTTAGGTGTGATTTGGTTAGAGGATTTTGCACTAGAAGTTATCTTTCAATCTTATGTCACTCACTGTGCTGATTTACAGGATAACAATGTTTCACTTGTCAGAATGAAACACAAATAAGACTTAAAAGTCCACTCGGTTAAGAGATTTTCATTGTTTACAATTATTAGAAAGTAACAGTAGGTTGATCTGCCTTAATACAACAAATTGCAGTTACAGATCAGTGTTATGCTCAATAATGTTTTCTGACCAATATATCACTTCAGATCTAATATCAATATCACTTACAAACAATCAGTTCTGTGCTCTATGTAGCTCGGTTTGTTCATTGTGCAGCTTGATTTCTGCAGCTCGGTTCAGTAACCTGTTTGATCAGAAATGCATGAATGCTAGTTCACGCTCAACTTCTGCAACATCTCCTCCTCTTTGATTTTTTTCTTTAAATAAACATGTAAGCCATTTTATTTTCATCCATCAGATTTTGCCGCTTAATCATATCCACTAATTTTGCTACTTTAAACTTCCTCGGCTGATGTGTCATTAACACGTTTCAATCTCCTTCGTCAGATCTTCCTTGAATTTTGTTAGTTGTAGATCCTTGTAACAAACTTTGACTTTTCACCTTGAAATCATGCGAATCCAACTCATCAATTTTGTCGTCAAATTGTCTAGTCGACAATATCATTAAATGCTTTTATGTTCTCCTCGGTTAACAAAGAAATGTGTCGGTAAACCTTCATTGGTTAAACTTGTGCTCGGTATACAACACACTGCATTGGTGTATACTGTTGTCGGTGTTTACACTGAGGATCTCGGTAAACATTAAACTATTCTCTTTTACCGACCAATACTGCTTTGTGTCTTTTAGTTCCTTTCTCCATAATAGATGAATACAACATACTAAAGTCAATATAATGAGATCAAAGACTCATCAATAAGTTATGCAATGCATTCCTTATCCTTATCTGCTGTGACCTTCTTTCACCATTCTTTAGATGTCTCGGTAATGATAACTTACAAGATAAGTACTGTCAAACTAATAAGAAACTAGTTGACATCAATGACAACATAATACTGATTTAACATATTGTATATCTATACAACTACTTTTCATGTGATCTTCAATCACTGTTTCAACAATTAGTTGTAAGTCAGTTGTAGGTTCAACTGAGGACAAGAGAATGGAAATCAAGATCTGATGCAAGTACCAACCATCCGTAGGGAGTGAGGAGTCTGTGAGGAAGGTCTCCAGCTCATCAATATAAATACCAAACAAGGTGGGGGAAAGAGGGAAGCCTTTTTTCACCCCAATAGTGCTCTGAATAGGGGTAGAGAAACCCTCTAGCATCCTGAATCTACCAGTAACACTCATATAATCTCATAATGGCAGTCAACAAAATCTCTAAAATACCGATGTCCCTCAGTCTCTAGAAAAGGGAAGCCCATGGGACGGTATCAAAGGCCTTATGAAAGTCCATGAAGCAACAATAGACTTTGTCAAACTGATGACAAGCCTCCTCGATAATGGCCCACAATGTCAAAATATGGTCCATGGTCTACTAATCAACCTGAAATCTATCCTGACCCTTGGCTCTGCACGCTCTCTTGTCAAGCTCACTAGAAAGAATAATGTTCAAGGCTATAGCATACAAATTAGCAAAGGTGTGCCCAATCATGATAGTTCTGTAGTTACCTGGATCCGAAGTTGAGCCGGTCTTGAAAATCAGATAGATGATGTGCCTCGACCACGAGTCCAGGAAACTGGTGCAAACAACACTATTGAAGAGCACATGAAGAAAGGAAACCATGATAGGGACACCAAGCTTGAGGAGCTCGGCCTAAAAACCCTCCTCATTCGCAACTCTACTAGAGCTCATGAATTTGATGGCTTGAATGATGGACGGGGTGAAGAGGAGGCAACTGGGAGCCAGGGTAAAGAGGAGAGGAGGCTGGCCAGGGATATCGTAGAGAGTGGAGGCATGGGTGGTGAGGGAGCGAAGGTCAAGGGTGGAGGGCGGGGAGGAGTAGTGGGGGAGAAAAGTATGCCAAAAGAGATTCGAGTTGCGGGATAAGGTGTCACAAAGGGAATGACACTGGGAAGAAAAGAATGAATGCTTCTTATAGCCAAGGAAACGACTATAGGAGCGGTGAATACTAATGAAATGAACGGAGTGTGACAAGAACATAGAGCACAAGTAGTGGTGGAAGGTCTTATAGTCATCATTGAACCAACAATTCAAGGGGAAAGTGCTACGACGGAAAGCATGACAACGTGAGTAGTGGGGGATGGAGAGGAGAGCAGATTCCTAGATTGCAGCGGCCAAAATGTTGAACATGGAGGAGACCTCGCAAGACAAGAGGGAGCCAACTTGGGGAAGGAGTCATCTGAGATGGAAGAGGAAAAGGTCACCATCACTCTCAAGGAAGCAGAAGCAAACATGGGTGCAGACAGGCACCTATTGGGCCCTGGAGGGGGGTAAATGAGGAGAGGAGGTGAATGACGGTGGGAAAAGTGAAGCACGAGACTAAGAAGAGCATGGTCCATAAGGGGAAGGTGGGTGACGGTGAAGTGGAAAATGAAAGGAATGAAGGGGGCCCAAGTTAGGGCATAATCCACCACACTGGCACCCCCACCATGGGGCCAGCAAGTGAACAACTCAGAACTGTGAAAG
This sequence comes from Chamaecyparis obtusa, assembly GCA_027943335.1. NCBI lineage: Eukaryota > Viridiplantae > Streptophyta > Pinopsida > Cupressales > Cupressaceae > Chamaecyparis > Chamaecyparis obtusa. The sequence goes on from BSBK01000411.1 coordinate 1,064,379, forward strand.
CAAGGGAGGCCATTCAGAATCACCAGGTCGGAGGACTCGCAGAGCTGGAGGAGGTGACGACTGCAAATAGAGAGTGGCCCTTGACAATCCTCTAAGGTGTGCAGAAGACCCAGGCTAGTGTGATCTTTCTTAGAAGTACAAGTCCAATCAGAGCGGCGGTTGTGCATGGGAGTCTACAAATCTCGTCTGGGTATTAAAATCTCCTAGTAAAATGATGTCGCCCATAGCCAAAAACTTGGAGATGCACTCGTACAAGTCAAGGAATGGGCCCCCATCCTCCACACTGTGAATGGCATAGGAGGAAGAAGCATGCAGGAAGTAGCAAACATCGATAAATATGTCCCTTTAACGCTGGCTAGTAGGACTAATACAGATCCACATGAATCTGGCATGGACGTCGGTGTAGACCAAAGAGGTAGCACTAAAGAGATCATCTCTGACCAGACATCCCACACCACTCGAGCCCCAAACACCACCAGAGGCCCGCACCTCCTCCCTACAAGTAGAAAGCCACTGATACCCAGCAAAACCCGGAAGAGGACAAACGAGACTCTCATGTGTCTCGGTGACAACCAGTATATCCACAGAACCAAAAAAATCATGGAGGAGACCCAAGAGGGACCATAGAGAGCCATTATTGTTCTAGTAGTTGACAAGAAGAGAGTCAGAGTAGGGTCTACCCTTGACCAACTGCTGGCGAGAATGTCATGCGACCTTGGGGGCCTGTCTCACTACCCAACCACTAGGAGGAGAATCACGAATAACTGCCCTAAGGTTACGGATAACCGCCCACTTACCATTGCACCTAGCCTCAACCACGAGGCTCCTAGAATGCTTCAACTCTATCAGCTGGGATTTTGTGAGGTCCTCATCTAGGTAAATATTAGGAGAAAGAGGGAATAACTTCCTCTTCACCCTAAGAGCCCGTAACCTGTCAGAGAGGGAGAGAAACCAGATAAAGAGAATGTCATCCTTGCCTAACCAACACCTATGTTGGATAATGCACATAATTGATTTGTTAAACTGGTGTATAAAAACTATCAAACAAATACACCGGCAACCATAAAGGCCACTCCAACAACCTTTGCCACCATCCTCCATATCATGCCAAATGAAAGCCTTGAAAAAATTTATGAACATCCATCAAAGCATTTAGATGGGGGAGATTTTCTTTCAAACTTTCAAACGAATGCAATCAACATGTTTAGAGAACATGCTTCTACAAAAGGTGTTACTAAGTATCTTCAGACCATTTTCTGCCATTGTGGGAGGATCCAAGGTCTCCTCCAAAATTGGAGTTATTGAGTCTTTTCTTGAGAAGGTTGATATAGCTCTGTAATGCAAGTATCCAAGAGTACTGTACCTTCAAATCTTCTAAGGCAATCATATTTCCAAGAGTTGTTCAACTCTTTCTCTCACGTGCTATAATGATTCATCTAAATATACCTAAGCAAGTGTACAAAGAGAAGATTATTGGTGGAATGAGTGGCTTCTCAAAAAAAAATGATTTGTAAGAAGTGTTTTTATCGAATATCATCCTTCCTATCAAATGATCGATAAAGATAGTGGAGTTGATGCTCATGTTTTGTGCCTCGAAAGAAAATGTGATGCTCACAACAACAAAGTTTATAACTTTCACTTTCTTCCAAAGTTATAAGGTTGTAAATTGTTCTTTTGTAAAAGTGATTCATGTTCTTTATTGTAAGTAAAATCTATAATTTGGGCTTAATGTTTGTAAAAGTTAGGTACATCCTAACTTGTAAATTCAAATAGTTCATTACTCTAAGTCTTCCTAAGTAGTTATTCTAAGTAACTACTCCAGGTGGTTATCCTAAGTGACTACTTTAGGTAGTTATTCTAAGTGGTTATCTTGAGTAGTTATCTTAAAAGTAGTTATCCTAAGTGGTTATGGGTTAGTTATTCATTGAGCCTATAAATACAAGGCCATTTGTAATTGAAAAGGAGACTTTTGGGTAGAGGGGAAACCTTGGAGAAATGTCTAGAAATATTTTTTGTTTTTACATTATGTACAAAGGGTTTTTGATCTTGTATAATTTCAAATAAATAATGAAGAATTCATTTAGTCATGTGTCTTGAGTGTGTTCATTAGTTCTTATTACTAATTTTTTGTATGTCAAATTGGTAATCTATTTATGTATTAATGAAATCAAATGGTGTTTCTAAACTATGTAATTGATTTGACAAAATGCATTCATTTCTTGGTATCTTGATGTGAATGTTGGAATAGCCTATCTTTTGTATATCAAGATTTGTTATCCATATTTTTTCATCATTTCATTTTGTGCTTAAGACTATTTGTAATCATTATCCATCGTGAACATGACCTAGTATTCATATGTCTACTATTGGGGTTTATGTTATCCGTTTCCTTTAGTTTTGTAACGTATCCTTTTTGTACTTTTAGGTGAAAAGTACACAAAAACAATAAATACCCCCATCATATGAGGGAGATACCCCTCTCAAACACATAGAAAGATTGTGGTATGATTGCAATCTCTCCAATTGTTGGCATGGTTGTCACTACCCATATGACAAACATGGTTAGTTTTGAAGAAGTACTTGCAGTGATAAATTTATTTACCAATAAGGATCTACATGGAAAAGGTGCAACATTTTCAATAGAGACTCTCCACCTTGAGGGTGACATCTCTTCTGGTGTCCTCTACTAATCCAGGAATTTCTCTCCACCCTTCTTCATACTGATGTTTGTAATGTACATAGTCCCCTTTTTTTTTTGTTGTCTAGAAGATGACTTCTCTTTTGGCGGGTTGATGTAGTCAACAATTTTGCTAAGTTTTGGAAAAAAATGTTAGTTAAAGAATAATTAGTTGGCAATATAATGTTTTTTACTTCTTATTAGTTTTGGGTAGCTGCCAATAGTTGGAAGTATGAACCAATCACCTTGTACTATATATGTACTCATGTTCTCTTAGAAGATAACATTTTCTAGATTCTAGCATTTAGAAATAAAGATCATATCTTTATGCCATGTTATTGCGATTTTTTTATTTTATGTGGTATTGTTGTAAGGTATGTTTTGATACATTGTTTACTCTACATAATCATGTTAGATCCCTTCAAGAGTAAACAAGGGATCTAAGCATATTGTTGAAAATTGATTGTAAAAAATGTTGCAACAAGAAGGCAATACAAAATTTTGCGGTAAAAAGAAAGTCAAAATCCAAAGAGATAATGCCATGGTGGAAGCCTAATTATTCTCTAGGAATACAAGTTATAACAAATTGAGTAGACAACTTCAAAGAGAAGTATTTTTTTTGGCTAGCTTTGTTTCTAGATGAAGTAATTTTTTATTTACTATGTTTTGGATAGTTTTATTTGTGGAAGAAATTTTTGTTAATATTATTTCATATTTAAATGAGCTTCTCTTCAGATTTTGCGACTTATATACCAAAAGACTATTGGATTAACTAAGGATACAACCTAGTGACATGTATCAAATTCAATATTACGAGATTTTTTTTGGTTATTTTAAAACCATAAAAATTTAGAGAAAGATTCTTCTTATCTATTTTGACATTGGTTCATAGATTTTTTAGGCTAGCTTTGTTTCTTGATGACGGTTTCTAGTTAATGTGTTCTGAGTTGTTTTCTAGTTAATGTGATTTGATTTGTTTATAGTTATTGTGATCTCATACTTCTATAACAAGAAGATATTGGATTAGTTAGAATATATAACCTAGTTTCATGTAGATTATGCTATCTTAAAAAGAGTGAGTAGTAGACTAGGCTATCTTAAAAAGAGGAGGGAGAAAATGAAAGTGATATAAGAGATGAGGTGAGAGGGAGGAAAACTAAAATGAAATTAAATACTAAATTAATATTTATAGAATAGTTCAAATTTGAAATTTAAATAATTTAATAAAATAAGAGTTAAAATACACACTCACACCCCCACACACATGATTAATAAGCAAGACAAGTTTAAATGCAACAATTTTATGTGGAAGAAAGTGAAGTAAAAAATAATATTAGTGAATTAATATATATAAAAAATTCAATTTAAAATGTCAACAAAGAGAGTAGGAATTCTCTTCTCTCTCTCTCTCTCTAGAAGGAAATCAAATGAAACTTTTAAATGCGTTAGTGAAAAAGGACAAGATAAACTAAAAAGATCTATGTGTGAATGAAAAAGAGATATAAATAGGAGTGACAAAGGGTTAATATAATGATTTGGCATATAAGTAAAAAATATATGATTATGTATATTAGTGAATCAATAAATAAATCACCTATAAAAATAAAAAGAGAAAGGAGAAATTAGATACAAAAGAAAAATGATTATATTATCTATATATATTGCCAATAAATTATTTTTTATAAAAATGAGAAAGGAATAAATCAAGTAGAATAGAAATAACAAAAAATTAGAAACTATATAGAAAGAGAGAGAGAACAAAAAATATTCAAAATAGAGAGAGTATAAATGAACTGAGTTTAAATATAAAAAGTGAGGGATATTTATAAGTAAAATAATTTTAATAAGTATAAGAAAAAAATATAATATGAAGAAGTAGAAGATCTTAAGAGGGTCAAATTCACAAAGGCCAAGCTAAATGGTCATGCTAAATTTTGGTGGAAAGAAGTTCAATTAGAGAGAAATAGAAGAGGGAAGGAAAAGATAATAAGATGGGATCATATGGTGGAAAAATTGAAGAGATAGTTAATTCTTGTTGATTATGATCTTGATTTGCTAAAGAAAATGGAAGGTTTGAAGCAAGCAAGAAAATATATCCAAGAGTATACAAAAGAGTTCAATTGAGTCCTTATCAGAACAAGCCATTCAAAATCCAACAAGGAAAATGTTTCTTGTTACATAAATGGGTTGAGGCCAAGTATTTAAAAAGAGTAGATAATGATACGAATTCCTACCATTGAAGATGTATATCAATTTTATTTTAAGGTACAAGAGAAATTGACAAGAAGTTTGAGAGCAAGCAAAATAGAAGCAGTTGTAGTGGAAAGATTGGTGGATGACCTTATTGAGGCTAAAACGACGATCAAAAGAAGAGTTACATTATGACTCTAGTAGAAATTAGAATTAGAGGGGAAATATCTCTTATTTTCCTCATGATAAAATTAATGGAGATCAAAGAGGAAGAGGAAGAGGACAAGGGCCTCGAAGAGGAGGTTTCCATGGAACATGTTTCAAATGTGGAGAAGAAGGCCATAGAGCCTATGAATGTCCCAAACATCAAGGGAGGACAAATAAGAGATTAGAGGGAAATGCACAAGTTGTCCATATAGAAGAGAACGACGAGTCTTCATATTCTGAAGATGTTAAAATAGGAGAGATCCTTGTTACTAAAAGAGCCTTGCTAAATGATGAGAAGGAACCCGTGTGAAGGAATAATTTGTTTCGTTCAATATGTACATGTAATAGTAAATTTTGTAATGTCATTATAGATGGTGGTAGTACTACTAACCTTGTTTTAGAGGAAATGGTTGATAAATTGAAGTTAGAGAGAAGAAGACATCCAAATACATACCAGATTGCTTGCTTGTAGAAGGGCCACAAGGCTTTGGTCAATGAACAATATTTGGTAAAGTTCAAAATTATAAACTATTATGATTGGGTATTATGTGATATTATACCTATGGATGTTAGGGACACCATGGAAATTTTATCGTCATGCAGTGCATGATGGTTATGAAAATACCTATTCTTTGACAAAGGATGGAGTCTAAGACAAGCTGAAGCCATTAAAGGAAACAAAGGAAATAGTATGTAGTAATGCAAAAATATGTTTAGTTGACGGAGAAGTTTCTAGAAGGCATGAAGCATGAGCATATGTATTTTTATTTAATTCCAAAAAGTTGATAAAGAGGAAGTAGTAGATGTACTTGTTGAAGTTGTAAATTTATTGGATGAGCTTCAAGATTTAGTATCTAATATTGTACCTAATAGATTACCACCAATAAGAAATACTAGTCATCAAATTGACTTGATTCATGGAGTTAGTTTGTCGAATAAGGAAACCCACATGATGACTCCAACAAAGAGTGAAGAGTTGAACACACAAGTGCAAAATTTATTGTAGAGGGGGTTGATTTGAGAGAGTTTGAGTCCATGTGCACTACCAGAAGTACTAGAGCCAGAGAAAAATGGAGAATGAAGGATGTCTATAGATACTTGGGCTATCAATAAGATTAATATCAACTACAAGTTTCCCTTTCCAAGGATGAATGATATTATGAATAGTTTGAGTGGAGCCGAGTAATTCAAAAAGCTAGATTTGAAGAGTGGATATCACCAAATCCAGATTAGAGGAGATGAATGGAAAATAACCTTCAAGATAAAGGAGGGAATGCATGATCGGTTAGTTATGTCTTTTGGACTAACCAATGTATTGAACACATTTATCCAACTCATCTATGAGGTAATAAAAGAATTTTTGAGTAAGTTTTTAATTTTTTGCTTAGATTTTATTCTATTATTTGTTGAGACACTAGAAGAGCATATAATGCATATTTGTAGGGTATTTGAGAAGATAATGGAAGAAAAGTTATTGATTAACCTGAAGAAGTATTTTTTTGTGGTGTTAGTGTACATGAGATTTGTTGTCTTAGAAGATGGTCTTAAAATGGACCAAGAAAAAATAAATTTTATCCTTGAATGACCTAATCCAAGGAGTTCTACTGAGCTAAGATATTTTCATGGTTTGGCAAGTTTTTACATAAAAATTTATCAAATATTTTAGTAGTATTTGTGGACCCCTAATTGAAACAATGAGATGTGATAGAAAAGAGTTTAAATGGATTGCGTGATAGAAATAAGGAAACACACACAACTAGGGGGGGAGTGAATTAGTTGTGTCCCAAATCACAAAACTTTAACAACTCTTAACCTTAAATATCATATTTGAATGATGAGCATTAAAAAAAAGATCACAACACATTACTCAACACATAACACCAAGATTTTTGATGTGGAAACCTGGTTAAGGGAAAAAAGCCACAGTGGGGATAAAACACACAAGATGATGTACTCTATTAAAAGCACTATACCCTGTTAGGAGTATTACAAGGAGAATGTGTAGCACATGTATTCAGGCACACTTCCTAGAGCTCATTGCTAAAATACAAAAAGGGATACAACACAAAGGAATGCAGACAAAAAGCCAATATGGACTACAATCCACCAAACATGAACTGACTAATAGCATCTTCTCTATGCTAATACAGTTCTAATGAATTACATAATACATTAGATCTCTACCTCAATTGCATATTCCACTTATACAACTTCACACAGTCTCTTATACAACCATACACACATGATCTGATCCACAAAAGGATATTACATCCTTACATTTATACAATTCATCAATCTTATAGAAATAAACAAGGTCAACTCAACTGTAACACCTCAATTACAAATATTTAATCAAATACAATGAAATCATCAATGTGATCCAAAACATATTAGATAAGACATAGAAAAGATCATAATATTAATCCTCAAACATTCTCTAGCTCTATAAATCACACCTTGATCCATCACAACATGCTACACCATCATGTCATCCAAGAACAATAAGAACACCAACACGCCTCATGAAAATCATCAAATCTGATCACATGACTCAATATGATCTAGCAACATGAATAGGACATGATCTAGAAACATCAGCAAGCATCATGAAATTCCATACTAATGACCAAAATGAATTTGTCTTATAATTCACCATTATATTTGCATTGTTCATCAGGAACACCAATAGTAACCTCTATCACTCAAGAAAAATAGATTTCCAACATCCAAATCATGAACCACTTGAGAGTAGGATACACATACATGACCTTAATAGACTACTAGGTTAGAAACCAAAAATATTGCATAACCAAACCACACCAAACTAAAAAATTTAACATTGTCTCTTCCTGAACAACCAAAATACCAGTCTCTAATCAAACATCCATAACTCACTCAAATCATAATGCTAACCTTTTTAAATTGACATAAGTCAACTAAAAACATCCTTGAAACCATTTGTATGTTCACAACATTTGATTATCAACATGATAGTCATATCAAACTAATATTCTCACTAAACATCACATGAACAACACATGAACACTATTACAAATAGTAGAAATACATTGATATCAATGTCAGCACAAATATACATGATATTCCAACAATATCACCCTTTGGCATTTATGGAAACATATGATTTGATAAACAATCAATGCACAAAGAAATCAGATCAATAATACTACCAAAAACATCTACAATACTATATTTTAGAGTCTCTCTAACAAACCTTCTCCCCCTGAGAATAATCTCACCTCATAAACTGAATCATATTATTTTTCACATGACTATCTCTCCCCCTTTGACATCAATTAAAAAGGCACATATATGCACTATGTCATAGAGGCTAAAAATTTGAACAAGCATCTCTCCCCAAAATCTAAACCATAATACTAGATACTCCCATTGAGTAGTAGTCACCAAGGACATCAATCCAGATCAATGATAATATCTGTAAGAACATTGGATTGGAATCTCTAGCTCTGATTAGGTGGGGCAATCACCCCAAGCTTACCTCAGAGATACTCAAAAGTATCCTTAGGCAAGGGCTTCATGAGAATATCTATAATTTTCTCTTTAGTAGTCACATATTCCAATCCGACTTCTTTTTCACTAACCTTATCTCTCAAGAAATGATACTTGATAGATATATACTTTAACTTTAAATGTAACATTGGATTATTTAAAAAATTAGTTGCACTTGAATTATCAAAATAGATAGCAATAGGATTGTCATATTTGATTTTGATATCTTTCAACATATTCTTCGTCCATACCACTTGCGTACAATTAACAATAGCAATAACATATTCAGCCTTAGAAGTGGATTTTGATATACAATTTTATTTTTTACTTGACCAAGAAACTTACCTATTACCCAAGAAGAATGCACCTCCATTTGTACTCTTTCTATCATCAACATTACCTATCCAATCCGCATCAGTAAGAGAACTTAGTGACAAACCACCATCTTTAAGATACCACATACTATAGTCAACTTTTCCTTTCAAGTATCTGAATATTCTTTTAACATCAACAATATGTAATTCTTTAGGATCTTCTTGAAATCTAGCAACAATGCAAAAAATATTCATAATATCAATTCTGGTTAGTGTCAAGTACAATAATCCACTGATCATAGATCTTTATCTCATTTTATTTATCTTAAAAGCATCATCTTTGTTTGTCAAATTTCAACTAGTAACCATAGGAGTACAAATTGGTTTTGAATCATCCATACCAAACTTCTTGAACAATTCTTTCACATACTTGGATTGAGATATCAAAATTCCTTTTTCCGATTGTGTAATTTGCATACCAAGAAATAATTTCATCTCACCTATCATGGACATCTCAAAATATTTTTGCATCTCATTAGAAAAATCTTTACTCAACTCATCATTCCTACTGAAAATAATATTATCCACAAATACTTCAACAATTAAGATGTTAGCATGATCAATCTTGAAGTAAAAGTTACTATCAGAAGTACCTTTATCAAAAACAAGCTTCAACAAATACTTATCCAATCTTACATACCAGGCTCTAGGGGCTTGTTTCAATCCATACAAAGATTTATTCAATCTAAAAACTGTCACTTTGACCAGTCAATAAAAATCCACTAGGCTTCTCAATATATAAACTTCTTCTTCCAATTCTCCATTCAAAAATGCAAACTTAACATCCATCTTCCATCTATGAGTATCCCTTACAAACAATTCTAACTTTATTCCTAACCACTTCACCATCTTCATTCAATTTGTTTCTGAATACCCATTTAGTTTCAATCACATTCTTTTCCTTAGGTCTAGGAACAATGATCCATGTTTTTCTCTTTTAAGTCTATTCCAATTATTCTTCCACAACTTTAACCCAATTTCATCTTTACATGCTTCATTAACATCCTTAGGTTCAATCTTATAAATTAAATAAATCTCATTTCTATTTCGAGCAAGTCTTCCTCTAGTTTGAATACCTTGATTCCTATCACCAATTATTTGATTTTTAGAATGATTTATCCTTACATACCTTAGAGTCTTAGGAATTTCATTTGTATCTAAATTTTGTGTCTCCACTTCTTCCTCATTTGCAACTTCTTCATCTTGATCTACCGAACCATTCTGATTCTGATTATGTGCTTGCGTTTCCTGATTTTATTCCTCTTGATTTGAATCATATCTGCAAGATCTATAGATTTTCTCTAATATCTTTCATCCACTTTGACATTAGCATTTTCAATTATCTTTCTCAACCTATTATTGTAACATTTGTATGCTTTTCTCTTTGTAGAGTAACCAAGAAAGATACCTTTATTAGATCTAGGATAAGATTTTCTTAAATCTTCATCTATTTTGATATAAAATTTACTTCCAAAAATTATAAAATATTTCACAGTAGGTACATGACCATACCATAGCTCATAAGGAGTCTTACCAGTGCCTTTCTTGATTTGAACTTAGTTCAATGTATAAACTACAATGCTAACCACTTCTCTCCAATAGACTTGTAGTACATTTCCCTCAATCATCATTGTCCTTACATTGTCTTGGATAGTTCTATTTATTCTCTTTGCAATACCATTCAATTGTGGGGTCCATGGTGTAGACATTTATCTCTTTATCCCATATTCTCCGCAAAATACATTAAATTCACCAAATGTAAATTCATGACCTCGATCAGATCTCAAATATTTCAGTTTCATACCTATCTCTGTCTAAACCACAGCCTTGAAAATCTTGAATTTTTTAAAAGCTTCAAATTTATCCTTTAAAACTGTAATCCACACCATCCTTGAATAATCATCAATGAAGAATATGAAATACCTATCTCCATAATAGATTTTAGTTCTAGCAGGGGCACACAAGTCAGTATGCCCAAGATCTAACAATCCACTTGAAGAATAAGTTTTTCTTTTAAAATTAGATATTGTTAGCTTACCCAAGTGACATTCCTTAGACATCGCATTAACAAGCTTCAACACTTTAGGTAAATCTCTCACTACTTTAGTAGTACTTATCCTCACAATGTTAGCAAAGTTTATATGACAAAATATTTTGTGCCATAACCAACTCTCATCAATTGGAACAATTAGGCATCTATTCTCTGCACTATTCAAATGAAAAAATTACCTTTGGTCTTTGTAACTAATGCAATCTTAACACCTGAACTTCCAATGATTTTGCACCCTCCATTCTTGAATTGTAAATTATAATCTTTTTTAATTAGTTGTCCAACACTCAAAGCCAAGGATTTAAACCTTCAACATATAAAACATGATCAATATTATTCTTTATAAGTAGGAGATATTTTCCACAGCAAGTCAAATTGTGATATTGCTATCAGGATTCAACCGTGTAGTTTTTTAGTCAAACTCATTGACCCATGTTTCATGAGTAGTGGTTCACATGAACCCATCTCTCATGAGAATGAATGGAACACTTAGTACTCATTGGATCTAGGTGATGCTCACAGAGGTGAAGCATTGGGACTTCTTGGGAGTAGTGGTTCACACGAACCCATCTCTCATGAGAATCAATGGAACACTTAGCACTCATTGGATCTAGGTGATGCTCACAAAGGTGAAGCATCGAGACTTCCCGGGAGTAGTGGTTCACATGAACCCATCTCTCATGAGAATGAATGGAACACTTAGCACTCATTGGATCTAGGTGATGCTCACAAAGGTGAAGCATCAGGACTTCCCAAGAAGTCTCGATGCTTCACCTCTATGAGCATCACCCAGATCCAATGAGTGCTAAGTGTTCCATTCATTCTCTGGGAAGTCCCGATGCTTCACCTCTGTGAGCATCACCTAGATCCAATGAGTGCTAAGTGTTCCATTCATTCTCATGAGAGATGGGTTCGTGTGAACCACTACTCATGAAACATGGGTCAATGATTTTGACTCAAAAACTACACAATTGAATCCTGATAGAAATATCACAATATTATTCTTACCATCAAGTGTAATGGAACCTCTACCTCTGATCATACAAGGGTGTCATCACCGAACCTAAAAACACCACTGTCATACCTTCCCAACTTCACAAATTTTCTCTTGTCTGTATAATGATATGATGTGAACATATGTTGTCTATCACCCATTCATCTTTCTTTTCAACATGTGTAGCTAGGGCTCTTTCCTCATTTATAAAACTAGGGTTCTCATCTTTGATAGCAATAAACACAATCTCATCTTCACTCTTTTTAGATTCATCACTAGTCACACCTTCATTAGTAGTAAAATAACATTTCTTCTTATATCTAGATGGAAATTTCTGAGGCTTATGCTTTGGTACTCTCTTAGGGCATCTAGATGCAAAATGACCAATCATATTACATGAAAAGCATTTCAAAGGTAACTTTCCTTCATACTTACTAGCTCTCTTAGGAAATAACTTGGCAATTAGGGCTTCAAGTTATTCAAAATTTCTCTCCTCTACCTCAATTTATTCCATCTCCTTTGCATATCTAGATACATGTACATTGATGAACTTTCTCGAGGGTCATATATTTTCTTATCCTTAGAAATAGCAGCTTTAAATGCATATTCAACTTTAGGAAGATCATTACAAAATTCACTCATCTCAAATCCAGATAGCTTACCAAAACATGTGTCTCTTGTTATAGGGGCCACAATCTTGATCTCTTCAATAGCAACAACCTTGTGTTTTTAAGTAGGAGGCAAGAATCTAAGAACCTTATAAACAATCTCATCTTCTTCCAATGTTCTGCTAGTGCATCTGATTCCAAAAACAAGATCATTCACCTTTTGTATATAAGAATCTATGTTCTCATCTTCTCCCATCTTCAATGACTCAAATTTACCTTTCAAACTCTACAACTTGGCTTGCTTCACATAGGCATCTCCTTCATGCAAAATCTCTAATTTTTTTCCATACCTCATGTGTAGTTTCCAATTCCACGATATTTCTATATTCCATATTAGACATAGAACTCAACAATGCTTCTTTAGCTCTAATATTGTATTCAAATTTCTTTTTATCATCAGCAGTAGCAGTAGAAAGATATGAAGAAGGATTTTAAGTCTTCTTAGTAATTTCCTATAGTCTTCTCCAATGCATCTTAGGTGTGTAATCATCTGACCTTTCCATATTAAATAGTTAGTGCCTTCAAATCTCAAACTTTCCTTCTTAAAATATTTCATCCCAGATCTCCTCAAGTGATCAAGCTTCCCAAATACAACTTAGTTTTGATAACAATTAATAGAAACAAGGTAACACACACAACTAGAAGGAGGGGGGGTGAATCAGTTGTGTCCCAAATCACACAAAATTAACAACCCTTAAACTTAAATCTCAGATATGAATGTTGAAGACATTAATCAACACATAACACCAATATTTTTGATGTAGAAACCTAGTTAAGGAAAAAAACCATGGTGAGGATTAAACCCACAAGATGATATACTTTGTTAAAAGCACTATACCTATTAGGAGTATTACAAGGGGACTGCACATGCATTCAAGCACACTGCCTAGAGATCACAATTCAAATACAAAAAGGGATACAACACCAATGAAGGCTCACTGCCTTACAACAAGTATATGGAAAAAAATCCACTATGGACTACAATCTACTAATAATGAACTGATTGATAGTATCTTCTTTATGCCAATACAGTTCCAATGAAGTACATAATACATTAGATCTATGCCTCAATTGTAGATTCCACTCATACCTCTTTGCACAATCCCTCATACATCCACATGCACATGATTTGATCCACAAAAGGATATTACATCATTACATTTATACAATTCATCAAACTTATAGAAATAAACAAGGTCGACTCAACCTTAACACCTCAATTACATGTCAGCTAAGACATAGAAAGGATCCAAATCTTCATCCTCAAGCATGTTCCATATCCATAAATCATGCCTCTATCCATCACAACATGCGAACCATCATGTCGACCAAGAATAATAAGAACACCAACATGCCTCAAGAAAATCATCAATCCTGATCACCTAACTCAATTTGATCTAGCAATAAAAATAGGACATGATCTAGAAACATCATAAAGCATCATGAAACTTCACAGTAGTGACCAAAATAACTCTATCTCACAATTCACCATTATCTCTGCACTATTCATCAGGAACACCAATAGTAACATCTGTCACTCAAGAAAAATAGCTTGCTAGCAACCAAATCATGAACCAATCGAGATGAGGAAACACATCCATCTTATAAACACACCACTATGTTAGCAACCAAAAATATTGCATAACCAATCCATACTGAACCAGAAACTGTAACAATGTCTCTTCCTGAACAACCAAAATACCAGTATGTGATAAAACATCCATAAATCAATTCATAATGCTAATCTCTATAAATTGGCATAAGTCAACTACAAAAATCCCTAAAACCATCTCTACATTCATAACATCTGATCATCAATATAGTAGTCTCACCGAACCAATCTTCTCATTAAACATCACAAGAACAACACATGAACACTATCATAGACAATAGAAATATGTTGACATCAATGACAAAACATCAAAGTTAGAACATATATGCATGATATTCCAACATTGCAGAAGTAGAAAAGGTTTTTTATTTGTTGAAAAGAAAAGTTATAGAGCAACCTATTTTGGAGCTTCTAGATTTTAATGAGGCATTTAAAGTAGACTGTGATACTAGTGGAAATGCCATTGGAGTTGAAATGAGTCAGGAAGGTAAATCCATTTCTTACTATAGTGAGAAGTTGAATGATGCCAAAAGAAAATATTATGTTTATGATCAAGAGTTTTATTCTATATTTTAGGCATTGAGGAGGTGAAAATATTATATTTTGTCTAAGGAGTTTGTTTTTTAGATTGATAATCAAACTTTACAATATTTGAATAGCCAAGGAGATTTGAATCAAAGACATTTAAAATGGGTTGACTTTGTTGAGTTAAAATTTTATTTTGAAGCATAGGAGTGGAAAGTCTAACAAGGTTGTCGATGTCCTAAGAAGGAGGTAGAACTTGTTGATAGAGATGTAAATTGAAATTGTTGTGTTCTATTAACTCAAGGGTTTGTATCCAAGGGAGCTTGATTTTGGTGAGGCCTAGCGAGCTTACATAGAAATTGTTACTTTAGATAGGAATATGAAGTTTGATTTTATAATATAAGATGGTATGTTATTCAAAGGAAGCCAATTTTTCATTCCAAAGAGTTCCATGAGGGAGAACCTAATCAAAGAGAAGCATAGTGGATGATTGGTTGGACACTTTGGTTGAGATAAAACCATTGCTCTAGCTAGTTAGCATTATTATTGGCCACAGTTGTAGCAAGATGTTATGAAGTTTATGCAAAGTTGTAGAATATGTCAGATAGAAAAAAGAACCAAGAAGAATACAAGGTTATATCAACCATCTTGTGTACCAGAGAGGCCATGAGAGGATATTAGTGTTGGCTTTGTTCTTGTTTTACCAAGGACTCAAAGAGGGCATGATTCCATTTTTTGGTGGTAGATAGGTTCTCAAAGATGATACATTTTACTCCTTATAGGAAGACCAATGATCTTTTTCATGTGGAAAAAATATTTTTTAGAGAAGTGGTGGGACTACTTAGTCTACCAAACAGCATAGTTTCAGATAAAAACACTAATTTTTTTGGGTACTTTTGGAGGACATTGTGGAAAAAGCTAAAGATAGATTTGAAGTTCAATTCAATGCACCATCCAAAAATTGATGGGAAGATAGAAGTGGTGAATAAAAGTTTGGGGAGCCTTTTGAGATGCTTAGTAGGAGATAAAACCAAGGGGTGAGATTTGATTTCACCATAGACATAATTTGCATACAATAATTATGTCAATATGAGCACTAGTAAATCACCATTCTAGATTGCATATGGAAGTAGTCCTATAAATGCTTCAAAATTAAAGAAGTTGGACAAAGGAGAAAGGAGTAGCACCAAAGCTAAAGGCTTCACTGAACACTCGAAGAATTTACATGAAGAGGTGAGAAAGAATTTAATAATAAAATAAATATTCAATACAAAGCTAAGACAAATAAAAAAGGAGATATAAGGAATTAAAAACTGAAGATGAAGTCGTGGTTCATTTGAGAAAGGAGAGATTTCTAGGGGGAACATATAATAAGTTGAAGATGAAGAAGTTTGGAACATGTAAAATCCTAAAGAATCATGATTTAGAAAATGCTTATGAAGTACAATTGCTAAGTAAACTCAATATTTCACCTATGTTTAATATTTCATATTTGATAGAGTATCATGAAGGAAGTATTGAAGATGAAATAACATAAGCATAACAGAATATTACAACACCTACTTCAACTATGGAAGAGATAGAAGATATCTTGGATAGGAATGTGGGTAGAAGCATAATAAAAAAGCAATATGAAGAGTACCTAGTTAAATGAAAAGGATGAACTCTTGAAGATTCATCGTGGATATCAAAAGAAGAGGTTGACTGCATTGGTTTTCCTCTTAACACCTAAGATGTGACAAGGCCACTTCTCAAATTATCTCGGGTGTCCGATGTAGCAGAAATCTTGCATCACCCAAAAAGAAATGTTATGTTTTCAGGTTTTGTTTTGTAGTTTTTCTTTAGTTTTATAGGAGCCCACTATGATATTTATACTATATAAGATGTATAGATGTTGAAAATGGTAAAAATAGTCACACACTATTTTTTGGACTTTTTTCCCATTTGGGGTCATATACACACAAACATTGGCCCCAAGGAGCGCAATTGAAAAATAAGATGATTGGAAAAATAATCACCTCAATATCTTGAGAGGTTTGAAAGATATCAACATTTTTGTCCTAGGCACTTTCTCTAATGAAGCTTAAAACCCAAACTTGAAGACCTTAAAGGCCCTAGAATGATTTGAGATCTTGACTCATAGATCTTTAGATGTATGTGTTGTTGTACAATATCTCTTCATGAGATTTCTAATGATATATTATAAAAGAAATTTGGATTCCCAATCAAAATTTATGGCTTTCAAAAGTTGTGCCAACAAGACTCAAGTTTCGATTAAAAAAATGAAGAGAGAAAAATCACTTATGTAGGAAATTCAACTAATGAATCGATGAGCACCAAAAGAGGAAAGTTTCACTTTCTAGAATATTCTAAGGTAGTTATTGGTGCTACATATATAGGGATGAAGGAGGGTTTCAAGATTCAATTCCAGAAATGTATATTGTGGCTCTATCTTGCATATTATTGTAATAAGAAAGCGCATGTAACTGTAGCAAGTTATTTTCCATAATTTTATATTGTCATTTCGTTGAAGATAATGGAAAGAAAATATTTCTATTCTTGCAATTTTTTGTTTATTTCTTTATGGTGTTATAGGTGTTTGGTTTAATAAGGGGAGTGACCTTTATCATAAAGAATGTGTTAATCATATTTCAATATAATATTTTTATAATGTTTGAAAATGTCCATGTCAACATAGATTCATTATTGAGGATGAATCAAATAGAAAGATTCATATCCTACAAAAATATGGCTGATATAGAAAATAGTGTTTAGCTTAAAAATTTCCAACATGGTAATGGTAACCCAAGAACTCATGATAAAATCTTAATTCCAGAATTAAAAAACCCACAAAAAAAAATAGAGAAGTCAAAGTTTATAGTTGAGAAAAGAAAAATATGATTGGTTTTAAAATCATGAAAAAGAAATAAAATTTTAGTAAGTTTTTGCACAACAACAAGGTGAATGCTCTCTTCTACAAAAGTACCCTACCAAGATAATGAGCTCTAACTATGGGAATGTATTATCAAATTCATGAAATAAAATAAAATCTATGGGAGTTTCAAGAGATGCACTTTTAAAACATCTTGCAAATAAATTTATTTGATAACTTGCATGATTGCACCATTAATGATCAACTTCAATCAACTTTTAACTTTTACAATAGCAATAATGGAGTTATGAGGGAATAGGGGAATTTAAAGAGTGCAATTATAAATGAACAAAACAAAAAAACAAAAAAAAAAGGTTCTCACTTCAAAAAGTGTTATGAAATTGCCACTAAAAAGAACTTTATAAGAGAGCTCTTTCAACACTCCAATAAATTATTTTTTATTAAGTTCTCTCTTCTATTTTATTTTCATATTAAATAATAATTTCATAAAAGTGAGGCAAAAGATGATGAATTACACTAGTTACAACCTCCTAATCAATTCTCTTCAACATTTTCCCAATAAAAGGTTTCCAATTATTATACATAAAACTCTTATAAATTAAGAAATACAACAAAAGAAATATAGAAATTCAAGACACTCATGAAATTTTCTTCCGTTATACAGAAGACTAATAGAAACAAAGAAACTCAACAAAACAAATCTAGAAATTTTCAAGACACTCTTAAACTTGTCTCTTTAATATATTCCAATTCTTAAAACTATTTCTAACAAATAAAAAAATATAAAACCAATTTATGATAGTATATTAAAACAAGTGCCATACTTGCCTTTTAGTTTAGAAATTAATTCTGATTATATGGTATACGATAATTTACCATTAAAGTCTTGGTATATAATTACCTTTAAAGTCATTTTAAATATTTCTATAATATGACTTTTTAAAGAGATCAATATATTTAAAATAAAAAATATATTTGTTAATAAACATAAAATAGGAAAGTTAATTCTTTTATTTTATTTAAAGAAATTTTATTCTAAAAAATATTTGAAAAATTTAATTTGAAATTCTTTCTATCTATTTTGATTCAATTTTCTGATTGGTACACTTTTAACATGAAACATAATCATTTTCATCAATAGAATCTAATAGTGAAACAAATCAAATAACTCCACTTTTAACTATGTTATAGAAAAAATGGAATATGAAAAAGATTCTCTAAATAGTAAATTAATAATTTACAAAGAATATTATACATATTCAGTAGTAACCATATTGATATTAATGTACATCATTATTGGTCAATAGAATGAAGGAAAAGTAGGTTTTCATTACGAAATAAATTTAGAAAAATCTATATTTACAAACATGACCAACCTATTTTAATTATTTGTTCTCAGGTCTGGAATTTGATGGCCCTAATGGACTTTAAATTATTAATAAACTATCAAAATTTATTATAAGCAATATATTATTTATTCTAAATTTTAAAATATTTTAATATGAATTTAGAAACTTATATTATTAATAATTTTTAGGTGATCAACACTAATTGACAAAGTGAATGCAATAGTATTGCCTATTGCAAGTACAACAAGTGCCACATAGTGGCTAGTACTTGCCTTTTAATTAAGTAATCAAGTGTAGTGTAATTATAATGTGAAATATTAATTATTTTTTTATTAATTATAAGGAGATCAAAACAAGAGTTACAATGAGAAGTACAAAATTAGAGGCACAACCTCACATCGAGAGTATCAGAGAGTCCAAGTATCAAAACATCATAAACTAAAGGAGGAAGAGAGACTAATGAAGTAAGTCATCATGAGCATCAACCCATGCGGTCCATCCCATGTTGCCCTCCATCCACACAATATTTTTCTTGTCCTGAATCTGTTCGAGCAGGAGGATCATGTCATCAGAGGTGTTCTTATTTTTCCTTCTAACTTCCAAATTAAGTTGCTTAATAGTCTTTTCAAAAATTTGAAAATTGTCCATATGTCTTCTCCAGACGTGTCCATCCTTCAGCTCAGTGGTGAAGAAAGTGGCATAGCCATTCTTTAGTAGTATTTTAAACTTTTCCTTGTCCACCATCATAGTGATGTGCACTTGTAAGAAGATTTTAAAATATGTGAGACTTCGAAAAGACTCAATAAGAATCCTAGGATTATTTTGAAATCTTTCCTCGTTCCTGTATTTCTAGATTTTCCATAGAATGTTAGAAGTAAGAATATTCCAAAAAACATTAGTATCATTTTTAACCCCATCAATATGTCCAGTTATGATTTCAAAAATATTAAACTTAGTAGGAAAAGAGATACCAAACATGAGCCAGATTTCTTTTGCAAAACTACAATTGAAGAATATATGTCTACCAGATTCAGGAAGTCTACATATGTTACAGTAATGAGTCTCAAAAAATTCCTTTCTGATGGGGAGTCTATCAAGAATCAAAAGCCATTTAAAACATTTAATGTTAGGATCAATAGAGATTTTCCACAACTTTCCAAAGTATTTCTTCCAAGAGGAAACATCAAGATTAGAGTAGCAAACCGTATTAAAATGGCCGATGATAGAATCATTATAATCAATCATGCTATAAATATTTTTTACTTTAAGTTTGGTTATAATGGTTCCATCCGGCCATTTAATATTCAAAAATCTAGTGGAATCAACATGGCAAGTAGTAGGAATGTCCTTCCAGGCCTTAATAATCAAATTATAGGTTCTTTTTTGCGACATGGGGATGTTAAATTTGATTCGAAGCTCATCCCAATCAATGATACTGTCATGTTAAAAAATATCAGCAAACTGAGTGATACCAAGGGAAGACCAATGTCTGGCAGAGCAACCTTGGGAGAGGGCAAGGGGCTTACCAGATAACTGCAAATTCCACCAAATGGATCTTTCACGATAGAGCTATTTATCATCATGAAATTTTTTTTTAGTGATATATTTCCTGACATGGTTCCAGGCTTTCCAAATGGACTTGAAGACAACAGACCCTTGAACCACAATCAGAAAATTCCCACAAATCAAGTCACAAAAAGGTAAGTTTTTCCAGGATTGATGCAGGAGCATCCTGGGTGTAAGAGCAATCTTGCATCACCCAAAAATATTTCTGTTTTCTTTTCAATAAGGGCTATTTTGTGCAGAGCTACTATTCATGGAAACTTACTATTTTTAGTAAGTTGGTCATATGATCTCAGAATGTTTTGATTTCACAGTTGGAGGTTCATTGTAGTCATTTCAGCCTACCAGTTGAGTTTCATTGCCACATCATCAGTATTGGTGAAGTTATTGAGATTTTTGGGTACAAAATCTTTCAAGTCAATTTTGAAGGCCTTAGAGGCTCCGGATCGTGATCGACCCCCGACTGACTGGCGCTAGCGCATGTCAAGCATTGTAGATCTCGTCATGGCATTTCTGAAAAGTGGTTACAATAGAAAAATGGAGTTACAGTTAAAAGTTATGGCCTCTGAAAGTTGGGTTACCTAAAATCATATTTTGTATTTCTTTTGAGCTGACCCTATTGTAATAATTGTGAAAAATAAATAATTCTATGTCTAGTCGGCCTAAAGGGCTAAATTTCTAGAACCTTCTCAGGCGGTGGAAATTGCCTATATAAGAAAGGTCTATAGTGTTGTCTTAGGCAGTTCCCTGGGTATTGATTCGAGGCTTTGTCCTATAGAATATTGTAAGGGAATGCCCATGTAGCTTTGCATATTGTAATTCTGAAAGTTTGTAATTCCACATTTGTGGAGATAATAAGAAGCCAATTTTTTGTTCTTGCATATTGTTGTTGTTTCTCTGTTTCTGTTATGTGTTTGTGGTATTAAGGGGAGCACCCTTCATCAAGGACTTAACATTCTTAGGGAAACCCCTTTCAATATTACTCCTAACAAGAACTTTCCAAGGATTATCCCCCAGCCAAAGAGTGAAAGAGCCACTTGGTGATAAGTCCTAAGCCCCCAGTTTTGAGGTCCTTCAATCCCAGACCCCCAAGGAGCTTGTCAATATGACACCAATCCCATTTAACAACATGGAGCTTCTTATTCCCTTTGCCATCAGACCAAAGATAGTTCCTGAAGGTCTTTTGGATCTCTAAGATTTGGTAGTTGTTGAACATCCAGACAAAAGAATGGTATATGTTGTAGGAGGAGAGGATTTTTTGGAAGACTTGCACTCTACCAGCCAGGGATAGAGATTTGTTGTGCCATTTATTCAACTTTTTGGTGATTTTTTCCTTAACCCAAAGCCATATGTCTTTAAGAGAGGGTTCAATAGAAAAAGGGATACCAATATATCTAACAATATTGTGAGGACCACCCCACTGGTAATTATATTTATTAAACCAATTTGGAGGTGGCTCATCCCATCTGAGACATATAGATTTGGTCTGAGAAAGATGAGCCTCAGAAATAGAGTAGAAAATATTGAGTTTCTTTTGCAAAGCTTCAAAGTTATCTTCAGTGGCTTCATGAAAAACAACAGTATCATCAACAAATTGACAATTAATAAGCTCAGTTTCATCAGGAAGGGTGATACCCTTAACAATAGGGGAGAGGGAGTTATCTCCGAGGATGTAAAAAAGGGCATCAGAAGTAATGACAAAGAGGGCAGGAGACAAGGGACAACCTTGTCTGATGGATCAGCCAAGGGGGAAGGGCTCAGAAAGGGACCCATTGATATCAAATTGGGCATGAGCATCTTTAAGTAACATCTTAATAGAATTACAAAAAAAGGAAGGAAATCCAAAGGCCTCCAACATCATGGAGAGAAAACTCCATTCCACTCTGTCATAAGCCTTCTCGAAATCCAACAGAAACATAGCCAAGTTTTGGTGAGAGTGTTTAGCCCAATCTAAAGCCTCCCAGCTAGTAATTAAATTCTCAAGAATATATCTGCCTTTAATGAAACCAAATTGAGTAGAGCACATAAATTTGGGTAAGATGGTTTCAAGCCTAAGGGCCAAAATTTTGGCAAAAAAATTATAAGAGACATTTAACAGAGTGATAGGCCTCTAGTTTTTAAGCAAAGCCTTATCCCCATCCTTAGGAATCAACTTGATGATACCTCTATTGATGGAGCTACCCAAGGAGCTAGAAGTAAGAGCTTTCACATAAATCTCATGGAGGTCTTTGCATATCCACTTGATGTTAGCTTTGTAAAATTCAATAGGCAAACCATCAGGGCCAGAGGTTTTGTCATCTTTAAGGGAGTTTATAGCTTTTTCAATTTATTCCACAAAGATGTCTTTACTAAGAAGGGAGGCATCCATGTTGGATATCCTATTAGGAATAAGAGCTCTGCATTGGTTTTTGAGGGAACTAGCCTCTATCGTATCTTCTGGTGAAAATATTTTGGTAATATTTAGCAAAGGCCTTTTTGATGCTATCCATGTGAGTAACTTCTTGATTATCAACTAAGATCCCATCAATAGTTTCATTGGAATGTTTTTTCTTGATGAGATTAAAGAAGAACTTAGACTCCCTATCTCCAAATTGGAGCCAATGCACACAGGATCTAATTTTCTCCCCTCTGAGTTTAAGTTGCTGATGCTGTCTAAGAGCTTCCTTTGCACTAGAAACTTGAGGGATAAGCATATAATCAGAAGGGTTGGCTTGGATACTAGTTTTAGCCTTGTTAAGATTAGAAATAAGCTTTTTCGGTAAATCTATAGTCTTTAGCCTTCTTTTGACCTATGGTTTTCAATAAGTTCTTCGAGGCAAGAATATTCAAATTCCACCTATCAGTGTGAGAGATGGAGGGATAGTGACTTATGTTGATGAGTCTGATGATACTAATGGCCACAAGGATATCTTCATCTTTAAGAAGAATAGTGTTGAGGATGAATTTATGGTTGGAGATTTTACTAAGGACAGGGGACCCATTGAATCTAACACATAAAGTAATAGGATGGTAGTTAGAGAGGGAGGTGGGGGTGACCAAAACAGAGTTATCCTGATCATCCAGAACAATATAGAAGAAGTTCTTATTAACATATAAACGATCAAGTCTCGAGTAGATCCTCGAAGGACCATGCTAAAAGTTACACCATGTATGCCAGAGACCTGGATTAGTGTCTTTATTACCAGTCAAGGGATCAAAGAGCAGTTTGTCATGTTTCATTCTATCCCATTGAATTTTTTTAGTATCTTTCCAGGAAAAGGGGAGGTCGCCATTTTTATCCTCCTGAGATTCGACCATATTGAAATCCCCCCACAAGCTAAGGGATATTAGGAAGAGAAGTCAACCAAGCCCAAAGATTTGATCTCTCCTTGTAATCATTAGAGGCATACCAGGAGCATATGCCAAAAACTGTGTTATTGAAGTTTAGAGTAATCCAAATAGCTCTATTACAGGGGGATATACCATTACCAGTAATATAGTTTTCCCATTTAGGATTAATTAAGATAGCAACACCACCTCTTCCATGAGGGTGATTAGTAACAAATTTAATAGTATTCTTCCAAATAAAATTGAGGTTGGATTCAAGCTTGAATCCAGTAGTCTTAATTTCTTTCAACAACAGGACATTTGTTGACCTAACAATATTGAGAAAACACTTAATAATAAACTTTCTATCGGGGGATTCAAGGCCCCTAATGTTCTATGAAATAAAATTCATGAGGAAACAAAGAGTGGGAGGAGAAGCATTAAAGCCTGTAGACTCATCAGATGGAGCCACAGAAACAAAGGAGCTAATTCCCTATTTTTTACCAGAGGAATTTTTATTCTTGGACCCCAATGGTCTCCCTCTTCTCTTAGAGGTAGGGAAATCATACTTAAGTTCACTATTATCATCATCAGAATTAAAAGGGGAGGTTAGGTCAAGATCCATGGAAGGGTTAGCGGTGCAAGGGGAGTTAGGGGGTGGATATGCGGGGATAACTTCCAGAATAAAGTCATCACTAATTTCCTTAAAGTCTTTAACATGAGGTTTAGGGTAGCTAGAGAAAGTGGCAGAAGGATTCTCAACAGGAGGAAGCATGGGGGGGGGGGGGGGGGGGAATAAGACTGGGAGGCTTGAGGGTGAATGAATTCTGGGTTGATCTTGGTGGGAGCTGGCAACTGGGTTGCAAATTGGTGACAAATTGAGGAGATATTAGCCTACTTTTTTGAATGCTTTTTCCTTTTCTTCGAGACGGTTTGAAAGCCATGGGTTAAGTCATCATCAATAATCATGGTAGAATCTGAGATAAGGGTAGGAGTCTAAGAAACAAAGCAAGACAAAAGGAAATTAGCTTTTAAGGGAGCAGATTTGGCCAAAGGGGGATTATTAATCATAGACGGTTCCGGGTTGGGTTTAGAAATGCCAGCAGTGGGGTTGGGTTGTGTGGGCTTAGCCGGAGGAGAATTGTGCTTGACAATAGGGAAGTCTTTCCTTAAGTGTCCCTCTTTTCTACAAAGAAAGCATGTGTTAAGACCCCCAAGAACCTCAATAGGGCAAGAATAAACATCATCAACAATGTTAATATTGATATCACCCGAGATTTCTTTACCAGGATTTAAATAAATTAGAACCCTATCATCCATGTTGGGAACTAATCTAACAATATCATCTATTCAAATGAATTTACCGATTGGTTCCAGCAGTTATGGCAAAAAATGCCATAAAAATAAGGGGATTTGCTTAACCAAAATCCATCGTGGGGCCGAGAGGGCAAGGACCTCTTCATGAATGACCTCAGGGGTCCAGGAAAGGGCATGAAAGGAGGTATTCTTGATGGTCCAATATTGTTTTTTAAGAATAGCAGCCTGCGAATCATGGTTATTAAAAAATATAACAAATAAACCCTTCTATATTTGCCTACAAAAACCAATATGGTATCCAAGCTTAAGATTCCAATAATTGTGAAACCAATCATCTAAGAACTTCCTGGTGGACATTTCTCAATTTCAACAACAATAAAGAAAATGGCGGAGTTTTTAAACCTATTCTTCTCCTTCAAAATTTCCATGAGCATTTTAGGATTAGGAGAAACGGAGAAAGATGGAGAAACAACCCCATAATTCATACCTGGTATTTCGGCTTCATTTGTGGCAGAGAGGTTAAACCTAGCACTAGCGACGATGACAGAAGTGGAATTCGCAACGGCTTCTGAAAAGGATTTAGGTTTCTTAGGAGCAGATGCATGGTTTTTATGGGAATTAATTTCATTAATGTTGTCTGACTCCATAGGAGCTCTAAGCGGAGGTGAGGGGGTACGACCTCTGCCAAATGACCAAGAGGAAATAGGGGAGAAACAACATTCAAAGTAGTATAATTAATGGAGAGATCACACTTGTCATTCACCGTTGTTGGGAGAGGAGTAGTGCTGATCCCAATGTCGTTAGTAGAGCTGTTGATTGTATTGCCAGTAGAGCAGATGTTTGCCTCATATTGCATTTCATCGTATTGCACATCAGAGCAGAGCAGACCGTCGATCATCGCTTCTCCCTTAGAAATATATAATTAGAATTTTAATAATTTATTATATTTTATAAACTATAATTCTATTTAATAATCTTAATAATCAAAATTTTCATTTTAAAATTTAGCTACTAAAAACAATATCAAAAAATTATAATAAATTATTTTGATTATTTTACTTGTCATTTTAGTTTACCTACAGAACTATTAAATTACTATATATTATAATTACATAATAATTATTTGATCTATATTAGAACATCATGAACAAGACAAAAATTTAGGAGGTCATCACCACTACCATGATTTAGGCCATTAGCAAAATCATAATTTTATTGTATGAAATAAAGTGAAACATTATTATTATTATAAGGTAAAAAGTTAAGATCTAAAATGTTGAATTAATAAATAAGAAATTGAAGAAATTACAAAAGTTTGTAGAGAAAAATAGACATTTCAACCCTTTTAGAAAAATACAAGACAAAGACTCAAAAACCATGTCACAAAGAGGATAACCAACAAAAAAATAATATAGCTCTCAAATTCAAATAAGAAAAATATTTTGTTAAATAGCATTGTGGACTAATGTATATTGTGGTTTTGTAAGAAGGCCCATGTTAGAAAGTTATTTTCCATAATGCTGCATTGTCATTTCATTGTATATAATAGAAAGCAAATGTTTATATTCTTGCAATTTTTTATTTATTTCTCTATGGTGTTGTGGGTGTTTGATTGAATAAGGGGAGTGTCCTTCATCATAAAGAATATGTTAATCATATCTCAATATAGTCTTTTTATAATGTTTGAAAATGTCTATGTCAACATAGATCTATTATTGAGGATGAATCAAATAGAAATATTCATATGCAACAAAAATATAGTGGCTATAGAAAATAGTATATAGCTTAAAATTTTCAAATATGGCAATGGTAACCCAAGTAATTCATATGATAAAATCTTAATTCTAGAGTTTGAAAACCCACAAAGAAAAATAGACAAGTCAAAGTTTATAGCCAAGAGAAAAACATGATTGGTTTTAAAAACATAAAAAAGAAATAAAATTTTAGTAATTTTTTGTACAAAGACAAGGTGAATCCTCTCTTCTACAAAAGTACTCTACCAAGATAATGAACTTTAACTATGAGAATGTATAATCAAATTCATGAGATAAAATAACATCTAAGGGAGTTTCAAGAGATGCACTTCTCAAACATCTTGCAAATAAACTTCTTTGATAACTTGTTTGATTGCACCATTGATAATCAACTTTCAAATTTTACAATAACAATAATAGAGTTATGAGGTATAAACTTTAAAATGATTTTGGAAGAATAGATTAATTGTGAAGAGTGATGAAAATATTATATATCTTTAACAAAATAACTAATTCTATATTATAAAAATATCTAGTTGTAAACATAGGGAAGAAAGAGGAATGATATTATTAGACAAATATATGTAGATCAATTTAATTTCTTGAAGCAAGATTTTATTATCATTGATAAAATCTTCAAGATGTAAAACTGAATCCATATCTACATGATTATCTAAATGTTCACATTAAAATATATATGCTTCCAACTTAATGACACTAAAAAATAGTTGAATTTATTTTTAAGAAATATGTTCCATAATAATGAGCTACTTCACTAGATAAAATTAGGAGTGGACATTAGATTACTAGTCACTAATTTAGGTATAATAATAATTAGCTTGAAATTATACAAATAAATGAAACTATGATATTCACAAGTTTAAAAATAGAAAAAGTGTATAAATCAAAGAATTGATCTACATTAGCAATATTATTATTAGTAAAGAATATATATATGAAAATACTTCTTCAACACTTTGTTCAATATAATTGGATAGATCCTATTACACTAAAAATTTGAAATATAAAAACATTTTTTTTTCAAAAATTAAAAATAAATAAACATATAATTAAATTTGAATTACTATAATTAAATATACTTGAAAATATTAATACAACACATATTTGTAGAATGATAAATAATAAAAAAATGACTAATTATTAATGATGAATAGAGTTTAAAAAAATAAAAATGAATCAATATCATGTGTACAGGGAAATTCTTGCAGAAAAAAATATGAAACATGGAGGAAAAACAAAGGTCCTATATCACCAAACCAATTCAACCAATTATATTTGAAATAAGTAATTTGTCTAATATATGAAATTAATATATAAATATCACAACTTTAGAAATATTCCAATTAGAGAAAAATAGTTAGTGCAAAACAATTCACTAATTGTGCTATGCAATATACTAACCTACAACAAGAACAATAATAAGAAATTGAAGAAATTACAAGAGTTTAACCTTAAAGAAAAATAGAAAGAAAAGTTCACCTTATAGCAAAATACAAGACAAAGACTTAAAAACCATATCACAAAGAAGGGAACTAGAACACAACAATATAGCTCCCAAATTCAATAAGAAACATATTTCGTTAAATCATATTTAAAATTGTAATATTGAGTAAAAATTGCAATCCAATTTAATATTAATAATCATAAAAATAATTTAAAAAATCTATAATCCCATATTAACAAAATTGTTTCATCCACTTTATCTACAAGCGTAGATATGTTTATAAAAAAAATCAAGACATTATCAACTGCAACAGATTATAAACTCCATAAAAGAAAATTCAAATTATTTTAATACTCAATAACAACCGATCTGATAAAACGAAATCTGTATTCATTCCATGCAAGTCACTTATTTATGAAAATATGATGTGTTTGTGACAAGCTTTTATGAAAATAAAAGCTAATTACAACAACATTTGTAAGCTGTAACTTGGGTGGATGATTCGAAAACATTTTTGTGGGGGCAATCGCACTCTGACGAAGCACGATGACACGTGTTACAATCCTCCACAAGCCAACAATTCAAATCATCTTTTTCTCCATTTGTTAATACTACTGCACTTGCAAAATCAAGTGAATTCAAAAGAATTATTAATGCTATTGAATTAAAATAATAATAATATTGAGAGTTGTTTACCTGCTGCCATGATCATACAAATGAGTAGTGCTGAGCAAATGGAAGTTTTCATTCCTCCCATTTTCAATTGTGTAAAATATAAGAAAATATGTTACACACAAAGGCCTTTTATAACACATTCTTTTTTTTTTTTTGATTTTGTGAACATAAATTAGAAAGATTTGTTATTGATTTGTTTTCTTATTTTGTCATGTTTATTTCTATTTCTTATCTGTTTTTGTTTGAGGAAAAAAAGTTATATGTTTTTAGTTTTGTCAACATAATTTAGAAAGATTTGTTATTTGGTTTAGAATTATTGATTTACTTTCTTATTCTGTCACGTTTATTTCTATTTCTTATCTGTTTTTGTTTTAGAAAATAATTTTTATTGCAGATTTGTTTCTATTTAAAACAAATGTCACTAGTAGCTTGTACTTTCCTTCCTAAGGTTGTAGTTATTGAAATAGATTTATTTATTATGAATTTGTAGGTAGATTAAGTAGTACTTAATAATACATGAAAATAAATAAAGTATAGCAATTTGTGACACCAAATAAATAGGAATACCAATTTATGACACTAAATAAATAAAAATATTAATTTATGATACCATATTTAAAATTAATAAGAATAAGAATATAAATACACATGTATATAGATACATTTATTTATATAAAAACACAATCACTTAACTAAGTTGATCTAATACATTAACTTACAATTAAAACAAGTGCCACGTAGTGGTCAAGTACTTGCCTAATTTAGTAATTAATTGTAATTCTAATATGAAATATAATTTTGATTTTAATTTTAATAAAATTACTATATCTTATTCATATAAATCTATTTAAAATATTATGATAGTATTACATCAGCAATCTTATTTTGAAATGAGTAGTTGTTAATGTAGAGTTAGTGTTGTTAGAATCATTGTTTAATAGAGTCTCATTTAAAAAAATATTTACATATAGTAAAAAATTATTTGATAAACTTAGATACTAATCTATTTTCATTATTTGCATTACCTTAATTTATATATAATTATATTTGTCATTATTTTCCAAATTTTTTATATTTAAATAAATTTCTAAAATTTTAATAATTTCTTACATTTTTCTTTCAATCCAATAAATTTAATGTTTTATAATTGTAATTTATGGGTTTACTATTAATAAACTAAAAAGAGCTTTGAAATGTAGATATTTATCTATTTCTTAAAAAAGAAAGTATAAAAATAGATTCAAGTTCTCAACAAAATAATAATTTATTTTCATCTTATTTTATTTATTAAAAAATTATAAATTTCACAAATAAAAAAATAAACGACGTATACATTTTATAAATGCCAAATTTAAAATTTATGTAATAAAATTTAAAGTTGTGTGAAAATTTCTGGTTATAAATTGTTTTTAAAAATTCTAGATTTTTAATAGGTATCTATAAAGTTGTAAACCATAAACGAATAAAATCAGATGATATATAAATTAGATTGTATTATTTGAATGCACGATTTTCATTATAAAATAGATGATATATAAATTAGATTGTATTCACGATTTTCATTATATTGAATATAAAGTGTACAATAAATAACAAAAGTGATACATTTTAATTGGTTCACTTGTGTAATAAGACTTCGAATGATTTAACCAATCAAATTATCAATAAATAATTTTTACAAATTATAAACTTAAAAAATAAACATTTAGACTATAGAATATGTGTTATTTTTAACAAAATAAGAAAATACTAAATTATAATTGGTGCAAAGAGTTGGTTTTAATCACTAATTAATGGAAGAAATCCAAAAAGTGATGCAATAGTACTTGCTAGCCTATCGGCAAGTACTAATAATACGTAAAACTATTAGCACCCTATAACAAAATTTTATAAATAATAATTATATATCATTTAGATCAAATAATCATGTGCTAGTCTTACAAGAATCAAATTTGAAATTCTAATATTCAGAAGAAATTATTTATCGAATTTAGTATTACGTTTCTCACATATAGGTCCAATAATCTTTAAAGCACAATGCAATTGACTTTCAAACTTAGATATATTTAGAAAAAATCTATAATACAATGCACTTAACCTTCAAGCTTAGATATATATTTAAAAAATCTATAATACAATGCACTTAACCTTCAAATTTAGATATAAGATATTATCAACTACAACAATTTATAAACTCCATAAAAGAAAAATTAGATTATTTTAATATCCAATAACAACCAATCTAATAAAACAAAATCTCTATTAATTCCATGCAAGTCACTTATTTATATAATGTGTTTGTGACAAAACTAAAAAAGTACAACAACATTTGTAGATTACAACATTGATGGATCCATTGCTGGGTGGGGCATTTGCAATATGGAGTGAAAATGCACTCATTACAATTGTCTACAATTGTGCAAGGGAGATCAACAACATTTGTTGCATTTGTTACTACCACACTTGCAAAACAAATATTACCTCCTATAAAATTAATATATTTGAATTTAAAATAAGTTACTAAAACTTAAATATTTTTCAAAATCTTATATTGAGAGTGTAAATTTATTTCCATTTATAATAATGGATAGTTAACATTCTTATCGTGCATGGATTTATGGGTATTGGTTTATAAAGGATAAAACACATGTTCACAATATTAATTTAGATCAATTTAATGATGGATTAAACATATGTTTATTATGTTTTTATTGAATTCAATAGTATAAAAAGGGTGTCGACCCTTAGACAACCACGACTTAAAGGTGTCAAAAGAGATCCACAACACAATAATAAAAGTGTTAACTATTACAAAAATAGTCCAAGAATAGCACACTAATTATAAAATAGTTTTTAGCCCATTTCAAAAGTGGGTAAACAACTCAACCACAATGTGGGGAGGAGAATGGGAGACTAAAGAATTATTTTTTATATGCATCGAACAACTATCTAGGTGATAATATCACTAAGATCCCCACCACAAGGGGAAAGTGGTGAAACCCCATTAGAAAGATTATCAACACAAGGGGTGCCCAGAGTGCCAAGAAGGTTGCACATCATCAATCAAAGATTGGAGTAGAGTAGGAGCAACAATCAAAGAAGGGTCCACAAGGCCAGATGGGGTTGCACCAGTAGCAGGAGGAGGCATAGGAGTTGTAGCGGCTATATTTGCAGCATGAGTGCCATCCAAATCTGTAACGAGAACAACATCCTGAGAGGATTCATCATCAATTTTGATGCATTGTCATATGATGAATCAAAAGCCCAGATAGTCAAATATTTACCATTAGCATCCTTTCACCAAATGCGTACACCTCTATGCTACAAGAGAGAATAATTGGTTTCCAAGTGACTAGTAGAGAAGCATCAACGACATCAACATGGGATGCCCTCACAATCCATCAAAATGACTGTTTATTGTAACTCCTCAATACGATATTCTATTGTCATGGGGTCAAATCTAATTACTAAAAGCTCTTCTATTATTATACAAACAAGATCATATGATTGTTCATCTTATTCTCATTAGTTGGGCAATCACCACAAGGAGTAAGAAGTTAAAATGAGACCCTTTGAATCTATAAAGTCTTTTCTCCAAGGAAAGGGTTTTTGAGAGTGAACACACTCATCACCTCCTCTTGCGCCTCCCTTTTTCTACCTCCATGGCCTACAAATTTGAATAATGAAGATTCAGGTTGTGTGATGTAGGAATTTGATTGATCATCTTCTTCTATAATCATTAGACTTCCAATTCCCCTTTCAAATTCCTTAGGTCTTGAATTGTTGACATCAAACACAAAGACTTCCACTTCTAGGTCATAATTTAAAAGATCTTAGTATCCTTATTAGGAATATTTTCCCTTTTTTGGATCCATTTTTGTAATCTCAAAGGTGAAAGTTTCTAATTCAAAATAAAATGAAGGCACAAATATAACATCACCTATATACCTTATTTTATGTCATCAAAGCCATAGGTGAACACATCAATTCTAACTTCAATGATGTGGTGATTTTCATCTTCAATTCTACATCGAAAACATCACTTGAACCTTTAGGGCATCAATTAGGAATAAAAACAATCTTATGTTCATCTGGCACTACCTCTTTTTTAGGAGAAATGAATTATGGTTTGATTTCTCCCGTTAGCATGCATGCCATGAAAAGTTTGGCTTTTCCATCTCAGTCTTGATTCCAGATTCCCTCTTGTTATTGAGAATTATTTGGTCACATGACTAAAAATTTGTCACGTGACTAAAAATGATCAAATTAAACTAATTTTTGGTAATTCACAAGTATAAATGACTAATTTGGTCATCGGGTAAAATCAAAACTAAATAATTGGTTAGGAAAATAAAAATGACTAAACAAATGACTACACCTGGAGTTGGAATTTTTGTTTTCCTGCAATGTGATCCAAGTTGTAAGATTTATTTTGCATCATTTCAAGGTTTTGTTAAATCTTGCCTCTGAATCAATAGTTAATTGATTTTCTCTTGTTTAATTTTCCCTTTCTTCTAAATTTTTTTAGAACAACTTGAATGTTTTGGTCTAATTTCCCCTTGCAACTTGTTTTCATCACAAATTGTAAATTTACCCTTATTTGGCAATGCATTTTGCTAATTTTGAGTCTAAATTATGTAAATACATAGAAGGGAGTTTCCTTTCGATAATTATTTAAAGAAATAATAGGGCAGATTTTATGGGAACTTAAAAATGGTTTATAAGAACTTTGGTAATGGTTTACTTTGGTCGGGGCATGATCCTGACCTCATCCCTTACGGTGTCGGAGCTATGCACTCAGCAAGACTTGATCCCTAGTGAGCTCATTTAGAACCATTCAACCTCACTAGTAGACCAAGGACTCATTGACATTATCTTAAATTTAAAAATTAAAATTATTTTAATTTTCTTAAATTAAAAATCAAGACAAAAGTAATATGCATTTTTAAGAATGGCGGGAAGGAACTTTTTGGCATGTCTTTCTAAATTTTTATTTTTCTTATTTTGAATGTGTTTTGTCAAGGTTTGTCATATTTTCACTTGGATTCCATTGGCATTAATTGAGACCTAGAAGTGGTGGGGACAAATGCAATATAGGGATCTAGCTAATGATTTATATAACTCTAATAGCTATCAAACAAATTCAAATATATTCAAGAAATTATAATTTCTTACCAAATCCTGAGTCATCGAAGAAGATAAGTGTTTAGGAGGCCTAAAATTACTAATTAGGGTTTAAAATGGGTCAAAATCCTTGCTTTACAAAAGTTGGTCTGAATAGAGGGCCATGAACTCCCGAGAAAGATGATCTCATTGTGAAATACCTCCAAAAACATGGGGAAGGAGGATGGAGGACAATTTATCAGAAAGCAAGTTTATACTCATACACAATTTTGTTTAGGGTTTTCTCTATCTTTCTTTTTCCTTGTAAGTTATCAAAGAACTAATTTAATTTAGGTCTTTCATTATTTTTCTCGAAGGTTTTCTCTAATCTGGTAAGAGCTATAGATTGTGATATGCAAAAAGATCACAAATTTTGTTTGATGAAGAAAACATCATTCTCATATTGCACTAGATTTTGGGTAACATGTATGTCTAAATAAGCTACAACTCAAATATAGGAAGAAAGTAAAGAATCTAAAATGAAAAAAATGAATCAACGTATATCACACATTTTCACTTGTCAAGTGGTCTCTAATAGTGGGATATATACCTACGGTGGATAGATAATGACATAAAAAATTTCTTGAATACCTACCTTAGAAGAAAGCTTGTGAATCAAGGAATTTCTCCTCAAACCCACAAAGCCCTTTCTGAATTTGAATTTAAAAATCACAATGATGAGCTGAGAAGTTTTTGATCATTCTCAAGATAACTATGCACAAACTGGTATTATTGTTTCTAACAATATTCAAGCTAGTTCTAAAATTGATTATCACCATTCCAAAAAACTCAATAGTGAGGTTTCTGATACTCAAGTACTAGGTGGTCTTAATAAGGGTTTCAATGATGCTTGCAAAATTTGTTTAAGGATATTACCATCACCTGTGTTTTAGGATATAGAATATTCTACTAATATTGTTCACATAAATTCAACCTTGAATCCCTTTTCTAATGCTTCTTTAGAAGTGGGTACATAAGACCATGATGCTTGTCTATATTTGAGAAGAAAAACAATCACAAATAGCTATTTTCTGGCACCCTCAATGATAGATCTAGTCATGCAAATCATTTCAAGATTCCTAGGCATTGTCAATGAGAATTCCTCATTCAAAATTTTTCCAATGAACTTTGAAAAATATGAGATGCAACAACAAAAATACATTCTTGAATAAATTCACATGGACATTGATTCCATAACTCCATGTGTCATTGCAGAAGATTACAATTTAGATATATTCGCTTTCTTTCTAGAATCCTTCACTGAGGAAGATCAATTACTTTCTAGAATTCTAAATACTCCTAACCCAATATTCATATGTGATCTAAAGACACCCAGAAAACACTTTTGAACAACCATAATAGGTTTAACTAGATCTTACTTCCTTAAGATAGGAAACACAAGCAAGAAGATCAACTATGCACACATAATGATCAAGTATAGGCCTAATGCAATAAGGGTTAACCATGTAATTGAAGTGTGTACAACCCTCATCCACCAAAATTGCATGGTTGCATGCATATAAAACAAAATAAAATCTTACAGGATCAAGAATAGAGTGGTTTTGATTCAAAGGTTTTGAGAGCATCCTTGAAAAATATATTTTGTGCATAGCTTGCAATCATTGCACTCCATGAGATAACATTTATTTGATGAATTTAAAATCAAACAGTTCATGTGCCTTGTTTATGATTTCTCATTTTGCATGCACATGTCCATTAGAATATTTCCAACCATAGTGTCCCCAACCATTATGCTTTGATGGATTCCCATACCTTGTTTGAAAGCTCCCATTTTGGCACAAGCAGGGAGGATGCTTGCAAATATTGTGGAATTTGGCTATCCACCTGCTAGTTGCATTTTCTTGAAAGTTTCTAAAGACTTTTCTACAAATCCATTTTCTGAATATCTTGTAATCATTGCAGTTCATGAAATAACATCTCTTTGAGGCATTCTTTTAAACAATTCATGTACATTGTCTAGGCTTCCACATTTTGCATAAATGTCCACCAGAGCATTTCCAACCATAATATCTAACAAAAATCCTCCTTCCCTTATCCTTTGATGGATGTTCGTACCCTATTCCAAAGATCCTATTTTGGCACAAAAAGGGAGTATGCTAGAAAAGGTTGTGGAATTTGGATTTACACCTACAAATTGCATTGTATTGAAAGCTTCTAAAGCCTTTTCAACGTATATGTTTTGTGCATATCCTGCAATCATTGCATTCCATGAAATGACATCTCTTTCAAACATTCTATCAAATAGTTGATGTGCCTTATCTATGCTTCCAGAGTATTTCCAACATGAGTATCTGACAAAATTCCCCCTTTCATTATGTTAGGATGGATGTCCATACCCTATTCCAAATTTTGCATCTTGGCACAGACACGAAGGATGGTTGCAAAGGTTGTGGAGTCTAGTTAGGTGTTTTTGGATCCTTCTTTTTGACTACTGAACCATATTCCTTCCCTCCAATATTTTTAAACTTAAAATATTTGGGCTCACCAAAGCTTTCTTATTCAATAGATTTGGTCTTTTGTCCATGGAGATTGTGTTTATTCTTTTAGAGAACCTTCAACTTGGAGGAGTACTTATGGATGAATTATGTTTTGCTTAGTCTATCAGAATATTCTCCTCCTCAACTAGAATTTCCTCTTCGGTTGGAAAACATCCATTATGCTCTTTCACTTTCTTTGCAATCAAGTTGGAGTTCATGTCCATGAAATTTGTGATAGTTTTGGAAAATAATATTCCATCTTAAGGGGTCAATGAACCATAATAATCAATCTCTGATGAATACCCATCTCCTAATATTTGATGGATTTTTCTAAGTGATCACTCGAGTCTGGGGAAAGATTATCCCATTGAGCATTTGATGGTGTGTATTTTCTACACTTCATTTGATAGACTTGAGTGAATGAGTGGATAACATTGTAAAACTTTGTAGCTTCTGTATCCTTATTCACAAGGTAATCTATTTCTTGGCACTCAATACTCCTTGGAGTCTCTTGTGACATTTTTATATCATGTAAGGGCCCTAATCTTGTGCTTGGAAATGGATTGTCATGACTAATTGGAGTTTCAATATCTATATTCCCTTCCAATTCTTCCATTGCAACTTTCAGCCCAAGTGATCCTTCTTTGTGAGAAAAATGGTTTGGTCTTGGTTACCTTGTGAGTAGAGCATGTCAAATGGCTTACACAATCTTGCAAGCTTTCTAAATAACATCTCCTTCTTTAATGAAACTATAAATGAATTACCAACTCAGGTTGTACTAATCTTATGAATTACCAACTTAGGCTATATAAATGGAGATCTATGAACTGTATATAATATGATTATCTTGCATATGTTAGAACCCTCACAGACTGGATCCAAAGAATTATGTTCCACCTTAGTTGTTACTATTTCTTCTCCATGGCTAGAATTTTCTCTTATAGAAACAATTTCCAACCTACTCATGGTGGTTTCTAATGAGTTGTATTTGTTTTATTGAAGGGTCATCATAGAACTTGAGGATAGCCTACCTCTTGTACATCCTTAAACAATTTTTATTGTGTGTTCTTGTGGGACTCTCATAAAATCCATATCATTATAATTTTCACAGATAGGTCCCAAGGAATTCAACTTCATCTCTACAATCACCATTTCTTCTCTATGAGAAGCATTATATCTTATATAATTAATCTCTGTGAGAAGCATAATCTCTTAAGTGGAGAATAATTTATAATAAAAAATGTAATCATCTTCCTGAGGGAATCTTAATATGAAAATCTCTTTTTAAAGGGTTTTGTGATCCTCTTAACACATACAAATATAGATATTTTAGTGGAACAAGATACTCAACAAGGGATATTATACCTTGTTTAAAATTGTAATTTTCTAAATATTTACATATGCAATAATCACAATGCTAGGGGGTTAAAAATGCACAAGCATTGTAACCAAAATTAATATTGGAGATGAAGAAAATGATAACTCATCAACCTTGGGGCTTTTACCTGAAAGTCTACTTCTGGATCTATAAAGCTATTAGTGAATTTATTTCCTTATAAATACACACACACATATGTACAGACACAAATATAAATACATATCTATTTAATATTTAAGCATGTATATATCTTCTACTTGATAGACCAAAGGAAATAAGGTTCAATATAGAAGAAACTTAAATGGGCAACTGATATAGATCAGACAATGATTTGATTATGTTGATATATCTACCTAACATATGAGTATGTTAAGTCAGTAAAGCATGGAGATGAAGATTTTAAAACTTGGTAAGATAAGTTATTTTAGCTACCAAGAGGGTAAAGTCACTTGGTAAAGCAGAAAGGTTTAGACACTAAGTGATGTAACTAAAATTCTAATGAAGAACACCGGGAAAGAAAAAGATATTAAATAAGGATGAAATCGACATTTAATGATTAGCTATGATGAGCTAGATGATCATGATGATGAGGAGAGTTAGTTTCAAAGATCTACGGTTATGAAAATTCAAGATGAAGATCTATGGAAATATCTAAGCGACAAAAAGAAATGGAACAAGTTTCTAGAAAAGTTCAAGTTCCTAGGTGAAAAGGAAATATATTACCGAGATCTAGATTCAAGGTATAATGAATTGAACGGTCAAGATTGACTAAAGGAAAATGTAATAGATGAGATTAAGAGGCAAAAATTGTCTATATATAAAGGATGATCTTATATGGACAAATGGCTAGCAAATTGAATAGTTGAAGGGTTACCGACTATTGTAGAGAGAAGGAACAAATAGATTTCGAGCGGGAAAATAGTGATTTGAGGAAGTGTTGATGCCAGTGGATAATGAAGAATTGAAGAGAAGATTGAAGAACACACAAGGATCTTATCGAGAAAAGATAGTTGCACATCTATAGGTCAATTTTATTACTGCTTCTTACTAGCATTTGTAACAGATAAATCTCTTAACAGAGTGGACTTAATAGTCTTATTGTAAAATCCTTGAGAAAGGTGACATTCTAAAGAGTGCACAATAAGTTTCTGGATTCGATTGTGTGAGTTTTTATCATCGACATTTTGGATCACACTATGTGATCCATCATTAGGAATAGAGAGTAGGAATGAAATGTAAAATATGCAGACTTAGCTACTCACAAGAGATATAAGAAGAGATGGGGGAAGGGGAAACATGCAAACCAAAGCAGAGAATAAAAGTAAATAAGAATTAAAACAAATCCATAAATAATTAAATATAAGATATAAAAATGTACCTATTTATACATATATATGTAATATAGATATACATATATATCTAAAAATACATATATATGTATATATAAATAACTAACTATCTAAATAAACAAAGGCACATATAAATAACTAACTATATATGTATATACATATAAATATCTATAAATGCACATCTATGCTAACATGTAAATAAATACATATAAATATCTATAAATGCACCTATATGCCCACACACACACACACACACACACACACACATATATATATATATACATGTGTGTACCTATGCGTAAATATGCTCGAAACCAAGGGCATCGAAAGGGAAAATAAAGAAAAATGGAAGGATTGCAAGAGAGCCACAAAAACAAGAAGGAAAATGACCAAGCCTAAGAGAACAAGTAGCAAGAAACAAAAACGACCAAGGGTCGAGAGAAGCCAAAGGGGGAGGAACCTAAATGCAAGAGGAACCGAGCAAGATAGAGAGGGGAAAGGGGGGGGGGGGGGGGGAAAGGGGGGAATCAAGGGTGACGATGGCTATCAAGAGTGCCTAATAGGGGTTTCCACGAACGGCTCAGAGACCACCCATCATCTCGGTTGAGGTTGGTGGGATGGTAATGAATTTCAATGGCCTCCTTGAGTTTCCTCCAAAAATAGTTATCCTCCTTGGAGATAATTTGCACGCTATCCAAACAAATATGATGTTTGGTGGAGGAGTGCTAAGCTAGAGTAGATTTGTGGACCCTATCATGCTCAATATCTGCACAATGCTTGCAGATTTTGGTGTGGAAAGAGCGGCCCGTTTCACCAATATAGAGGGTTCTACAGGAGCACGATATCATATAGACTCCAGAGCCTAGAAATGGGTCTTTGGGGTCCTTGAGAGGGGGGACCTGATTCCTTAATCGAGAAAGGGGTTTGAAAGCAACCCGAAGTCCCTTTCTAGTTAAGATTTTTGCAATTTTTGGGGAGATGCCATCCACAAAAGGGAGGGAAGAAAACAAAGAAGGTTGGGACACGGAAAGCTGAGGACTGGAGTTGGCATGAAAGAAAGACTTGGCTTAGTTAAGAGCTTTGGAAATTTTCTTGTCAGAATACCCGTTTAATTTGAAGACTTGGCAAAGATGGGTAAGCTCTTGGTTTAAGTAGCCATCATCGCAAATTCTAAGGGCTCTAAGGGAAAGGGTCTTAAGGATGCCAAATTTTTGGCTAGGGTGGTGGTGGGAAGACGAGTGGAGGTATAAGTCAGTGTGGGTGGCTTTACGATACACATGCCAACCTAATGAACCATCCAATTTCTTGATGAGAAGAACATAAAGGAAATGTAACTGGTTGTCAAACTCCAGTTCCTTAGTGAAGGAAATGTTCGAAGCCAAGTTGTTGATGTGCTCGTGAAACTCTTCAATTTTATCAAGGCCATGTGGCCAATAGACATTGGTGTCATCAACATAATGCTTCCATAATTTGGGTTTGAGGGGGAAGGATTGGAGGGTCATCTCCTCAAAATGATCCATAAAGATATTTTCTATGATGGGGGACAGGAGGGAGCCCATAGCCACCCCATCCACCTGCTCATAAATGACATTTTGGAAGGAGAAGAAAGTGGATCTAAGACATAAATCTACCAAATCGACAATCTCATCACCAACCTTACGCTTGATGATTTGAATAGAGTCAGGAATGGGAACCTTGGTGAAGAGGGAGACCACATCAAAACTGACCAAGATATCATCAAGCTCTAACCTCATGTCCTTGATAAATTGGAAAAAATGGTTGGAATCTTTAACAAAAGAGTTGGAATGGCCCACCAG
Source organism: Chamaecyparis obtusa (assembly GCA_027943335.1). Lineage (NCBI taxonomy): Eukaryota > Viridiplantae > Streptophyta > Pinopsida > Cupressales > Cupressaceae > Chamaecyparis > Chamaecyparis obtusa. The sequence continues at coordinate 1,105,731 of BSBK01000411.1, forward strand.
GGGCCAGATAATCTTGGCAAGGTGAGAGGCTAAAAACTAAGTGGGTGACCCAATGGTATCTACAATGGGTCTCAACAGAATGCCCTCTTTGTGGATTTTAGGAACCCCATAGATGCGGGGGGTAACTGCTTTCAAGGGAAACAATTTTTTCTTAGTGGCATCATCAATGGAGAAATTGGACACAAAGGCTTTGACTTTCTTTAAGATCTTGGGGCACGGGTTGTGGGAAAGGACTTTGTAGCTCGTGGGATCGAAAAGTAAGATGAGAATCTTAGAGACATAGTCCTATTGATTCATAATGATAGTGGCATTGCCTTTGTCAGCTTTGGTAATAAAAATGTCATTATTACCAATCAAATTGTAGAAGGCAAGGGTCTTAGCTCTAGGGATGTTGTGCCTGGGTGGTTTGGTGTGTCTAAGGGAAATGACGCAATCTTGCCTAATTTCTTCCACAACATCTGTTGAGAGAGAATGGATAACATTCTCAATCTCAATGAGAAAAAGAATGTGAGGGATGGAATGGGGAGTGCAAGAAAAATTAAGACCCTGTTTCAAAAAATTGAACACCAGGGGGTCAATGATTGCAGATGATAAGTTGACAACCAACTTGCTCTCCCAATCAAGAATGGAGTGAGGAAGAGGAGATAAAGGGATGGCAGGGGATCACAAAGCTACGCGAGAGGGGTGGTTCGGGAGTGAGTCATCAAAAAGAGAAGAAATTTATTTCCCAACCGTGAGGTTGCAATCAATAACAGGGGGTTCAGAATAAAGGGAAGAGGTGGACGACACTGTCACCAAGGAAGATGCTCAGGAGGGCATAGAAAGACAACCCAAGTTTGAGGTGATAGTGGGCTGCCCACAAGGACTCCCGATTGGATGAACATCATGACTGTCGATGATGGCATACCCATCTATCACGGGAGGGGCTCGATGGGTGTTAAGCACCACAAAGTCTACAACACAACAATTAATACTAGACTTGTAACATACGAAAGGAGAACCAACAAGACTGGAATATGTACCTATGTCACTAGCAGAGAGCCGTTGAGAGGAGAAGAACATTAGGGGTCTGTGGAATGCAATCCAGCACTATCAACGAGCACCTGCGAATGAGGAGAGACCGGCTCAGCCACGAAGGAATCTCTGCATGGAGGAATAGAGATCCTCTGTGAGAGAATAATAGGGTCAATCCCGAGCTCATGAGAAAGGGGAGAGACCAGCTCAATAGGAACAACTCTGCGAGGGGGTGACAGGGTCTGCAGATTGTGAAGTCACCAGAGGGAAGGAGAAATGCTGTAGTGGTTTGAGTGGCCCCAAGATCTCCTGTTGGCTCGTGTAGGGAGAATTCTGTGTCTTAGATGAGCTGGCATTCACTTTGGGTATCGTCCTAAGACAGGACCAAGTAGAGGAAGAGGAATGTGATGCCCAAGATCTGGCCTCATGGCTGCAAACCGATGTGGGGTCCCTACCACCAAAGATATGGTCGCTGCACAGTTGAACATCAAGAGAACCTGGACCAAGTAGTAGCAAGGAGAGTCTACCACGAGCCTTGAACAACAGCCCAAAAAACTTCTTCTTGTGTCTTCTGATGCACTCTTCTTGGCGTCCCAAAGCCCTAGCATAGGACAGCGTATCCAGGCAAATCCAAATGTTAGGGCGAAGAGATGAGGCAAGTTCTAGGTGAAGGGGGAGCAATCTGGCATTAAGATGGTTGATCATCCTCCTAGTAGACTGGATGACAGATCTAAGGAGTGAGAGTCCTGCACGGTGAAATATATGCTTGGTATGCACGCTCCAAAGGTGGTGGCTGATCTTAACAAACCAAGGGATCAAATCTTCATCTCTGCAACGCTTGAGAAAGACTAAGTCTACAATTTTCTTTAGAAGCTTGATCCTTAACATCTCTAGCTACTTAGATTTGAAACATAGCTCCTTCCCATGAAAGGTATCAATTAACAAAATCAGATTTCCACAATCCATTATGATGCACAATAAGTTTTTGGATTCGACTGTGTGAGTTTTTTTATCATCAATGTTCCGGATCACACTCTGTGATCCATCATCAGGAATAGAAAGTAGGAATGAAATGTAAAATATGTAGACTTAGATACTCACAAGAGATATAAGAAGAGATGGGGGAAGGGGCAACATGCAAACCAAAATAGAGAATAAAAGTAAATAAGAATTAAAACAAATCCACAAACAATTAAATATAAGATATACAAATGTACCTATTTATACATATATATGTAAATATAGATATACATATATATATCTAAAAATACATGTATATGTATATATATAAATACATGTATATATAAAGAACTAACTATCTAAATAAACAAAGGCAAGAATGCAAACTAAAAAGGAAGAGATAAAGAGATAATAAAATTAAACAAAGAGGATGACAAATAAACAAAGGGAAAGAAAAATAAACTAATGCATGCTCGTGAAAATATATATATATATATATATATATCCAAATAAAAATGTATATATATAAATAAATACATACATATATGCATATAAATATGTATGTATATGTATATATACATATACATATAAATATGTAAATATATGTATGTATATATATGAATGTATACATATAAATATCTATAAATGCACCTATATGCCCCCCCCCACACACATATATATATACATGTGCGTACCTATGCATAAATATGCTCGAAACCAAGGGCACCAAAAGGGAAAATAAAGAACACGAAAAAAGAAAAATGCAAGGATTGCGAGAGAGCCACAAAAACAAGAAGGAAAATGACCAAGCCTAAGAGAACAAACAACAAGAAATAAAAATGACCAAGGGCCGAGAGAAGTCAAAGGGGCTACACGATGACAAAGGGGGAGGAACCTAAACGCAAGAGGAACCGAGCAAGATAGAGAGGGGAGGGGGGGGGGGGGGGGGGGGAAGGGGGGAATCAAGGGTGACAATGGCTATCAAGAGTGCCTAACAGGGGTTTCCACGAAAGGCTCAGAGATGACCCATCATCTCAGTTGAGGTTGGTGGGATGGTAGTGAATTTTAATGGCCTCCTTGAGTTTCCTCCTAAAATAGTTGTCCTCCTTGAGAGAATTTGCACACTATCCAAAAAAATATGATGTTTGGTGGAGGAGGAGTGCTCAGCTAGAGCAGATTTGTGGACCCTATCATGCTCAATATTCGTACAATGCTCATGGATTCTGGTGTGGAAAGAGCAGCCCGTTTCACCAATATAGGGGGTTCCATATGAGCATGATATCATATAGACTCCAGAGCCTAGAAATGGGTCTTTGGGGTCCTTGAGAGGGGGGACCCGATTCCTTAACTGAGAAAGGGGTCTGAAAGCAACCCGAAGTCCCTTTCTAGTTAAGATTTTTGCAATTTTTTGGGCCATCCACAAAAGGGAGGGAAGAAAATGAAGAAGGTTGGGACATGGAAAGCTGAGGACCAGAGTTGGCATGAAAGAAAGACTTGGCTTGGTTAAGAGCTTTGGAAATTTTCTTGTGAGAATACTCGTTTAATTTGAAGACCTGGTGAAGATGGGTAAGCTCTTGGTCTAAGTAGTCATCATCACAAATTCTAAGGGCTCCAAGGGAAAGGGTCTTAAGGATGCCAAATTTTTGGATAGGGTGGTGGTGGGAAGACAAGTGGAGGTATAAGTCAGTGTGGATGGATTTGCAATACACACACCGACCTAATGAACCATCTAGTTTCTTGATGAGAAGAACATCAAGGAAAGCTAATTGGTTGTCGAACTCCAGTTACTTAGTGAAGGAAATGTTGGAAGCCAAGTTGTTGATGTGCTCATGAAATTCTTCAAGTTTTTCAATGCCATGTGGCCAATAGACATTGGTGTCATCAACATAATGCTTCCACCATTTGGGTTTGAGGGGGAAGGAGTGGAGGGCCATCTCCTCAAAATGCTCCATAAAGAGATTTTCTATGATGAGGGACAGGGGGCCAGAGCCCATAGCCACCCCATCCACCTGCTCATAAATGACATTTTGGAAGGAGAAGAAAGTGGATCTAAGACATAACTCTACCAAATCGGCGATCTCATCACCAACCTTACACTTGATGATTTGAATAGTTAGGAATGGGAACCTTGGTGAAGAGGGAGACCACATCAAAATTGACCAAGATATCATCAGGCTCTTACCTCACATCCTTGATAAATTGGATAAAATGGTTAGAATCTTTAACAAAAGAGTTGGAATGGCCCACCAGTGGTGAGATAATCTTGGTCACCCCCTGGTGATCAATTTTTTGAAATAGGGTCTTAATTTTGCTTGCGCCCCCCATTCCATCCCTCACATTCTTTTTCTCATTGAGATTGAGAATGCTATTCATTCTCTCTCAACAGATGTTGTGGAAGAAATTAGGCAAGATTGCGTCATTTCCCTTAGACACACCAAACCACCTAGGCACAACATCCCTAGAGCTAAGACCCTTGCCTTCTGCAATTTGATTGGTAATAATGACATTGTTATTACCAAAGCTGACAAAGGCAATGCCATTGTCATTATGAATTAGCAGGACTATGTCTCTAAGATGCTCGTCTTACATTCTGATCCCACGAGCTACAAAGTCCTTTCTCGCAACCCATGCCCCAAGATCTTAAATAAAGTCAAAGCCTTTGTGTCCAATTCCTCCTTTGATGATGCCACTAAGAAAAAACTGTTGCCCTCAAAAGAAGTTACCCCCCACATCTATGGGGTTCCTAAAATCCATAAAGAGGGCATTCCATTGAGACCCATTGTGTTAATATGATTTAGAACAACAAAGAGGGGGGATGAATCAGTTGTTCTCAAGTCCAGATGTATAAAACAAACTTCAAGAACTTTTCTTTAAATCAGATCTAACAAACAAAACCAACTCGGTCATCACTGATTCTATAATAGAAACATATAACATTGCAGTCCACTACCCAACTGTATGTAACTTGTAAAACACATAAATGTTTAAACCAAAACATTCACACAAGCATTGACACTAGGATTTATAGTGGAAACCCAATCTGGGAAAAACTACTTTGTAACATGCTACTATTATTTTCACTCTTTTTAAGTGAGCTCAGTTAAAAGCCAACCCTATCAAAGGTTACAATACACACTGTTAGGTGTGACCCGGTTAAAGGATTTCAATCACTCTGTTAGAAGTGAGCCTTGTTATAGGACTTACATACATTCCATTAGAATGCAACCTTGTTCAAAGGATTTAAACATATGACTGTTAGGTCAACCTCTGTTAAAAGGATTTTGACTGTTACAATGGTTAGAAAGTAGCATCAGTATTGATCTGAAAAACATACAACTCACTTTGCAAATATCAGATCTAATTCCGTACACAAATGCTAGTTTAATGACTTTGAAACTTTTCCATCTCCATCTCTGATCTGCTTGGAACTTGTCTTCAAGAAATCATCACACTTCTCCTTCAGCCTTTTCTGCTTATATAGTCAATAACATCTACTGATCTTCCATCATCCTCTTTTCACCCATGCACACACATACCTAATGCTTAGGTTCCCTTAATACTTCCTCAATTATGTTAACTCATCTTTTGTCATTCAATCTCCTTCGTAGATCTTAGGGTTAGGTCAGATTCATTGAATCTACCTGCTTTATGTTCTTCAGCTCCTTTTCTAGAAACATCTCAAATCTCTTAAAGATTTACAATAAAACATTTTCAGTGCATTCAATGCTTTCAAACAATCAATAAATAAAGTCAACACATTTTACATAATCCAAGAATTCAATAATGTCGGCTCCAAATCTGAATTCTCTTCAAATATGAAAATATTGATGCTTGGTCAATACTGTGATCAACTACTCAGTCTCCATGTAGAAAGCTCGGTCATTACTAAAAATGTTTCCTTGGCTTATAGTGTCTTTCTCGACAATTAACTGATGTTCGGTCGACGCTAGAATTTTGCTCAGCATATACTGACTCGGTCGACACTAACATTACTCGGCTTGAACATGATTTCTCCATTTTTTCTCGGTCAAGCCTACCAGTTTAGTCTTCAATCTTACTAAGATAAACAATACATTGTCTCATCATTGTACAACATAGTCAAGTACACTTTGCAGTATCAAGATAACTCAACCTTTCCTTCGGTGCTATTGTTAACATCCTTTCTTTCCCTTCTTCACAACAATACAATAGATATAGTACTTTCCTAAGTAGCAACAATCTTACTAGTTAAGGTTTGACATCAATGAAAACACAACAATTTCTTCAATTACAATTTCCAAAAATCTCCCTCTTTGGCATTGATGGCAACACCATATGATATCACCTGAATAACACATGGATGACCAACCAATCCAAAAACTTATCTGTCCATCAGAAAAAAAAAAAAAGCATTTGTAATATTCTTAGCTTCATTCTGATTCAGAATCTATTAGCCTCACTTCTGTGACAGTCAAAAATATCTAGATCTCCCTCTATCCCGATCCTTCATTTTAGTCCATCATCTGCTTACTTTTCTTTTTAGTGTCATGTGTTATTATATCATCTCAGTTCATCTCCCTCTTTGGTAGAAATGCCAAAGCAACAACTAAAACATCCATCCATCAGATGTAGATATTATCTGTGTAGCTCAGTGTTTCTCCCTCTGTCATCTTACTTATGACTGATTCCTTGTCTTTGCTCTTCTTCACAACTCTAGGCCAGTCCTAAAGTGTGGCAATCTTCTACATCAATCTGTCAAATATTCTATTGTAGTATATTTGATGCAGTGCTCCTAGCTTAACTAGGTAGCCTCAGTTAGGGGAAGGACCCCTAATTGACTTCTCAAATACTCATGTGCTTCTTTAGGTAAAGCTTTAGTGAATATGTCTATTAATTGTTCCTTTGTATTCACATATTTCATTCAGACTTCTTTATCTTGTACCAATTCTCTCAAGTAGTGATACTTGATTGCTATGTGCTTGGTCTTAGTATGCATCACTGGATTCTTAGAAATGTTGATAGCACTTGTGTTGTCACAGAAAATAACAACAAGTTTAGTGATTTCTTCTTTCATGCCTACCAAAAATTGTTTTATCCATACCAAATTTGAACAGTTTACTACAACAGCAACATACTCAGCTTCAGCAGTAGATTGGGAAATGCAATTTTGTTTCTTGCTCATCTAGGAGACTAATCTCTGTCCAAGAAAGAAAGCTCCACCACTAGTACTCTTTCTATCATCTACATTTCCTACCCAATCAACATTTGTAGATACTCTCAGTTCAAATCTTTCATCCTTCTTGTAATATAGCCCATAGTCAGCAGTCCCTTTCAAGTATCTCATAATTATTTTCATAGCCATAATGTGTGTTTCCTTAGGATTGGCAGAGAATCTTGCCACAATCCCAATAGCTAGTGCAATATTTGGTCTACTATGTACAACATACTGCAATTTTCCAATCATGGATCTATACAAAGTCTAGTTCACTTCTGCAGCATCATCATTCTTAGATAACTTTTGTCTAGTAACCATAGGAGTACTCACTGGTCTAGAATCTTCCATCCCAAAAGTTTTCATTATTTCATTAACATACTTATATTGTGTAATGAAAATTCCTTTCTTCATTTGATATACTTGTAAACCAACAAAGAATTTGATCTCACCAAATATGCTCATTTCAAATTTAGTTTGCATTTCATTTGAAAATCTTTTACACAAAACATCTTGTCCACCAAAAATAATATCATCCACAATTTTTTTTGCCAACAGGATACCTTTACCTTCTTCATCTTTCATGTACAGATTGCTTGTGTCATTTGTTCTTGAAAATCCAATCTGTATCAAGTAGTTATACAATCTCTCATACCATGCTCTGGGAGCTTGTTTTAATCCATACAGTGCTTTGTTCAGTTTTCATACCATGTGTCTTCTATTTGGATCAATAAAACCTTCTGGCTGTTCTATGTAAACTTCTTCTTCTAGTATACCATTTAAGAATGCAAACTTGACATCCCTTTGATATACTTTGAAATCTTTATAAGCAACATATGCAAGCAGAGTTCTTACTCCTTCCAATCTAGCTACAGGGGCAAATATCTCCCCATAATCTATTCCTTCTTGTGCGTAGCCTTTCCATACCAGCCTAGCTTTGTTCCTACTTATTTCACCTTTTTCATTCAACTTATTTCGGAACACCCACTTTGTTCCTATAACATTTTTGTTTTCAGGTCTCGGAACTAGAGTCCAAGTATCATTTTTCTCTATCTGGTCTATAACTTCATTCATTGCTTGTATCCAGTCTTCATTTTCTAATGCCTCTCTAGTTGACTTAGGTTCAAATTCACACAGTAAACATGTTGGATCCTTTGTCTTACTTCTGGTCAAAATTCCAGTATGCTTATCTCCAATTATCTGTTCAGGCTTGTGATGTCTTCTTACATATTTTTCCAAAACTGGTTCAACTCTTCTCTCCTCTATTTCATCAGGTTCCTCAACAAGATTTTCAAATTCAGCTTTTGAATGCTTGGCAACCTCTTCCTGATACTCGACAACATTATCTTGTCGCTCGACATGTTCTTGTTCTCTTTCGACACTATTTTCCTGATGCTCGGTAGCATCTTCCTGTCGCTCGACATTGCTTACCTAAGACTAGGCATCAGGTGCAAGTCTGTTACTTGCCTCTTCTTCTTCTTTAATATACACAAAAGATCTATAATCTTCTGGTTCTCTTTTGCTGTCAACTTCATTTCTTTCTGCATACTCATCAACTTTGACATTCACACTTTCCACAATTTTGTTAGTGTTAGAGTTCAAACACTTATAAGCTTTACTTTTTGTGGAATACCCTAGGAATATGCCTTCATCACTCTTAGCATCAAACTTTCCATTCCTATTGTCTTTTAATATGTAGCACTTGCTTCCAAAGATTCTAAAGTATTTAACACTCGGTGCATGCCCATGCCATAATTCATAGGGTGTCAAATTTGTACCTTTCTTGATCTGTACTCGGTTAAGAGTGTAGACAGTTGTACTTATAGCTTCTTTCTAGTATTTTTGTGCCACATTCTTTTCAATCAACAATGTCCTTGCACAATACAAGATAGATCTATTTCTTCTCTCTGCTATGCCATTCTGTGGAGGTGTTCTAGGTGCAGACATCTAGCTTTTGATCCCTCTTTCATTGCAAAATAGATTGAATTCATTTGATGCAAATTGTCCACCTCGGTCAGATCTAAGACATTTCAGGTTCCTACCTATCTCCTTCTCAACCTTAGCCAAATACCACTTAAAGAATTGAAAAGCATCAGATTTTTGTTTTAGAAATATTACATGCATCATCTTGGTATGATCATCAACAAACAAGATAAAGTATCTAGCACCATAATAACTTTGTACACCCATAGGTCCACAAAGGTCAGTATGAACCAAATCTAATTTTTTTTCAAAACTAAAGGATTTTCTCTTAAAACTTGATTTTGTCATTTTTCCTAACTGGCATTCCTTGCACATCACATTCTCAGGTTTCTTCAATCTAGGTAGACCTCTTACTTTCTTCTTCTTAACTTATTTCTACTAGATTATCAAAGTTAACATGACATAACCTCTTATGCCATAACCAAATGTCATCAAGTTGTGCAACCATACATGCTTCTTTAGATAGGTCAAGATAAAACAAATTACGTCTAGTATGTTCTCCACTTCCAATCAGTTCACCAGTAGCATCAAATATTTTAGCTTTCTTGTTGTTAGCCTGCTTTTAGCACCCTAGTACTCAAGTTTTAAACTTTTGAGAATTGTACCTATAGAAGGAATTGTTAGATTGTTTCCAGTTTCTTATGAGTTTTTATTAATAACAATGCCTTTGTTAAGCTTAATATGTGGAGAGGTGGTGTCCAAATATTGTGTTGAACTTGAACCTTGAGCCAACAAGTTCAAGATTCAGAGTTCGAAATGCAATTTGCCAGCTTCAAATTCAAATTTCAGAGATACAATCCAGATTCAAAGGTTCAGATGTTTCATACTCAAAAGCACTAATATGTGACAAGCTCATTATCAGGAAAGACATCATTATCATTAATGTTTGTGGTGGTGGTCTAGTAGCTTATATAAAGCAGGTCCAACCAAGGAGATTTATTGCAAAATCAGTAATTGTAAGCACTATGACACCTTGAGATAAAGAAATGTGAAAGAATCTACTACCACTTGTGTCCTCAGTTAAAATTAATTGATATCAAGCATGGTTACTACATAGTCCAAGCAACATAATAGACTCCAAATGGTGTGATAGAAGATATCATCGACTTCCCATGTGCAAGCCCCGATGATAGACTTCTATAAGGAAAAATCTGAATTATTGGGTATATTAGTTCCTCTTTAAAGTAATGGTGGGCATGAAATGTGGATTCGGCTAGATGTTAAGAGGATTGTCCAAAAATTGAGCATCCAAATGCCACAGCTATCTTCTAGTTGTCACCATAGCACCGTAAGTAAAAGGTCAAGTTTCTATGCACCCAACATAGAACCTTCATAAGAAATTTTCATCTTGAATGTAGCGGGTTGCTCTTAATTTCCATGGTCCCGAGACACTCCAAACTTCAATTCACAAGAATGAGCCTGCAACTATCTCAATTGAGCAATGATGCAATGTCCAATGTCATAAGTGTTCCAGCATAATATGAATTACATAGTGCATGAGAGCTCCAATCCCACCATTTAAGAGCATGTTGTGAGCGTTCAGAATGAGTGTGAGCTTTAAGCTCCAATTTTTGGGTGTTTACATCTGAATGCCACTTCCTTGAAGCAAAGATCCATCAAACTCTAAGATTAATGAGCGAGGTTGATGCCCCACTGGTGCTATTGGCTATATATGTGTTGGACACCACATAGATCCTTGCCAAGTCATATGAAGACATCAAATAAGAGACCATGCATCTAGTTCAATGAGGAGGTTCATGATTTCACATCTATTCTATCTAGTCTTTATTTATACACTAGATAATAGTTTTGCATTCTAATATTTTAGAACTAGATTGTGATTTTGACAGGATTGTAGTTTTCTATCAATATTAATCACTTAGCTGTGTGTCTTATGATATAAATTTCTATCATCGAAGACAATATTGATAGGTGTAGAGCCAGGTGGCAGTGTCCACACTACAACACGAAGGAGGAAGAATATGCATGATGGTGACATGTAGTGGTTGATAGTTATGTAGAGTGAGTAGATGTCATAACTAAGTGCCAACCTTCAAAATATGGTGGAATGGTTGTCAATATGGAATGGGGAATTTTTGGTCTTCTCATATACCGTGAATTTCTGCCATTAGCTCCCACACATTATCTCAGGTCAATGTATCCTAGAATCTATCGTGTAAGAATAGTGGATTGAAGTATGATGGAGGATATGGAGAAAATGAATCAAACATCAAACCAGGGCCCCCATGGATGACATGTTTAAAGACCAGCAAGGTTGATTCTCCAAAAAAAAAAACCAATGATGAAATGCAAATGAGGGCAATAGCATATGCTGGCAGAGGCATTGTCACTCAGGATTAAGAAACCAAAGCCATTAAATTTTAAGCCATTGGGTGGGGCACTAAATATCCTAGGGAATTTCTTTTGAGTGATTTTTTCCAAATGTGATCCTCCTCCACTTCTACATTTGGCTTTCCAAGCACATGATAAATTTGTAAATGAATTTAGGTGTTTTCCATATGCTGCTATTGAAGAAGATGTAGGTGTTTTTGTTGAAACAATAAAGCCTATTAATTAGGTATCTTCTACTGATGAGAAGTCGAATACTATTGATGAAAATGTTTTAAAGAATTTTTCTAGTGGTCCACAAGCAGTATTGAATCCAATGGCATCAATGTTTGGTGGAGTTGTTGGGTAGGAGGTTGTCAAAGATTGTTCTGAGAAGTTTCACCTACTTTTTCAGTTCTTCTATTTTGATTCATTGGAATCCCTCCCAGTTGACCCACTTCGGCCCAAGGATGTGGCATCTTTAAACTATCATTATGATGCCCAAATATCTATATTTGGAAGATATTTACAGAGAAAGTTGGAGTATGCTAAAGGGTTTGTTGTTGGTCCTGGTGATTTGGGATGTGAGCTCCTTTAGAACTTAGCCCTCATGGGGGTCTCCTTTGGCAAGAGAGGGAAGTTGACCATAACAGATGATGATGTTATTTTCATGGTGCTTTCTGGGATGATCTTGATATTGTTTTGAATGCTTTGGATAATGTAAATGCCAAGCTGTATGTAGATTCAAGGTGTGTTTACTTTCATAAGCCTTTACTAGAGTCTGGAACTCTAGAAGCCAAGTCCAATACTTAAATGATTATTCCTCATTTAACAGAGAACTATGGAGCATCCAAAGATCCTCTAGAGAAACAAGCTCCTATGTGACATTTAGGATAGTTTGGGAAACTTCATTTCCTAATACATCTTCATGAACATAACCGATAGGTAAATCAAAGTTCCTAATTTGATTAGAAAAGCCACCTATCCCGATATATATTCACCTTTGATTTGGTAACCCCCAATACTTTTATCCTTATTAATATAATATCCATAAATAAAGTGTTGGCCTGATAAAACATTGTATTGAGAAGTCATATAATTAAAAAGGGAAATATATGGTGTACTATGATTAAAAGGAAAAGAAAAGAAAGTGGAGACACTTCCAAGAATCAGTTAGGGCAACTGAAGAAGATCATCAAGGAGAGAAGCTTTAAAACACATAGCAAACAACAAATATGGGGTTCTTCTCTTTGGGAGTTAGTCGGCTATAGGGAAGGCATGGTATTTTAGAAATAAAATTTGAAATAGGGAATATGATGAAAGGGGGATATCTTTTATTTTCTGAACAGCTTGATGAAGATTCAGGATAGGGAAGAATTTGTGTTTTTCTTTATTGTGTATTTGAAGATAAAAAGAGATTTCTACATCAGATATGTAGGCCTGGGTATTTATTTCTCTATTTGAGTTTAATCAGTTGGTTATCTCATTCATATTTTTGAGTACCATCTTGTATCGAGTCAATTGTATAAGTGTATAATGAATCAGTTGGTTTTTGTGCACTTACATTTTAAGTGATTAAAATATTTAATATTCCTTTGATTCCTCTATTGTTGGGAAGACTAAATAAGTGACCAGTTGATCATTTGTTTATTTTTCTCTAAATATTTTCTATTGTAATCACATTCATTTCATGTTTATGGATGAATCTCAAAAAGCCTTTGTATCTTCAGGTTAAAGATACACTCTGTTATCTAATTCATTGAATATCTTTTCATGAGGTAGTTGTACCTATTAATTCAAAGGAGGGTTATCAATCAATGATAACTCATCCAACTATTCATACATTTTGTTCTTCTTTTCAGGCATATTGAGTCATTATTTACTTTTATTTCTGAAGGACAAATCTATTTACTAACAGATTTTTGGTGACTCTGTTGGGGAGTGGAAATGAAGATCAGTGTTGAATAATTATTTCCTCAGTTTCTATGTATATCTCCATGTGCAGGAGATTGGCAACTCTGATAAAGTGGTGACTCTACCGATTCTTAATGAAAATCCAAAAGAGTTGTAAGAATGGGAAAAAGACCAGGCCCCACTATCTTGGAGATTCTTCAGATGAATGAAAAGGCTCTACAAGATTTATGGGAACATTATAAACAAAGTATTTCAAAGGCTGTTAAGTTGAGGATAAGCCTTGAAGATGACCACACCTCTACCTTGCTATGGATGAGTTTGTGTTATAGGTTTCACAAGCTCAAAGATTTGGAGGCATGCGAGAGGAAAGGACAACAGCTTGAAAAAGAATTGGAGGTTGTGGAGGAAGAAGCTCCTATGGTTTCGTCGAGTTATATCTCTTGCAATTACTCAGTTATGAGTGAACAAGAAATTAACTCGAGGGAACATCCTCCAAAGAAGCCTACTATTGATGAAATTAATTTAGAGAGATATGAGATGCTCTAGTATCTTTGGAATGCCTTCAAAGGGAGCATTTGAGAGGCCGAAGAGAACAAACTGAATCCTTCTGAGGATCATCGATCAGCCATACTGCTAGAATGTGTGCATAAAAGATACAATAATTTCAAGAATTCTAATCAAGGAGTTCTTGCTGCTACCAAAATATCTAATGAAAAATATGAGATAAAGGAATCTTCACTCTCCAATCTCTTGGTCTCTAAAGATCAATATTTTTCATCACCAATGACAGAATCATTGATGCCTTGGAGCTCTAATCAGCAGCAAAAGGGAAATCAGCAACAAGCCAGGCAAGAGCAGTTGCATGTTAAAGAAGAACTTGATGTCATGGAAGAATTATCGGTAAGGGATGATAAAGAGGTGAAAACTCATGATTTTCAACCTTTATTTTCACCTGATGAAGAATTTTATTCCATTCCAAAAAAGGAAGTTTCTTATACTGAGTTTGATCCTATGGTCATTGAAAGTAGTTTTGAAAACCCATTACTCTTAACTATATGTCCTAGGGATAGTTCAGTTTGTAACATGCATGAAGAAAATTTGAATTATGATTATTCTTTTGTATGCCAAGACAAAGATATGGTTGATATGACAGCAGTAGGGAATCAATCCCAAAATGATGATGGTGAGATTGTTTGGGGCAGCGTGAATGCATTATACTTACCTACTGAATACATTGAAGATTTTAAAATTAAAGATAATCCTCTCTTCATTCCTTGTGATCTATGTGAAAGTAATGAAGAGGAAGAAGGTTATCTTGAAAGTTCTAGCATAATGATCATACACCAGCAAAGCAAGGAAGCAGCAGTTAATCCAAAGCATAACAACCAGCAAGAAGTTCCCTCAACAAATCATTCATGCCTGACTAAGGCAACTGACACAGAAGTGCATAATGAAGACCATACAAGTTTGGTTGGGGTAAAGAATAATTTAACTTTGATGTCTTTCATTTCTAAAATTAAAGATCCAAATGTTTCCTTTGTTTGGCCTAGTATTGATCAAAATGTATTGATTGATAATCTAAAGCCTAATGTTTTTGAGCTTGAGGAGGAGGTGGAATATGAGGTCTTCTTATTTGATTTCACACCAACCCGAAAAGAATGGTCTCAGCCTCAAGGTTTGGAGGCATTCTATTTTAAACATGAAATTGTTGATGGACTTACAAGAGACAAATTTTTGGCAAGCCTAGCCCCAAGTTTTGATTTGAAGGTTCCAACAAAGATAGTGCAGCCTGAGTTTTATGATGTGAGTTAGCTTTTTGGATCTGACGTGATTTCTAAGTTGGTGCAGCATATTGTGGTCAGATTTCTCCGTGTAGCAGTTAATTATTTGTTTGGAAAGGTACATTTCATGTATCAACCTCTCATCCACACTGGCAGATACTTCTCACAGCCAGTCAATGGCTTCACATGAGCAGGGAGAGGTATCTTTGGAGGTATGGGCTACTAGCCCTATCTTTTGTAAATAAGTTTTTGTTGTGCTGGTTAGTTTAGGTGTTTCCCTTGCTTGTTTCCAGTTTTCTTGGTTGGGGGTTTTGTTTTGGTTTGTTGTTGTCCTATTTCCCCTTCATCCTTTTAGTGAGATGCTCCCTGTTCTCCATTTTACCTTGACTCTATTGCCCATAGACTAGGCACTAGTCTTTTTACCTAAAAAAAATACTAGATTCTTCATGCGCTTTACAACGCATATCCCCAGTCAGAGCCAACTGTTAGCCTGCTTTTAGCACCCTAGTACTCAAGTTTTAAACTTTTGAGAATTGCCCCTATAGAAGGAATTGTTAGGTTGTTTCCAGTTTCTTATGAGTTTTTATTACTAACAATGCCTTTGTTAAGCTTAATATGTGGAGAGGTGGTGTCCAAATATTGTGTTGAACTTGAAATTTGAGCCAACAAAGTTCAAGATTCAGAGTTTGAAATGGAATTTGCCAGCTTCAAATTCAAATTTAAGAGATACAGTCCAGATTCAAAGATTCAGATGTTTCATACTCAAAAGCACTAATATGTGACAAGCTCATTATCAGGAAAGACATAATTATCATTAATGTTTGTGGTGGTGGTCTAGCAGCTTATATAAAGCAAGTCCAACCGAGGAGATTTATTGCAAAATCAGTAATTGTAAGCACTATGACACCTTGAGATAAAGAAATGTGAAAGAATCTACTACCACCTGTGTCCTCAGTTAAAATTAATTGATATCAAGAATGGTTACTGCATAGTCCAAGAAGTAGAATAGACTGCAAATGGTGTGACAGAAGATATCATCGAATTCCCATGTGCAAGCCCTGATGATAGACTTCTATAAGGCAAAATCTGAATTATTGGGTATATTAGTTCCTCTTTAAAGTAATGGTGGGCATGAAATGTGGATTCAGCCAGATGTTAAGAGGATTGTCCAAAAATTGAGCATCCAAATGCCATAACTATCTTCTAGTTATCGCCATGGCACCGTAAGCAAAAGGTCAAGTTTCTACGCACCCAACATAGAACCTTCATAAGAAATTTTCATCTTGAATGTAGCGGGTTACTCTTAATTTCCATGGTCTTGAGACACTCCAAACTTCAATTCACAAGAATGATCCCACAACTATCTCAATCGAGCAATGATGTAATGTCCAATGTCATAAGTGTCCGAGCATAATATGAATTACATAGTGCATGAGAGCTCCAATCCCACCATTTAAGAGCATGTTGTGAGCATTCAGAATGAGTGTGAGCTTTAAGCTCCAATTTTTGGGTGTTTACATCTGAATGCCACTTCCTTGAAGCAAAGATCACTCAAACTCTAAGATTAATGAGAGAGGTTGATGCCCCACTAGTGCTATTGGCCGTATATGTGTTAGACACCACATAGATCCTGGCCAAGTCATATGAAGACATCAAATAAGAGACCGTGCATCTAGTTCAATGAGGAGGTTCATGATTTCACATCTATTCTATCTAGTCTTTATTTATACACTAGATAATAGTTTTGCATTTTGATATTTTAGAACTGGATTGTGAGTTTGACAAGATTGCAGTTTGCTGTCAATATTAATCACTTAGCTATGTGTCTTATGTTATACATTTGTGTCATTGAAGACAATATTGATAGGTGTAGAGCTAGGTGGCAGCATCCACACTACAACACGAAGGAGGAAGAATATGCACAATGGTGACATGTAGTGGTTGATAGTTATGTAGAGTGAGTAGATGTCATAACTAAGTGCCAACTTTCAAAATCTGGTGGAATGGTTGTCAATATGGAATGGGGAATTTTTGGTCTTCTCATATACCATGAATTTTTGCCATTAGCTCCCACACATTATCTCAGGTCAATGTATCCTAGAATCTGTCATGTAAGAAGAGTGGATTGAAGTATGATTGAGGGTATGGAGAAAGTGAATCAAATGTCAAACCAGGGCCGCCATGGATGACATGTTTGAAGACCAGCAAGGTTGATTCTCCAAAAAAAAAACCAATGATGAAATGCAAATGAGGGCAATAGCATATGCTGGCAGAGGCATTGCCACTCAGGATTAAGAAACCAAAGCTATTAAATTTTAAGCCATTGGGTGGGGCACTAAATATCCTAGGGAATTTCAAATGAGTGATTTTTTCCAAATGTGTTCATCCTCCACTTCTAAATTTGGCTTTCCAAGCACTTGATAAATTTGTAAATGAATTTGGGTGTTTTCCATATGCTGTTGCTGAAGAAGATGCAGGTGTTTTTTTTGAAACAATAAAGCCTATTAATGAGGAATCTTCTACTGATGAGAAGTTGAATACTATTGATGAATTTTTTTTAAAGCATTTTGCTAGTGGTCAATGAGCAGTATTGAATCCAATGGCATCAATGTTTGGTGGAGTTGTTGGGAAGGAGGTTGTCAAAGCTTGTTCTGAGAAGTTTCACCTACTTTTTCAGTTCTTCTATTTTGATTCATTGGAATCCTTCCTAGTTGACCCACTTTGGCCCAAGGATGTGGCATCTTTAAACTATCATTATGATGCCCAAATATCTATATTTGGAAGAGATTTGCAGAGAAAGTTGGAGTATGCTAAAGTGTTTGTTGTTGGTGCTGGTGCTCTGGGATGTGAGCTCCTTAAGAACTTAGCCCTCATGGGGGTCTCCTCTGGCGAGAGAGGGAAGTTGACCATAACAGATGATGATGTTATTTTCATGGTGCTTTCTGGGATGATCTTGATATCATTTTGAATGCTTTGGATAATGTAAATATCAGGCTCTATGTAGATTCAAGTGTGTTTACTTTCAAAAGCCTTTACTAGAGTCTAGAACTCTGGAAGCCAAGTGCCATACTCAGATGATTATTCCTCATTTAACAGAGAACTATGGAGCATCCAGAGTTCCTCCAGAGAAACAAGCTCCTATGTGACATTTAGGATAGTTTGGGAAAATTCATTTCCTAATACATCTTCATGAACATAACCAGTTGGTAAATCAAAGTTCCTAATTTGATTAGAAAAGCCACTTGTCCTGATATATATTCACCTTTGATTCGATAACCCCCAATACTTTTATCCTTATTAATATAATATCCATAAATGAAGTGTTGGCCCAATAAAACATTGTATTGAGAAGTCATATAAGTAAAAAGGGAAATATATGGTGTATTATGATTAAAAGGAAAAAAAAGAAAGCGGAGACACTTCCAAGAATTAGTTAGGGCAACTGAAGAAGATCATCAGGGAGAGAAGCTTTAAAACATGAAACAAACAACAAAGATGGGGTTCTTCTCTTTGGGAGTCAATCGGCAACAGGGAAGGTAGGGTATATTAGAAATAAAATTTGAAATAGGGAATATGAGGAAAGGGGGATATTTTTTATTTTCTGAATAGCTTGATGAAGATTCAGGATAGGGAAGAATTTGTGTTTTTCTTTATTGTGTATTTGAAGATAAAAAGAGATTTCTACATCAGATCTGTAGGCCTGGGTATTTATTTCGCTGTTTGAGTTTAATCACTTGGTTATCTCATTCATATTTTTGAGTACCATCTTGTATCGAGTCAATTGTATAAGCGTATAATGAATTAGTTGGTTTTTGTGCACTTACATTTTAAGTGATTAAAATAATTAATCTTCCTTTGATTCCTCTGTTGTTGGGAAGACTAAATAAGTGACCAGTTGATCATTTGTTTATTTTTCTCTAAATTTTTTCTATTGTAATCACATTCATTTCATGTTTATGGATGAATGTCAAAAAGTCTTTTGTATCTTTAGGTTAAAGATACGCTCTGTTATCTAATTCATTGAATATCTTTTCATGAGGGAGTTGTACCTCTTAATTTAGAGGAGGGTTATCAATCAATGATAACTCATCCAACTGTTAGTACATTTTATTCTTTTTTTTGGGTGTATTGAGTCATTATTTACTTTTCTTTCTAAAGGACAAATCTGTTTACTAACACTTGTGATGAAATTCCACTCGGTAACCAGTGCTATTGAGTTGTGCAACACTTAGCAGATTATAATGTAGACCTTCAACCCAATATGCATTTTCACAAGAGATCTTATCAATCAGTTTAATCAAACCTTTTCCTCTAACAGGACATGGTGCATCATTACCAAATTTTACACTTTTACCTCTATAATGATGTAAGGTCTCAAACTTACTCTTGTCACTAGTCATGTGATGTGAACAACCACTATCAATAATCCATTTGTCACTCTTTTTCACATAGGAGATCAATGCAATTTTCTCATCCTCATCAAATTCATCTTTCATTGCAACATAGACTACTTCAATTTCAAAATCATCACTATCAGTGTCAGTTTCTTCTTTAGCAATGTAACAAGATTTCTTACCTTTTCCTTTGTAGTCTTTGTGCCTTTGGTAGCTTCTGTCATCTCTTCTATCTTTGTGTTTGCTTTTTCTTTCTTCATCTTTATCATTCCTGTCAGGACATCTAGCAACTATATGACCAACTTTATTACATGCAAAACATATAATAGGGAGTTTACCTTTATATTTTCATTTTCCCCTTCTCAATCTTCTAGCCATAAGAGCTTCTAGATCTTCAAGTTCTTCATCAGAAGTGTCACTGTCACTTTCACTTTCACTTTCACTTTCACTAATGCATCTTTCTTTTTCTTTCTTTGGCTTGTTCAGAACTAATTGTCACTTAAAAGAAGATTCAACATTACCAATACTACCAACAATAAAGTTATCATAGTTAGAGAGTTCAAAAGAAGTCAACTTGCCAACCAAACTTTCCAAAGTAAGCACATTAGCAGAGTTACATCTAGATTCCTGAATAGCTGAGATCTTAATAGCATATATAGGACACAAAGTTCTTAGTACTTTTCCAATTATAGTTTCATCATCAATAGTCCCAATTTCTCCTCTAATAGCATTCACAACTTCTTTTATTCTACCACAATATTGTGCAATGTTCTCACCTTCTTGCATTCTCATTTCATCAAACTTACCTCTGAGACTCTTGGCCTTAGCTTTCAGTACATTTATGTCACCACCATAGATTTTTGCAAGAGTGTCCTACATCTCCTTAGCACTTGTGCAATCCTTAATGTCCTCAAATTCTGGATAGCTTAGGGCAGATGCAATTTCTAGCATTGCCTGATTATGTTCTTGCTTAGCTCTCATTTCTTTGACAGTTAAAGGTGCGACAGGTGAGATATAGTCAATCTCAATGTAGTACTTTGAAAAATCACCAATACCAGCCAGATGTAGCTTCATCAAGCTTTTCCATGTAGGGAAGTTTTCCTTTTTCAGCTTCGATACCTCCTTCTTATACATCCTGATCATTTGCTTCAAGTCCCTTTAAACTTGATTTATGTAAACACCAATAATAAGCAACACAACTCTGATACCAATTATTACTATGATTTAGAACAATAGAGAGGGGGGTGAATCATTTGTCCTCAGGTCTAGATGTATAAAACAAACTTCAAGAACTTTTCTTTAAATCAGATCTAACAACCAAAACCAACTCGGTCATCACTAATTCTATAATAGAAACATATAACATTACAGTCCACTACCCAGCTGTACCTAACTTGTAAAACATAGAAATGTTTAAACCAAAACATTCACACAAGCATTGACACTAGGATTTATAGTGGAAACCCAATCTGGGAAAAACCACTTTGTAACATGCTACTATTATTTTCACTCTTCTAAAGTGAGCTCGGTTAAAAGCCAACCCTGTCAAAGGTTACAATACACACTATTAGGTGTGACCTGGTTAAAGGATTTCAATCACTCTGTTAGAAGTGAGCCTTGTTATAGGACTTACATACATTCCATTAGAATGCAACCTTGTTCAAAGGATTTAAACATATGACTGTTAGGTCAACCTATGTTAAAAGGATTTTGACTATTACAATGGTTAGAAAGTAGCAACAGTATTGATCTGAAAAACATACAACTCACTTTGCAAATATCAGATCCAATTCCATACACAAATGCTGGTTTACTGACTTTGAAACTTTTCCATCTCCATCTTTGATCTGCTCAGAACTTGTCTTCAAGCAATCACCACACTTCTCCTTCAACCTTTTCTGCTTATATAGCCAATAACATCTACTTATCTTCCATCATCCTCTTTCCACCCATGCACACACATACCTAATGCTTAGGTTCCCCTAATACTTCCTCAATTATGTTAACTCATCTTTTGCCACTCAATCTCCTTTGTATATCTTAGGGTCAGGTCAGATTCATTAAATCTAAGACCTTTATGTTCTTCGGCTCCTTTTCTAGAAACATCTCAAATCTCTTAAAGATTTACAATAAAACATTTTTCAGTGCATTCAATGCTTTCAAACAATCAATAAATAAAGTCAACACGTTTTACATAATCCAAGAATTCAACAATGTCGGCTCCAAATCTAAATTCTCTTCAAATATAAAAATATTGATGCTCGGTCAATACTGTGATCAACTACTCAATCTCCATGTAGAAAGCTCGGTCATTACTAAAAATGTTTCCTCGGCTTATACTGTCTTTCTTGGTAATTAACTGATGTTCGATCGACACTAGAATTTTTCTCGACATATACTGACTCGGTTAACACTAACATTACTCAACTTGAACATGATTTCTCCATTTTTGCTCGGTCAAGCCTACCAGTTTAGTCTTCAATCTTACTAAGATAAACAATACATTGTCTCATCATTGTACAACATAGTCAAGTACACTTTGCAGTATCAAGATAACTCAGCCTTTCCTTAGGTGCTATTGTTACCATCTTTTCTTTCCCTTATTCACAACAATATAATAGATATAATACTTTCCTAAGCAGCAACAGTCTTACTAGTTAAGGTTTGACATCAATGACAACACAAAAATTGCTTCAATTGTAGTTTCCAACACATTCTAGATACCATTGGGTCACCCACTTACTTCTTAGCCTC
Source organism: Chamaecyparis obtusa (assembly GCA_027943335.1). Lineage (NCBI taxonomy): Eukaryota > Viridiplantae > Streptophyta > Pinopsida > Cupressales > Cupressaceae > Chamaecyparis > Chamaecyparis obtusa. The sequence continues at coordinate 1,128,050 of BSBK01000411.1, forward strand.
TCACCTTGCCAAGATTATCTTGCCCCTGGTGGGCCAATCCAACTCTTTTGTTAAAGATTCCAACCATTTTGTCCAATTTATCAAGGACATGAGGTTAGAGCCCGATGATATCTTGATCAGTTTTGATGTGGTCTCCCTCTTCACCAAGGTTTGCATTCCTAACTCTATTGAAATCATGAAGCGTAAGGTTGGTGATGAGATTGCCGATTTGGTAGAGTTATGTCTTAGATCCACTTTCTTCTCCTTCCAAAATGTCATTTATGAGTAGGTGGATGGGGTGGCTATGGGATCCCCCTATCTCCCATCATAGAAAATCTCTTTATGGAGCATTTTGAGATGGCCCTCCACTCCTTCCCCCTCAAACCCAAATGGTGGAAGCATTATGTTGATGACACCAATGTCTGTTGGCCACATGGCCTTGATAAACTTGAAGAGTTTCATGGGCACATCAACAACTTGGCTTCCAACATTTCCTTCACTAATGAACTAGAGTTTGACAACTGTACACACTAAATAGTTCACTTCTCTAAGTCATTACTTCCAAGGGAATCCATGAACGGGAAACCTTGAGAAAGGGACCTAGAGCTCCCTAGGCATGGAGTCACAAGGATGTTGATGGTGCTCTTAGCTAGAGCTATTGAAGCATGCAACCTTGCTAGTAAACCACACAATAGGAGATTCAATGAGACAAGGGCAAGAATGCCAATATCCTCAAGAATCAAGATGAGAATGCAATGCAACTATGCTAAGAATGAAGATGCAAGCTAAGCTATGAAAATGAAAGTATTACAAACCCATGCTAATTAAGCTATGTGAGCTAATCTAGAGCATAAAGGAAACTAAGTTAGATGCCATGAAAGCTATGATGCAATAATGAAACTAGAATGCAAGAATGATCTCCAAAAGCTCCAAAGTCTCCAAGAAATCCTGCAGCATAAGATTAGCATAAAAAGTTGGGATCCAAGAATGAGAAAAGAGCTCTCCTTTTAAAGGAATTGAAAAGGAATGGACCATGGAGATTAAGAGGCAAAAGATTTAATCAAGGCTGGAGCTTGAAAGAGAAGCAATCCATGTGCACAAATATCCTCCAATGAGAAAATAAGAGTTGACTTTTGTGTCCATATGAGACAAAAAGTGCTTTTCTTCTTTTTATAAAATAAGAATAATGCTTTATTTGTGCATCTTAGGATAAGAGGAAAAGTGGGGGCTTTTATTTAATAAAAGGGGGACGAAATTCCTTTTAAATAAATAAAGACTTAGGATAAAATGGTTAGCCCATAGAAAATAATCAAAAATGATAAAATAGGATTTGATCAAGGAAATTGATATAATTTGGAAAATGCTAATTTTTGAGAATACTGATTCAGGGATTTGATAAATTGCTGAATGGGGGCCCAAAGTCTAGGTGACCATTTTAGGGTGCATACATTTGCCCCTCTTTGACTAATGTGAGATCGGTTTGGGATCACATGTGGTCAAAGAATGGAATTGAAATGTGAGATCAATTTGGGATCACAAAACAACCTAGATGTGTGTTCGACGGATGGGAACACATCAGGACAATGTATAGGCTGACAAAGATAAGACCACCACACTTGTAAATAGGAGATTGTCAAGTCTCAAATAAGAGATAAGAATCTCAAGCTGAGCTGATTGATAAAGCTGAATCAAGGATTAAAGCTGATAGGTACTACCCCCTCAGAATCAAAATTGAAATCAGGTAGAGGAGAAACAACAAATTGATAAACTTGACCAAGTCACTAGAAATCATAATCGAAGGATGATAGGATAACCACCAAGTAGTGAAGACATGCCGTAGTTTGACTAGGTTTGACTGAGAGAGATATAGGATAAAAATGAGGTCATACTTCAGAGAGATGAAGCGAATGAAAATGAATGAAAGACTAGGAGTTTGTAAGAGATGGGGATGAAGAAATGAAGATGTCCCAACAAAGATCGAAGGATTAGGTGTCAAAAGGTCAGCCAACTACGTAGAAGAGGGGGAAAATTTTGAAATGCAATTTTGACTATCAAGATTAACTCAAATTTTGATTTTGATCCCGAAAATGGATCCAAGATGTCAAAATTAGCTAGGGGTGCAATTTTTGCGCACTTTTGAGGTGTTTTGAAAATTGGTCAAAAAGTCAAAATGCTATAAAAGGGGGTAAAAAGGGAATTTTCAAATTCATTTGTCTTTTAGTGATTTGAGAATTTTGAGAGGTTAGAGAGAGAAAATGGCCCAGCAAGCAGTGATTCTGGTCCACAAGCATCGATTTGAGCGCACTTGGTTATACAACTGGCCTCCGCAGTATGGTGCCCTAGTATGTTTTTAGAAAAATTCGCTTTGTAGGTCATTTATGAGCATTTATTTTAATTTAGAACACATTTTTAAAAGTTTTTAAAATTTCTCAAATTTTTCTCATGTGAAATATCGTACGATATTTATTAATTATCACACTCTTTGATAGTTTTTGTCATGCGATACTTTGTGGGTCAACATAGTATCACACCAATATTGAATCCATTATCACACGATACCAGATGAAATATTGTTCGAGCTTATGTGAACTATCATACTCAAAGATACTATTGCACTATCATGGAAGAAAATATCGCATGATATTTTCTCATAAAATTGTATCGCATAGTGTAGAAAAAAATGACATGTTTTAATTTTTGAGCACTATGACATGGGTCCAAACAATGTTTGCTTTTAAGATGTTTTGTACTAATTTTATACATCCATCATGATATGTTCTAACATCTAGTTTGGGTTAATGGCTTGTAGGAGCACTTTCTAGCGTTGCTCATTAGAGCGCTGAGAGTGACCAGGTTATGATGCATCTAAGATCTTGATGATTCAGGATGAGAAGACTTGGGAGAGATGGGCTTTGGTTACTTGCTACAGATGCCCCACATTCGAGCTGATCATGGGTTATTGAAAACATTGGTTGAGAGGTGGCATAGTGAGCATAACACCTTTCACTTGCCCACTGGAGAGGCTACCATTAGCTTGGAGGATGTCTATCGGATCCTTCGAGTTCCTAGCCATGGAGATCCTGTGAGTACAATCATGTTTATAGATGTTCATAAATGTAAAGTTACTATATGATAGAAACTGACATGATTGTTTGTTGGCATAGGTATACTATGATCAGGATCCAACTGAGGGATGGAAAGCCATCTAGGACATGTTCCAAGATGTTACCATTATTGACAGGCACCTCAGCTGGGATAAGCTGATGGAGGAGTATGACATGGATTTACTGGTGCCATGTATAGTATGTTCCATAGTGGCACAGACTCTCATCATTGACAGGAGCTAGAGAGGGTTCCCATTGGGCTGGGGTCAGTTGGTAGAAGATCTTATAGCGCACCCATGGTGGATGGCATGGGGCCTAGCCATCCTTGCAGATATGTACCATGAGCTCCATGAGATCGTATACTGGGATAGAAGGACATGGGTGTGCGGGGCTGTGCTAGCACAGATTTGGGCATGGGAGCACATCACCATTATGTGCCCACATGTGCAGCTGAGGGAGCAAAGACACCCCTATATATAGATATACAAGTTTTATATCGCAGCCACATAGCAAGGATGTGACTTACTATCGCAAGTTACTGGATGAGCTCACCTCATTTCAGTGGAGACCATACAGGGCATGTGAGTAGTGGGGTGATCGGGAGCATGAGTTGGGTTATATGCTATGCAGCCAGCCACTAGTAGGGTGAAATTTTGATATAGTCGAGCACTTTGTGATCACCTGGGTTTGGAGATAGTTTGGGTGATAGCAGAGAGTGCCTACTAAGACCACCACTTATGCTTGGGTTAGAGACGAGGAGGGACAGGGATGGCTGTCAATACTAGCCTATGAGTAGGCAGTACAAGACATAATAGTAGGGAGCCATGGGACTATCTCCCAGATATGGATGACGGCATATAGGGTAGAGTAGAGGAGATAGCCCTTCCCTAGATTTACTATACCTAACACACATCCGAATGCATAGGGAGATGATGGAGATGGAGATAGAGGGGATGGAGGAGGTGGAGGGAGAGGAGAGAGAGGAGAGAGCTCTAGATCAGGTGGCCAAAAATGATCACAGAGACAGGGTTCTACAGATGAGGGGGATGACACGACGAGACCATCTCACTGATAGGTGGAGGCTAGGAAGGATCAGCCTGTAAGGGGAGAGGATCTTAGAGCGAGGATCTAGGTTCTAGAGACAAAGATACAGCAACTACAGATCACTATAGCCATGAGGGAAAATTAGCTGACTGACCTGAGAGCCAAGATAGAGCGGCGAGAGAGGGTGACACAGGCCGATGTAGCAGAGATTTGGTGAGAGGTAGCACAAGCTGCATATTATCATGGACTCTACATACAGGTTGTACTTGAGGGACAAAGAGTGCCACTCTACTTTGAGAGGGTGGGGAGATCTGATATGGTACCTAATAGGGTAGTGGCACCACCTCCACCACCACCACCACCTCCACATGATGGTTCTAGTCAGACCTAGGGCTAGGCTAGATGTAGAGACATACCCTGGGACATTATCCAGATTTTGGATCCCACATTGTATTTTGTATCATGACATTTATATATATGAGATTTACTGGATGTTTGATATATCTTATGTATTTGTCCCACTTGTGATGGATGTTTTAGTTTTATACTGTCTTGTCATATTGCTCAAAATGTATGATATATATGCTCATGTATAATCTCTCTCATAGATGTATGTTTAGTTCTCATGTTTATGATATAGAATCATATTTTTGAAAATGATCTCTTTAGGATATAGTTATGATGATAAGATTAACCCCTTGTGATGAAAGGAAGAGGACATGATGTGAAAGACAAGGAGAGAAAGACATGATCAAGAAAAGGAAAGGTGAGCGCGGTTGACCGACAGGTCCATGAAAGATGAAAAGGAGAGCTCTCTCCATATGCAAGATGCAAAACTAATCTAATATGAACCAAAAAAATGCAAGCTACTATGAGAAGTGGTTTACTTGCAAGGTCACAAAGCTTTTAGACTCTAATATTCATCATCGAGCGTTATTGGTAGTGTCGCAAGATCATACAATGCACACTAGTATGACTATGTGAATCTGAATATGATCTATATTAGATAGATATGTGGGAATCCCACCTAAGAATCAAAGACATATAGGTCAAGATGGCTAGTGCAGTGAGATTACCTAACTTGAATATAACAAGATTATACTCGCATCAAGACACAAGGAAAGTCAAGATGGCTATAAGTATGCACTTGCAAAAATAGTCAAGGATAATACCTTGTAGACCCTAATGTCAAGTGGAACAAGCATAAATGCTAATGATAGTTAGGACCAACAAAATATACCCACAAGCAGAAAAAGCAATTAAATATGTCCTCATGCCTCCAGTCTTCTAGCTTGGCATCATCAAAAACTATTAGAGAGAGAACACTCATCAAAGAAATCATCATAGACTACACACAAAGAAATAAAGTCAAACAAGTCTCAGCGAGTCAAGTGTTTAAGTGCGTGTGAGTAGGTCATAGAGTCAAAATTTGAGTATCACATCTGCTAGTAAGAAATATCATATCATGCTAGACTGCGAGTAAGATATCTAATAAGTGTTGAGAAACACTTGACGCTAGAATAGTGTTGAAAAACATAGTTGGGGTGGTGTTGAAAAACACCATTTGCAAGGATGTCCTAAAGACCAACACATCTTAGAGACCAAAGCTAACATAGTTATGCCCCCTAGACAAAGACAAAGACCAATTCCAAACCAGGGCAACAAGGACAAGGCATGATGGAGAAAGGCTAAGTGTCAAGGACGCATGCTAAGAAATAAGGGTGCAAAGGCCTCAAGCAGTGCTTGTTTCCAAGTTTTCACCAAGGCACTTTTTCTATTTTTTTGAATTTTTTGTATTTTTTAATTTTTTTGTATTTTTTCAGGACTTTATATGCTTTTTAGGATTTTTTCAGCATCATATATGAATTTTTTTTTGGAATTTTTTCAGGATCAATAAATATGTACAAAGGATGCCCCTAGATAGAATGGGCATCATGGATAGAACTTCTTGAGGTGCAAGACATTGATAGGATCAAGGAGCTGTTCTCCCTCTGGATTAGATAGTAAATAAGCACCTATCCCAAAAGCAGCAGTAATGATGTATGGTCCAAGCCAATTAGGTTCAAATTTCCCTTTTTGCTCTCTATGTTGTTGGTTTTTAGGGTTTTCTCGCAAGACAAGATCTCCCACTTGAAATTTTCTAGCGCAAACCTTCTTGTTAAATGCTTTGGACATGTGCTTTTGGTAAACTCTCATGTGATCAAATGATGCCTTATGCTTTTCATCTAGAAGTTATAGTTCTTGCAGTCTCATGGTGTGCTAATCTTCATCTGTCACTAAACCTTTAAGGGAAATTCTAAGAGAAGGAATCTCCACCTCTAAAGGTAACACTGCTTCAACACCATAAGTGAGGGCAAAAGGAGTAGCCCTTGTTGGAGTACAAATACTCATTCTATAGGCCCATAAGGCCAAATTTATCTGGAGGTGCCAATCTCTACCATTCTTGTGAACTATTCTATGGAGGATTTTGAGAATGGTCTTATTCAAAGCCTTTGCTTGTCCATTTCCTTGCGGGAAGTAAATGGAGGACCAATGTTGTTTTATCTTGAAATTCTTGTAGAGATATTTAAGGTCCTTGTTTTTAAACTGACCTCCATTGTCAGTGATTATTTCAAAAGGTACTCCATACTGACAGATGATATGATTCAAAATAAATAGAGAAACTATCTTGTCTAAGGCAACAAAAAGTGGGACAACTGCTACGCATTTGGTAAAGTAATCAGTAGTTGTGATAATGAATTTGTGTCCACCTAATGAGTTGGGATGAATCTTCCCAACCAGTTCAAAGGCCCAGCACTAAAATGGCCAATGAGAAATAGAAGGAATAAGCTCCCTACCTAGAGCATGTATCAGGTTATCGTGTTTCTAACACTTTTCGTATGATTTAGAAAAAGCTACTGCATCTGTCTGCATGGTAGGCCAATATTACCCCACTCTAAGCAACCTTCAGGCCATGGAAAGATCATTAGAATGTCCTCCACAAATTCCCTCATGAATGTTGGCTAACGCTTGGTTGGACTCATCCTTTTCCAAGCACCTAAGAAGTGTCCCATCTAAACCCCTCCTATACAGATCACTAGAGATAAGGGTGTGGTGAGAGGCATTTCAGATTAAGTTTCTTCATTTGGAATGGTTAAAGGTTTCGAGAATAGTACCATCATAGAGCTATGAGTAAATGGCACCATAGTGGGATTACTCATGGCCAACAAGGGTACAATCAACTTGTCTTATTGGGAGTCATAGATAGGATAGCGTAGCTCTTCCACTAGGAATTCAAATCTGGACTCATGTTGTTCTAGCTGAAGAAGTGAAACCAATGTAGCCATATCATCAGCTACTTTATTCTCTACTCTAGGGATTTGTTGAAATGTGACAAAGGTAAAATATCATCATAATGAATCAACCATTTTCTTATAGGGTACCAGTTTTTCATCTTTTGTTTGGTATTCTTCATTAACTTGGTTGACTATTAATTGTGAATCCCCAAAAATATGCAGCTCTTTGATTCTCCACTCAATAGCCATTTTTAATCCATTTGTCAAGGCCTCATACTCAATAATGTTATTTGTACATGGGAATAATAGTTTGTAGGACTTAGGGATTGTGTACCCATGAGGAGAGACAAATAACACTCTTGCTCCTGAACCATTTTGCATAAAAGAGCCATCAAAGAACATCTTCCATGTTCTTGCAGTCATGTACATTATGTGCTCATTTGGAAATTCAACTTGAATTGGTGTTTTATCTCGAATTGGAAAATTAGCCAATTGGTCTGCAATGGCTTGTCCTTTTATAGCCTTACGCTCAACATACTCTATGTCAAATTCTGATAAGATCATCATCCACTTAGCAAGTCGACTTGTGAGAGCATCCTTACCAAGCAAATATTTGAGAGGATCAATTTTTGCAATGAGGTGTATTGTATGCGCAAGCATGTAATGTCATAATTTTTGGGAAGCAAACACCACTGCAAGGCAAGATTTTTTAATACTAGTGTAGTTGACCTCATATGACACAAGAGTACGACTGATGTAATATATAGCCCTTTCTTTTCCAGTATCATCAAGTTGAGCCAGTAATGCCCCCAGGGAAGATTTTGTTGCTGACACATACAATATGAGTGGTTTTCCTGAGATATGAGGCATTAAGATTGGAGGATTGACCAAGTATTGCTTGATTTGGTCCATGCTTTGCTGACAATTCTCATTCCAGACACATTTAACCCCTTTGTGTAAAGTCTTATTAAAGGGTTGAGCTCTATCAGCCAGTTGTGAAATGAACCTCCATATAGATTGAAGGCATCCTTGAAGATTCCTCATTTGGCTAATGTTTTTGGGAGGTGGCATATCCAATATTGCTTAAACTTTCTCTGGATCCACCTCTATTCCTTTGGCTGAAATGATAAATCCTAGGATTTTGCCAGAAGTGACTCCAAATGCACACTTTTTGGGATTTAATCTTAATTGAAACTATTCCATACGATCTAGAATGACTTCTAAATCTTCTAGGTATGTATCCATTTTTTTAGATTTTGTGAAGGTGTCATCCACATAATCTTCCATATTCTTATGCATCATGTCATGGAAGATAGTTGTCATAGCTCTTTGGAAGTAGCTCCTACATTTTTTAATCCAAATGGCATGATGTTCCAGCAATAGGTTCCCCATATGCAAGTGAATGCAGTCTTTTCCTAGTCTTCAAGAGCTATCTTGATTTGATTATACCCAAAAAAACCATCCATCAAAGTATAGATCTCATATCCAGCGGTCATGTCCACTATCATGTCTATGTTTAAAAGTGGAAAATCATCCTTTGCGCATGCTTTATTAAGATCTCTAAAATTTGTATAGATGCAAATGGACTTGTCATGTTTTGAAACTGGTACAATATTTGAAATACATTTGGCATAATCAATGACTCTTATAAATCTTGCACTAAGGATTTTTTCTAGTTCAACTTTGATGAGAAGGGCTATGTGAAGATGCATTTTCCTCAACTTCTGTTTGACTGGTTTGATACCTGGTAGCTATGGACAAGTGATGCATAATGAGATTAGTGTCCAATCCTGGCATGTCTGAGTAAGTCCAAGCAAAATTAATTTTCTTGGTCTATAGGGACTTGGTATATGCTTCTTTTTCTTGTATTGATAAAGATTGAGCCAAATGCACTATTTGTGGAGCCTCTTCTATATTCAAATTGACTGGTTGTGTAGGCTCAACAAGCACTGAAGACCTATCCTGAAAGTAACTTGGGAGATGATCAAGTACCCCATCCTTAGGTGCCTCAAAGAGGTTTTCACCCTCGGATACGTCCTTTATTTTTACTTTTTTAGGTTTTGACACCGCCACATAGTGGTTTTCACCATCAAAAATCTTATTCTTTTTTTCTTTTCTTTTCATTTTGTGACTAAGGTACTTGATATCTAGTTATGTCATGCTTGTAGTTGGTTCATTGGTGGAAGAGACTATAGGCTCAAGGGCATTTAGGTAACATGCTATCTCATAGTCATTTTGAAAAGTTAGGAGCTGAGGCTCCTAATAGCACTGAGACCAATCAATTAGGTGAGGATTGGCAAGGGGTAGATCAATGACTGGTTCAATATTGTGTATGCAAATGGCATCATCTCTCGTGATTGCAGAGTTAGGCTCTGTCAAGTATCCCTCTAAGGTACCCAAATTGGGACTTATCCTACCAAACAAAGCATCATCTACTAAAGTGACTTGTGGATTTGAATCCACTAATCCTACACTAGACTCGTTAGCTACATCAAGTTGGGCACTATAAGCATGAACAACATCAATGTCCATGTCAATTGTAGAAGAATCAGAGAGCGATTCCCACTCATACTCATGTGATTCTGTATCTGAATCCTGATTGGGATGTTTTCACCAGGCATGTTTGTATCATCTAGATGTAGAAGTTGTAATGTCACCAAGAGTAACACCCTCTTGAATGCCATTTGTGTATTGATGTTCTTGAATAGGATCCTCAACATGATCTTCAATAGCAGACTCTTGTTGTTCTATGTTTGAAATTGTTGGATCGGCAACTGGAATATCTGAATCTCTCCATAGGAGATTAGTGGTGGGGACCCAATCTTCACACATGTCCTACTAATTTGTCAGATTGGGTATGTAGTTTGATTCATCATCACTATCTGTCATAGCAAAGATAGGAGCAGTTTTCTTGTTCTGACTTTCAAAACCTAGGCCAACCATTGTCTTAGACCTGCGGCCAAAAAGAGCATGGTCAAGTGGTTCAGCTCTAGCATCTAATCTGTGACTGAGAGGACCATGACTTGGATAACCCATGTTCTTGACGAGAGTATACCCTCTTCCATATGTCTTAGGGGAGGGAGAGAAGTTCTCATTATGCAAGTACTTATCTTCTCTAAAGATCCAATCCTTGACAACTACCTCTTCTTTTTCATCCTGGATGGGCACTGAGGACTCTACAAATGTATCAAATAGAGTCATAGCAGAGGATGAAGGATGCATCTCTTGTGAAGGTTTTCCATAGGACCTAGGTGAGACTAGCAATTTTTTAAAGGAGTCAATTTGATATCCCCCCATACCAAGGTCTATGGATTTGAACTTATTCTAGCATTGTGTTAAAGTGGCATCAAAATCCTTAGCTTCTCTATTGAGAGGAACATGAGTCCCTACTTAAATTGCATTAACAGATAATGTGCTATCCCCTGGTATACAAACTTCTACTCCATTATAGGGGAACTTAACACATTGGTGTTAGGTGGAAGACACCACTTGCATGTCATGGATCCATGGTCTACCAAGTAGGATATTATATGCTAGAGGACCAACATCAACAATCTGGAACAAAATATCCTTTTCCACTAGGCCAATCCTAATAGGAAGGATGACCAACTCTTTAGAACTTCTCTCGGCCTCATCATAGGCTTTGATGGTGATTTTCTTTCGAGTATCAATAACTTGCTCAGAGTAACCCAGTATCTTTAACAGACTCAAGGAAAAAATGTTGAGCCTAGCACCCCCATCAAACAACACATGCCTAACACGGGTCTTGTGGATCATGACTTCAATATGAAGGGCAAGATTATGTGGATGGCTCAAAGCTTTGTCATCTTCTTCTGAGAATGTTAGGTAATGAGGGCTGGCAAGGTGGTTCACCATGTTTTGGAATTGGTCAACATCTATGTTGTTAGGAACATTGGCTACATGCAAAGCATCCTCAAGGATACGCTTATGTCTTGGAGACAATTCCAAGAGTTCAAAGATTGAGATTTGAGTTGGCATTCTTTGTAACTGGTCAACAAGATTATAGCTCATTTCAAGGTTGACTGTTCACTTGGTGGTGACATTCTTGGATGTCACTTGCTTGGGTTTGCTGGACTAGTTGGAACTAGGACCTCTAATAACCATAGGACCTTGACTTTGGCTTCTGGTGATAGTGTTAAGAGCTTGGGATGACTTTTGAGAGTGAGGACCCCTAAGCACCACCATAGGTTCTTCATCAACTATAGGAGGAGACCTCACATCATGACCATAAGAATCTTTGTTTTGCATCACACTGATACTTTCCTTGACAATCTCAAGCATATTGACCACATTTTTTGCACCTGTGTAGGTATAGTTGATTTTAGCTTTGCCATTCTTGGGTTTAGAGGTTTCCCCCTTTCATATTTGGGCAAAGGCTCCTTGGATGCCTTATGGTCTACATTAGTATTCAACCCATCAATCTGAAGTTTTCCACTTTCAATAAGATCCTGAATAAGGTGTTTAAGTTTCCAGCAATGCTCAATGTCATGGCCAATGCCATTGTGGAATTTGCAGAAAGCTTTTTCATTCCACCAATGTGGCTTAATGTCAGGTATGCAAAAATTTTCTAGATCTTGTGGTTGTGCAAGACTATTGGCAATAAGGGTCTTGAAAACATCCTCATAGGAGTCACCCAGTTTAGAAAATTGTTGCCTCTCCTTCTTAGGATTTTCTTGATACTTTGGTTTATGCTCTTGTTGGTTGGAGGATGTGTTGAGCTTCATAGCTTGGATTGCACTAGACAAATGGAGGACTACTTGATCCTTGGGTTGGGAAGAGTCCACAACTCTGTCATTGACTACTTGCTTGTTATTTTTCCAGTGTGAATGCTTGCCTTTGTCCTTATTGGCATTGTTAGGATTTTGACCATTGTTTTTATTGCTATGTTTGGTCAAAATGCCTTGCTCTTTCAAGACATCCTCTATTCAACATGTGGTCTCAACCATAGTATCAAAGGAATCAAAGACCATCTTTCAAACCTCATAACGCATTTCAAGCACCAAATTACTGACAATGATGTCAATCCTTTCATGTTTAGGTATAGTCATAGAATAGCGGGAGCATAATCATCTCCACCTTTGTAAGAAGGTAACATAGGATTCCCCTTGGTTTTGTTTCAAATTGTACAAGTCCAACATAGTGACTGATCTTGACAAGTTGTATGCAAAATGCTGAACAAATCTGTGGACAAGTTCCTTGAAAGTTTTGACGGGAGGGGTTATGTTGGTAAACCACTCCATGGCTTGGCCCTTGAGGCTCCTTGGAAATAGTCTCATAAGATAGGAGTCATCTTGGTGAAACTCAAAACTCATGATGTAGAACTGAGGCACATGATCATGTGGGTCACCATTGCCATCATACTTGTTGTACTGGGGGATTTTGACTTTTCTAGGAAAGTCCTTCATACTCACACTTTTGTCGAAAGGATTGGGACAAATAGAATCAAGTGAAAAGGAACTTTTAGGTGCCAACACCTTTTCCATCATACACTTGAGTTGTTTGATCTCCTCTTCTTGAGAGGGTCCTTGTTTCTTGATTCTTCTATCCACATCAAAGTTGTAAGGGACCTTGGCACCCTTGTTAATCAAGCTCTCTAGGAATCTATCTTTATTTTGATCAAGATACTTATCCACATATTGTTGGAATAGTGGCTCTTGTTGCATTCTCATAAAATATTGATCATCAAAATTTGCACTACTAACTCCATGTTGAGAGCCATGATGAGCTCGTTGGGAGGGTTGTCTCAAGTTTCTAGGAGGTGTTCTTCTCCTATGTTGTGAAATCCTCCTTCCTCTAGGACTAGGAGATCTTGAAGGGGTCCTTGACTACCTTTTGCTTCTTGGGGTTCTTGAGGGAGTAGATGGTGGAGAGTTATTTCCACTGTTGGTACCCCTATTGTTGAATTGGTCTTTGAGTTGTTGGGCTAGAAGCCTATCTTGTTCCTCTTGAAATGCTTTTCTTCTCAACTCTAACAAGGCTTGTTGCTCTTCCTCTAGGTGTCTAAACCTTTCTTCTTTAGCAGCTTGTTCATCCAAAAGGCTTTCTTTTCACGCTCAATTCTTTTAAGCCTTTCATTTTCATATCTTGAGGTTGTTTTGAGCGGTGAGTTGGACCTTGAATGTTTGAACAAAATTAGTGAATGCTTCATTCACATGAGCATCACCAAATTCATTGTTCTAGTCTTCATGTTGTGACCATGCATCTTGGTGAGCTTGCCCATAATGTCTTTCAACTCTTTGATGGGCGTCTAAATATCTCAAGTTAATAGGGGGTGATTTAGATTGATTGTCATCACCAAATAGCGTGTTATCCCTATGTCTTTGGAAAATGTCATCAAGAGTTTGATCCATCACTTCTCTCTGTTTTCTAGTCAAGGTGTAGCTCATGTCCATATTTGATTGAGAAGATGGTAAAGAGGTACTCAAATCGCTAGGATTGCTCTTTGGGTCAAACCAAGCTTTAGACTCACTCCTAGGTGATTGATCAAAGACAGGTTTCTTTCCCTTTTACTTTTGATGAGTTTGGACTAAGGGTAACTATTCAAAGACAACTTGAGGTCATTTTCCTTGACTAACTTGGTACCTTGTCATAACTGACATGAAAGAAAAAGACCCTTGGTGATAAGATGACCTTATGAAATGTCAATACCAAATTGGGATAGTGAAAGTGTTCAATTGTCCAAAAAGAGATGGTGAGATAGAAAGCTGCAAAAAGGTGTAAACCAACACTACCACAGAGGTGTATAATAAAAGGATGAGTATCCTAACACATATGGACCAGGAGGATGGATTTACCAAATATATTCGAAATTGAATTTTGATGGAAGTGAATTGGACAAAAGAGTACTGAAACTCTCCAAGTGTGTTACCAAAGAATCTAAAGGTGTACTTTTTCAACAAGGATAATTCCTAACTTATCGATGCCAAGCAAGGCTACTTTGAAAAATCAGAGAACACTAATTCAAGGGGCCTAAAAATAGGAACCTAAGGTACAAACAAGTTTCTAGTAGTAGAGTAAGTCACCTACTAAAATCTGGTTGACTAAGGAAAGACTGAAAATTGCATAAACCAGAGAGATAGAAAAAAAAAAAGCTCTGTACAACAATATCTAGGCTAACAGTATGATAGTTTTTGACCAGGTGATATTTCGCAGTAAGCAATGCGACAGTTTCCAGGCAGCCTGTGCAATACTTTCCAGGCAAGCAGTGCAATAGTCTTCAAGTGATGAACTATTGCACGATAATTCTCAATATAGTGTGTGATACAGTTTTAGGGTTGTACGACTCTTGACTAGTGAGTGTTAAAAATCTCAGTTTTAAGGGCAGTTTGGTCAAAATTTTAGTTTCAAGGTTAGATTTTTTGATTTCAAGCACAATGACAGTAGTAAATAGATAGGTTTGCAAATAGTAGGTGATCAAACATGTCATAAAACACTTACACAAGGGCAAAAGCAGCCTTGCCAAGACAAGCAATTGTGATATCAAAGCAATAAAATCTTATGAATGCTACTGTGATGTTTGATATTTGAGAACGTTTACATGGGTAGATCACAATGAGAACACTTCAAGCACTTACTAGCCTAAAAAGAGAATGGCTCAATACTTAACAACTTGGCCCACACTTGATGTCCCGTTACCTCACACAAAGTGGTTGCCCACAATAGATATTGGCTTTATCATGGAAGTGCCAATGACACAACCAAAGTGTAAGAATTTGCCTAAGGCAAAGAATAAAAGCCAAGATCTAGAAGCTCAAGAGATAGCACAAGAGAGACAAAATATGATATGATCAAATGATCAAATAAGAATGGATTATAGTCCATTGAATTGAATACAAAGTAGGAGTGCCTAAATATATAGGCAATGCAATAAGACTACATGATAATGAGATGATAAGATATGAACCACACAAGGTGGAATCACATGTCCACCAAAGGTGGATCATCCTCCATTGTACATGAAAGTATGTGCAACATGTGCAACAATGAGAGGATGATAATGTGATAAGAGCACTAAAGGTGGATCTCACATACAAAGAGGTATGTGATGACAACTATCACACCTAAAGTGGAAATTCTCCTAACCATGTGCTAAAATGAAATGCAAACTCGTAGGTGTCACAATGACAACCAATATGCAAATGCATTATCCTAAGTAAACTTAAGTAAAGTGTAATTAGTAATATTTAATTACACCAACACAAAGGAACACAGATGGTGAGTAATCTTGGGGTGATCTGGGTTAGTCCACTAGGATCAATCCTTGCACCAAGAAGCTAAGTGGAAAAATAGGGTGGCTTCTATCTACGGTTCTTAGTAAGGGCTTTTGTTCATAATACCCCTCTTGCTCCCTAAAGGGACTCCTTACCTCGCGGCAAGTAACAGACCTTATAGCCACAAGAGTACCTTAAGCATTCTTGCTCAACATTTTCCTCATGGTCACAATCCCACAAGTACTCACATCAAGTGAAGACAAGTACTACGTCTACCAAGGTTTTGTGTCCTTGATAGCCTTGAGTTTATAGTGGGTCAAAATAGCTGGCAAAAGGCTTGTCCCCACTTGGGTCATTCCTCTTGATTGCTCAAGAGCAGACCCGCTAAAGGATTCTAAAGAACTAAACAAAGAGTGGATCAACCTTTGAGTTTTAGGATTTTTGTTTCACCTCAAAGGTGAAGAGCATAATCTCCTAGCTCAAAAATATCTCCCAAACACACCAAGCAAAGGTTCAATTACCCTCCTGCTTTCAAAATCTAAAGATGGGTCAAGATTTTCTGGTTCACCACAAGGGTGAAGAGAATACTTCTCCTACCACCCAAAGATTCCTACAACAAGATATTAAGTGCCTAATAAATGAAACAACTAGTATATGCCACACTAAAAAAGAAAGCAATTAAACAAGCACTTGATTGGGTTTTTATGCTTTGGGCAGCCTTGCAAAAACTATTAGTAGCCCTTGTGCATTTGAAGCTTTGACATGCATTCTTTTAGGAAATAATCAAGCAATAGGAGCACCTACAAGCACAACTTGTTAGCCCTACAAGGGTTAGCACATCAAAAACCAAATGAAATCTGTAAATGAACCCCTATTCTACCACAACAAATTAGAAATCTGAATCAAACCAAGTAAATCTTGCAAAGAAATGACAAAAATTGCTCACTGCCAAGTTTGGGTGATATTTCTATTAGGGAAAGAGTCATGTGATATTTCACTCTGTACTAGTGCGATACTTTATCTCCATGCGATAATTCCTAATACCTACTTGCGATAGAGTACAGAACAATAGTGCGACACAATCTACCAAAGCGTGCGATATTTTAACTGGTAAAATATCACATTGGTATATAAGAAACTATCATAGGACACTGGAAAATTTTCGCATGATAATTCTATCAGAAAAATAACTAGAGAGCAAATACTGATGAAACAACAAGCAAATATTGATGAAAAAATGATAGAAATGCATAAAAGGAAGGACAAAACAAGAATGTTCTGCCCCACGGTGGGCACCAAAAAATGTACACACTAAATAGTGCACTTCTCTAAGTCATTACTCCCAAGGGAATCCATGAATGGGAAACCTTGAGAAAGCAACCTAGAGCTCCCTAGGCATGGAGTCACAAGGATGTTGATGGTGCTCTCAGCTAGAGCTATTGAAGCATGCAACCTTGCTAATAAACCACACAATGGGAGATTCAATGAGACAAGGGAATGAATGCCAATATCATCAAGAATCAAGATGAGAATGCAATGCAACTATGCTAAGAATGAAGATGCAAGCTAAGATATGAAAATGAAAGTATTACAAACCCTTGCTAATTAAGCTATGTGAGCTAATCTAGAGCATAAAGGAAACTAAACTAGATGCCATGAAAGCTATGATGCAATAATGAAACTAGAATGCAAGAATGATCTCCAAAAGCTCCAAAGTCTCCAAGAAATCTTGCAGCATAAGATTAGCATAAAAAGTTGGGATCCAAGAATGAGAAAAGAGCTCTCCTTTTAAAGGAATTGAAAAGGAATGGACCATGGAGATTAAGAGGCAAAAGATTTAATCAAGGGTGGAGCTTGAAAGAGGAGCAATCCATGTGCACAAATATCCTCCAATGAGAAAATAAGAGTTGACTTTTGTGTCCATATGAGACAAAAAGTGTTTTTCTTTTTTTTATAAAATAAGAATAATGCTTTATTTGTGCAACTTAGGATAAGAGGAAAAGTGGGGGCTTTTATTTAATAAAAGGGGGAGGAAATTCCTTTTAAATAAATAAAGACTTAGGATAAAATGGTTAGCCCATAGAAAATAATCAAAAATGATAAAATAGGATTTGATCAAGGAAATTGATATAATTTGGAAAATGCTAATTTTTGAAAATACTGACTCAGGGATTTGATAAATTGCTAAATGGGGGCCCAAAGTCTAGGTGACCATTTTAGGGTGCATATAACAACCAGTTACCTTTCCTTGATGTTCTTCTCATCAAGAAACTAGATGGTTCATTAGGTCGGCGTGTGTATCGCAAAGCCACCCACACTGACTTATACCTCCACAAGTCTTCCCACCACCACCCTAGCCAAAAATTTGGCATCCTTAAGACCCTTGCCCTTAGAATTTTTGATGATGACTACTTAAACCAAGAGCTTACCCATCTTCCCCAGGTCTTCAAATTAAACGAGTATTCTCACAAGAAAATTTCCAAAGCTCTTAACCAAGCCTAGTCTTTCTTTCATGCCAACTCTGGTTCTTAGCTTTCTGTGTCCCAACCTTCTTCATTTTCTTCCCTCCCTTTTGTGGATGGCATCTCCCAAACAATTGAAAAAATATTAACTAGAAAGTGACTTTGGGTTGCTTTCAAACCCCTTTCTCAGTTAAGGATTTGGATCCCCCCTCTTAAGGACCCCAAAGACCCATTTCTACGCTCTGGAATCTATATGATATCATCCTCCTGTGGAACCCCCTATATTGGTGAAACATATTGCTCTTTCCACACAAGAATCTGTGAGCATTGTGCAGATATTGAGCATGATAGGGTCCAAAAATTTGCTCTAGCTAAGCACTCCTCCACCAAACATCATATTTGTTTGGATAGCGCACAAATTCTCTCCAAGGAGGATAACTATTTCAGGAGGAAACTCAAGGAGGCCATTGAAATTCACTACCATCCCACCAACCTCAACTGAGATGATGGGTGGTCTCTGAGCCTTTCATGGAAACCCATGTTAGGCACTCGTGATAGCCATCATCACCCTTGGTTCCCCCCTTCCCCCCCCCCTCTCCCCTCTCTATCTTGCTTGGTTCCTTTTGTGTTTAGGTTCCTCCCCCTTTGTCATCATGTAGCCCCCTTTGGCTTCTCTTGGCCCTTGGTCATTTTTGTTTCTTTCTGCTTGTTCTCTTAGGCTTGGTCATTTTCCTTCTTATTTTTGTGGCTCTCTCACAATCCTTGCATTTTTCCTTTTCGTGTTCTTTATTTTCCCTTTTGGTGCCCTTAGTTTTGAGAATATTTACGCATAGGTACGCACATGTATATATATTTGTGTGCGTGTGTGTGTGGGCATATATGTGCATTTATAGATATTTGTATGTATACATTCATATATATACATACATATATTTACATATTTATATGTATATGTATCTATACATATACATACATATTTATATGCATATATGTATGTATTTATTTATATATACATGTATTTATATATATACATATATATGTATTTTTATATATATATGTATATCTATAGTTACATATATGTATAAATAGGTACATTTGTATATCTTATATTTAATTGTTTGTGGATTTGTTTCAATTCTTATTTACTTTTATTCTCTGCTTTGGTTTGCATGTTGCCCCTTCCCCCATCTCTTCTTATATCTCTTGTGAGTAGCTAAGTCTGCATATTTTACATTTCATTCCTACTCTCTATTCCCGATGATGGATCCTAGAGTGTGATCCGAAACGTCAATGATTAAAACTCACACAATCAAATCCAAAAACTTATTGTGCATCATAATGGATTGTGGAAATCTGATTTTGTTAATTCTAAAGAGTGTTTAAAGCCCTCTAAAAATGTCACTCCTAACAGGGTGAAGATCCTAACAAATATGAGGTAAATCCCTTAACCGGGTCACACTTAACAATGTATTTTGTAATCTTTAACTGGATTGGCTCTTAATCGGGCATACTTCTGAAGAGTATTTTCTTAGTGGGTGACAATTCACACAATGGTTTTTTCCTAAATCTGGGTTTCCATGTTAAATATTGGTGTTACATGTTGTGAATGATTTGTGTGAATGATTTACTGATTGATATATTTTATTTACTGTTGTTGGTAAATAGTGAACTATTTTGTTACTAAGCTGCTACTGAGTTAATCAATGAAATTTATTTTAAGGTATTTGTCATCGAGATTATTGATTCACCCCCCCTCTCTATAATCCAACAGTATTTTAAGTATATTGTGATGCTAGTGGAAATGCCATTAGAGCTTAAATGAGGTGGAAAGGTAAATCCATTTCTTATTTTAGTGAGAAGTATAATGATGCCACAAGAAAATATTATTTTTATGATCGAGAGTTTTATTCTATAGTTCAATCATTGAGGAAGTAGAAATATTATATATTGTCTAAAGAGTTTGTTTTGTAGACTAATCATCAAGCTTTACAGTATTTGAATAGTCAAGGAGAGTTGAATCAAAGACATTTGAAATGGGTTGACTTTGCAAAGTTACACTTTGTTTTGAAGCACATGAGTGGAAATTCTAACGAGGTTGTAGATGCCCTGAGTAGGAGGCATAATTTATTGATAGGTATGCAAATCAAAGTTTCTAATTTCTAGTAACTCAAGAGTTTGTATCTAGAGAAGCTTGATTTTGGTGAGGCCTAGAGAGCTTACATAGAAACTGTTACTTTAGGAAGAACTAGGTGGTTGAGTTTTATAATCTAAGATGGTATGTTATTCAAAGAAAGCCAATTGTACATTCCAAAGAGTTCCATGAGGGAGAACCTAATCAAAGAGAATCATAGTGGAGGATTGGTTGAACACTTTGGTTGAGATAAAGCCATTACTCTAATTAGTGAGCATTATTATTGGCCATAATTGTAGCAAGATGTTAAGAATTTTGTGAAAAGTTGTAGAATATATTAGATGAAAAAAGGAACCAACCAGAATACAAGGTTATATCAACCATCATGTGTACCAAAGAGGCCATGGGAGGATATTAGTATGGAATTTTTTCTTGGTTTACCAAAGACTCAAAGAGGATGTGATTCTATTTTTCAGTGGTAGATAGGTTCTCAAAGATGACACATTTTACTCCTTATAGGAAGACCAATGATGTTCATGTGGCAAAAATTTTTTTTAGAGAAGTGGTGAGACTACTTGGTCTACCAAAGAGCATAGTTTTAGATTGAGACACTAAAATTTCATTGGGTAATTTTGGAGGACATTGTGGAAAAATATAAAGATAGATTTAAGTTCATTTCAGTGCACCATCCACACATTGATGGGCATATAGAAATGGTGAATAGGATTTTTGGGAACCTATTGAGATTCTTAGTAGGAGACAAACCCAAGGGGTGAGATATGATTTTACCATAGGCATAATTTGCATACAATAATTTTGTCAATAAGAGCACTGATAAATCACCAATGTTCCATGTTGTATATGGATGTAGTTCTAAAAATGTTTCAGAATTAAAAAAGTTGAAAAAAAGGAGAAAATAATAGTGTTGAAGTTGAAGGATTCACTAAACACCTGAAGAATTTATATTAAGAGGTGAGAAAAACATTAAATAATAAAATGAATATTCTATTCAAAGCTAAGGAAAATAAAAAAGGGAGATATAAGGAATTTAAGATTGGAGATGAATTCATGGTTCATTTGAGGAAGGAGAGATTTCCCATGGAAAAAATAATAAGTTGAAGATGAAGAAGCTTGGACCATGCAAAATCCTAATAAAGCATGATTCATGAAACTCTTATGAAGTACAATTGCCAAGTAAACACAATATTTAACCTATGTTTAATACTTCATATTTGATAGAGTATCATGAATAAAGTATTAAACATGAAATAGTATAAGCATAGTGGAATATTCCAGTACTTACTTCAGTTACAAAATTGATAAAATATATATTAGATTGTCGTGTGGATAGAAGCACAAGAAACAAGCAATATGAAGAGTACTTGGTTGAATGGAAAGGACAACCTCTTGAAGATTCATCATGGCTATTTAAAGAAGAGGTTGATCATTTTGGTTTTCCTCTAAACACCTAAGATGTTGGAAGGTCACTTCTCAAATTACCCTGAGTGTCTGATGTAGGAGCAATCTTGCATCACCCAAAAATAAATGTCATGTTTTCCTTTTGTTTTCTATTTTTTATTTAGTTTTCTTGGAGCCCACTATGTTAGTTGTACTATATAGGATGTATAGATGTTGAAAATGGTAAAAAATAGTCACACATTATTTTTAGGACTTTTTCCCATTTGGGGTCATATGCACACAAAAATTGGTCCCAAGGAGTGTAATTGAAAAATAAGATGATTGGCAAAAGAATCACCTTAATATCTTGAGTGATTTTAAATATATCAACATTTTTATCCCAAGTAGTTTCTCCAATGAAAACTAAAACTCAAATTTGAAGACCTTAGAGGCCCTAGAATTATTTGAATTTTTGACACATAGATATTTAGATGTATATTTCATTGTATATCTCTTCATGAGCTTTCCAATGATATATAATATAAGCAATGTATATGTCTGAGTCAAGAGTTATAGCTTTCAAAAGTTGTGCCATCAAAACTCAAGTTTTGATAAAAAAATAAAGAGAGAAAAATCACTTGTGCAGTAAATATAATTAACTCATGGGCACCAAAAGAGGAAAGTTTCACTTTCTATAAGATTCTAAGGTAGTTATTAGTGCTACATATATAAGGAAAAAGGAGGGTTTCAGGACTCAGTTCCATAAATATATATTGTAGCTCTATCTTGCAAATTATTGTAATAAGAAGGCTCATGTAACTGTAGCAAGTTATTTTCCAAAATATTGTATTGTCATTTCATTGAACACTACAACATTTGGGGTCAAATTTTGATGCCAATTTGTGATGCCAGTACCATTTGTGTTTTTTTGCAAGTGCCCCTGATGGTGTCGTAATAGCGATGATGACATCATAATTACAACACCCATTTGGTTATAAACAAAAAAGAAAAGAAAAAGAAAGTGTCATTTGTAATTTTTGTGAATTCGAAGAGCTACCGCGAAGATGACACTGCACTTTTGCATGGCATGAAGAGGGTATTCAAGTGCGTGAAGAGGCCGACACTATGTGAGAAGAGGGCACTGGCACTTGAGGTAGGCATCTGAGCTTTATCTTCTCATTAGCTCAATTTCATTTTGATGGCATTTATTGATTTAATAGCACAATATGAATGTTAATAGTGGCATTGTTTACATCTTAGCATTTGGAATGCTCGATGACCCACAAGCTTTGAGAGCTAGGGCATCGTTGCTATTACCTTCAAGGAATTGTATGAAGTGTTTGATCTCTCTTTATTTGTTTTGTTGTTGATATTCACTATGTGGCACTCCCCATTTATGATCATTTCATGATGAAATGTCTTGATGGCTCGTGGGCTATAAGCTAGGGCATCATACATTGTTTATGAGCTCACTATTGAATACTGGCATTATTTACATCTTTTCATTTGGAATGCTTGATGACCCACGAGGTTTGAGAGCTAGGGAATCATTACTATTACCTTCAAGGCATTATGTGAAGTGTTTGATCTCTCTTTATTTGTTTTGCTATTGATATTCACTGTGGTACTCCCCGTTTATGATCATTTACATGAGGAAATGTTTTGATGGCTTGCGGGCTGCAAGCTAGGGTATCATACATTGTTCATGAGCTCATTGTTTAATACTGGCATTATTTACATCTTTTTATTTGGAATGCTTGATGATATGTGAGCTTTGAGAGCTAGGGCATCATTTCTATTACCTTCAAGGCATTGTGTGAAGTGTTTGATCTATCTTTATTTGTTTTGCTATTGATATTCATGATGTGGTACTCCCTGTTTATGATCATTTCATGAGAAAATATCTTGATGGCTCGTGACCTGCAAGCTAGGGCATCATACATTGTTCATGAGCTCACTGTTTAATACTGGCATTATTTAATCTTTTCATTTTGAATGCTTGATGACCCATGAGCTTTGAGAGTTAGTGCATCATTTCTATTACCTTCAAGGCATTGTGTGAAGTGTTTGATCTCTCTTTATTTGTTTTGTTGTTCATATTCACTATGTGGTACTCCCCGTTTATGATCATTTCATGAGGAAATATCTTGATGACTTGCAGACTGCAAGCTAGGGCATGATACATTATTTATGAGCTCACTATTTGAGCACCTCATGTCCCTATTTGATTGGCTGGTAATCAAATAGTGAGCTCATAAATAATGCATGATGCCTGAGCTCAAATTCCAAATAGTAAGTGTGTTATTTTAGCTCACTAATAAAATAGGGACATCAGTAATAAAATAATACACTTACTATTTTGAATTTAAGCTCACGCATCATGAAATATTATTGCTCTCAAAATAGTAAGTGTATTAATGTATGATCTAATAGCAGCAACCTCATTGATCATTACCTTTGACTCCTCCATCATTATAGAAGAGATAACTACCTACAACTATATTTCATAATTCCTCCTTTGAAGTCATAGGTTAGTTTAAAATGGAGAAACTATACAAACTCACCAATTTAATCTCAAAACATCATATAATTAGAATTAATCACATCTCACAAATGTTTAGATTATACTACATACCATTGTATTATATATATCAGGTATAATTATGAGTTTACATCATATATTTAGGCTTAATAAAATCTTGGCACCCCCTTTTGAGCTTAGGCATCATGCAATTTTATTGTTGTCATTGCATGCTTGCTTCTGTTGTGCACCATAACAGCAACAAGAATGCAATGTTATGAAATTTTGAGATTAAATTGGTGAGTTTGTATACTTGCTCCATTTTAAACTAACCTATGACTTCAAAGGAGGAATTATGAAATATAGTTGTAGGTAGTTATCTCTTCTATAATGATGGAGTCAAAGGTAATGATCAATGAGGTTGTTGTTATTAGATCATACATTAATACACTTACTATTTTGAATTTGAGCTCGGGCATCATATATTTTTTTATACACTATTTATTTCATTGAGACCGTGAGCTTGGAATATGTAATGTATTTCTTGTAATTGGATTAATATTTCCATGTTGTTGAGGTTGTAGATGTCCTTTTACCGATCTTGTATAAACAACATATATACCATGTTGACTCACAGCCCATGAGGTGTTGCTTGATAACACATTTGACATCATACTTTTTGCTCCATTTTGGTCTTGATTTACTCACTGCATGCATATGTTTCCTAAGTGCACATGTTATGTAGCATAGTTCATTTTGGAAATGTATGGCTTGACTATGCACATGCATAATTGTAGATGATGATTAGTAATAGGGTGTCAGGCATTGCTTAGATCCTTTGGATCTAACCCCATCTTTTCCTTGTAGGTTTTGGATCATACAAGAGCATACTGGATTGAACCCTGGGTCAACACTTCATTACTTCAGGAAATGTTTGGTACCTTCATTATTTATGTTCATCCACTTATGCATGTTTGCCTTCATTCATATTCTTTTGAAATTTGGCTATTAGTGACCATATAGGACCATTCTTGATGTTTTGGGTCATTTGATGAAAATATGTAAATAGGGACATCAGTAATAAAATAGGGATATCCTAATCTTTATGAGCTCAAATTCAAAACAATAAGTGTATTATTTTATTACTGATGTCCCTATTTTTATTACTGATGTCCCTATTTGATCTAATAGCATCAATATAACAAACAGAGCACCGACCAATCAAATAGGGCCATCAGGTGCTCAAACAGTGAGCTCATAGAAAAAAATATTTAGTCTTAATAAAATCTTATAAAACAACATATATTGTGTGAAGTGTTTGATCTCTCTTTCTTTGTTTTGGTGTTGATATTCACTATGTGGTACTCCCCATTTATGATCATTTCATGAGGAAATATCTTGATGGCTCACGGGCCGCAAGCTAGGGCATCATACATTGTTCATGAGCTCACTATTTAATATTGGCATTGTTTACATCTTTTCATTTGAAATGCTTGATGACCCGCAAGCTTTGAGAGCTCGGGCATCATTTCTATTACCTACAAGGCATTGTGTGAAGTGTTTGATCTCTCTTTATTTTTTTTGTTGTTGATATTCACTATGTGGTACTCCCCGTTTATGATCATTTCATGAGGAAATATCTTGATGGCTTGCAAGCTGCAAGCTAGGGCATCATACATTGTTTATGAGCTCACTGTTTGAGCACCTCATGTCCCTATTTGATTGGCTAGTAATCAAATAGTGAGCTCATAAATAATGCATGATGCCTGAGCTCAAATTCCAAATAGTAAGTGTATTATTTTATTAAGACTAAATATATTGTTTTATTAAGATTTTATTAAGACAAAGTATTTTGGGTTAGTTTTATGCTATTTTATAAGATTTTATTAACACTAAATATATGATGTAAACTCATAATTATACTTGATATATATATACTTCAAAGGAGGAATTATAAAATATAGTTGTAGGTAGTTATCTCTTCTATAATGATGGAGGAGTGAAAGGTAATGATCAATGAGGTTGCTGCTATTAGATCATACATTAATACACTTATTGTTTTGAATTTGAGCTCGAGCATCATGCATTGTTATTATTGTCATTGCATGATTGTTGTTGTTGTGCACCATATATTGTTTTATACACTATTTATTTCATTGAGACTCTGAGCTTGGTTTTTCTTTCAGAAGTGTATGGCTTGACTATGCACATGCACAATTGTAGATGAGGATCAATAATAGGATGCCATTCATTGCTTAGATATTTTTCATCTAACCCCCATCTCTCTTTTCTTTGCAGGTTATGGATCACACAGGGGCACACTAGATTCATACCCAGGTCAAAAATTCATCACTTTAGGCAATATCTGACACCCTTATTATTTATGTTCATCCTCTTATGTATACTTGTACTCTTGCATTTTCTTCTGAAAGTTATTTTCCTTGTATAGTATATACAAGTTATTTTTCATATATATATATGTAATCTTTAGATGCAAAAATTTCTTTTCCTTTACATGTATCTTTGCATGAAATGAACACAAATTAAACAAGATCATCTAATAATGCAAACTAGGGTATTGTAGTCACTCATCTAGTAATTAGTTCCCCAAACCATTACTAAGGATTGAACATAAGTCTAAGTCCCCAAACCTATTATTTTATGTGTTCTTATTGCCTTCATAAGTTTGGTTCAACCCCTATAGGATGCCCAAGCCTAGAGGCCAAGGAAAGTACCCAAGAGCACTTGAAAGAAAGATGAATGAAACCATTGTCCTTATGTGGGTAAACCCATATAAGTGTTTTTCCTTTGCATCACAACTCCTACTTGAGGATCCACAATCATGCATTTATGAAGTAATAATGCATTAAATGTCTTACTGATGTCCCTATTTGATTAGTTGGTGCTTTGTTTGTTATATTGCTGCTATCAAAATAGAATGGCAATGATGATTCAATACATCTACAGCCTCAACAACATGGTAGCATTGATCTAATAATAGAAAATACATGAAAAATGCCAAGCTCATAGTCTCAATGAAATAAATAGTGTATAAAACAATATATGGTGCACAACAGCAGCAAGCATGCAATGACAACAATAATAGTGCATGATACCTGAGCTCAAATTCAAAACAGTAAGTGTATTAATGTATGATCTAATATCAGCAACCTCATTAATCATTACCTTTCACTCCATCATTATAGAAGAGATAACTACCTACAACTAGGGCATCATGCATTGTTTATGAGCTCATTGTTTGAGCACCTCATGTCCCTATTTGATTGGTCGATACTCAAACAGTGAGCTCATAAATAATGCATGATGCCCTAGTTTGCAGTCCATAAGCCATCAAGAAATTTCCTCATGAAATGATCATAAATGGGGAGTACCACATAGTGAATATCAAAAATAAAATAAATAAAGAGAGATCAAACATTTCACACAATATATGTTGTTTTATAAGATTTTATTAAGACTAAATATATTGTTTTATGAGCTCACTGTTTGAGCACCTCATGTCCCTATTTGATTGGTCGGTGCTCTATTTGTTATATTGATGCTATTAGATCAAATAGGGACATCGGTAATAAAATAATACACTTACTGTTTTGAATTTGAGCTCATAAAGATTAAGATATCCCATTGTTTTGAATTTCTATGTGCTTTGAGCCAATGAAATTTTTATCATCATGATGAAGTAATAATACATTAAATGTCTTACTGGTGTCCCTATTTGATTGGACAGTGCTTTATTTGTTATATTGCTGCTATCAAAATAGAATGGCAGTGGTGATTCAATGCATCACAACCTCAACATCATGGTAGCATTGATCCAATAACAAAAAATACATTACAAATTCCAAGCTCATGGTCTCAATGAAATAAATAGTGTATAAAATAATATATGGTGCACAACAACAGCAAGCATGTAGTGAAAACAATAACATTGTATGATACCCAAGCTCAAATTCAAAACAATAAGTGTATTAATGTATGATCTAATCGCAACAACCTCATTGATCATTACCTTTCACTCCTCCATCATTATAGAAGAGATAACTACCTACAACTAGGGTATCATGCATTGTTTATGAGCTCACTATTTGAGCACCTCATGTCCCTATTTGATTGGCCGGTGCTCAAACAATGAGCTCATAAATAATGCATGATGTCCTAGTTTGCAGTCCACAAGCCATTAAGATATTTCCTCATGAAATGATCATAAACATGGAGTACCACATAGTGAATATCAACAATAAAACAAATAAAGAGAGATCAAACACAATATATGTTGTTTTATAAGATTTTATTAAGACTAAATATATTGTTTTATGAGCTCATGTCCCTATTTGATTGGTTGGTGCTCTATTTGTTATATTGATGCTATTAGATCAAATAGGGACATCAGCAATAAAATAATACACTTATATTTTGAGTTTGAGCTCATAAAGATTAAGATATCCTACTGTTTTGAATTTCTATGTGCTTTGAGCCAATGAAATTTTTATCATGATGATGAAGTAATAATGTATTAAATGTCTTACTGATGTCCCTATTTGATTGGACAATGATTTGTTTGTTATATTGCTGCTATCAAAATAGAATGGCAGTGGTGATTCAATGCATCTACAACCTCAAAAATATGGTAGCATTGATCCAATAACAAAAAATACATTACAAATTCCAAGCTCACGGTCTCAATGAAATAAATAGTGTATAAAACAATATATGGTGCACAATAGTAGCAATCATGCAATGACAACAATAACATTGCATGATTCCCGAGCTCAAATTCAAAATAGTAAGTGTATTAATGTATGATCTAATAGCAGTAACCTCATTGATCATTACCTTTCACTCCTCCATCATTATAGAAGAGATAACTACCTTATCATGCATTGTTTATGAGCTCACTATTTGAGCACCTCGTGTTCCTATTTGATTGACCAGTGCTTAAACAATGAGCTCATAAATAATGCATGATGCCCTAGTTTACAACCCACAAGCCATCAAGAAATTTCCTCATGAAATGATCGTAAACGGGGAGTACCACATAGTGAATATCAACAACAAAACAAATAAAGAGAGATCAAACACTTCACACAATATATGTTGTTTTATAAGATTTTATTAAGACTAAATATATTGTTTTATGAGCTCACTGTTTGAGCACCTCATGTCCCTATTTGATTGGTCAGTGCTCTATTTGTTATATTGATGCTATTAGATCAAATAGAGACATCAGTAATAAAATAATACACTTATAATTTTGAATTTGAGCTCATAAAGATTAAGATATCCTACTGTTTTGAATTTCTGTGCTTTGAGCCAATGAAATTTTTATCATCATGATGAAGTAATAATGCATTAAATATCTTACTGATGTCCCTATTTGATTGGATGATGCTATGTTTGTTATATTGTTGCTATCAAAATAAAATGGCAGTGGTGACTCAATGCATCTACAGCCTCAACAACATGGTAGTATTGATCCAATAACAAAAAATACATTACAAATGCCAAGCTCACGATCTCAATGAAAAAAATAGTGTATAAAACAATATATGGTGCACAACAGCAACAAGCATGCAATGACAACAATAAAATTGCATGATGCCCGAGCTCAAATTCAAAACAATAAGTGTATTCATGTATGATCTAATAGAAGAAACCTCATTGATCATTACCTTTCACTCCATCATTATAGAAGAGATAACTACCTACAACTACCTTATCATGCATTGTTTATGAGCTCACTGTTTGAGCACCTCATGTCCCTATTTGATTGGTCGGTGCTAAAATAGTGAGCTCATAAATAATGCATGATGCCCTGGCTTGTAGCCCGCAAGACATCAAGACATTTCCTCATGAAATGATCATAAACGGGGAGTACCACATAGTGAATATCAACAACAAAACAAATAAAGAGATATCAAACACTTCACACAATATATGTTTTTTTATAAGATTTTATTAAGACTAAATATATTGTTTTATGAGCTCACTGTTTGAGCACCTCATGTCCCTATTTGATTGGTCGGTGTTTTGTTTGTTATATTACTGCTACTAGATCAAATAGGGACATAGAATTCAATATCAACCTATCTATATCCATTCCAAATGATATAAATCCATTTGAATAAACATACATGCCAACCATTTGACAAAATGTCCATATGAAATCTAGAGCAATACATTAATTTTATAGTGAATTCATGATTTATAATGCCCCTTGATTTATAGTGAATTAATTTTATAGTGAATTCATGATTTATAATTTAGTTGTAGTAGCTCAATGTGTTTGAACTCAAGAATACCCCTTACTTGGTTTCCTACAAAACCTTTGACAAAATTTGTTAGAAAATGAGAAGATATGAGAAGGTGACATGAAGCTAATTAAAGGAGGCATCTCCAATTTGTTTTGCAGATATACACATTAAGGATCATGTCAGATAATACAAGGGAATTCAATCAAAATAGGGAGACAATCGCTAGATTGTTGTCTAACTTTCAAAGAGAAAGCGATGATAAATGTTATTGTCCATGCAAGAGTTGTAATGGCTTAAAGACAAGAAGAATCAAAATCAAAACAAAAAAGAGACATTGTAGGGAGAATGGTCACATTGAAGGGGGGGTTGATTATAATCTAGTGATAAGTTGTTTGTTATATTTTTTTCACAATTAATAGACATATGAACCATCGAAGGAGGTTTGATTATCACATTGAAGGGGGGTTTGATTATCATCACTTTTATATAGGTTCATCTCCCCAGTGTGAATATAGAGGAACATGGAGGTGTGAGTATTGAAGTTGAAGATCATGATCCCATGGAAGATGATGATCATGTGCTAGAAAACACATTTGAAGATGATGGTATGAATGCATTGATCATTGACACATTTGGTACTAGTGCTACTGATGTTGCTACTGTTGATGATGATGATGATTATCATGAGGATGATATTGAGGATGTCCATGATATACCTCTACTTGAGAAGGTGGACATGACCCTTTACAAAGGCTCATAATCATCTGATGCAGGAGCATCATGGGTGTAAGAGAAATCTTGCATCACCCAAAAATATTTATGTTTTTGTATTGAATAAGGGCTATCTTGTGGAGAGCTGCTATTTATGGAAACTTGCTATTTTTAGTAAGTTAGTCATTCGATCTTGGAATGTTCTGATTTCTTCCTTGGAGGTTCATTTTGGTCATATCAGCCTACCAGTAAAGTTTCATTGATAGATCCAGTCTAGCTTTGTAGATATTGAAGATTTTTGATATTGGCAACAGGGTACAAAAACTTTGAACTTAGTTTTGAAGGCTTTAGAGCCACTAGATGAGGTTGAAAATTTGGGTGATAGGTGCTTGCACAAGTGAATCCTGTAGAGTGCTTCGTGGCCTTTCTAGAATGAGGTTATAATAGTCAATCAAGTCAACTGGTGATGACTTATGGTCTTCGAAAGTTGGGTCACTCCAAATAAAGGAAAATGATTTTTCTTCAAAAATTTTGTTTGGGTTTCAAAAGTTATTTTGAGCCGACTTTAATGTAATACATTGTAAAATAAAATAATTCTAAGTTTGGTCAGCCTTGTTGGCTAAAAATTCTGGAACCTTCCCAGGCAGTGGAAAATTGCCTATATAAGGAAGGTTGTAGCATTGTCTTAGGTAGTTCGGGATAGTTTGAGGTAGTAGATCTGGATAATAATTCAAGGCTTTGTCCTACAAAATATTGTAAGGGAATGCCCATGTGGCTTTGCATATTATAATTCTGAAAGTTTGTAATTCCACATTTGTGGAGATAATAAGAAGCCCATTTTCTGTTATTGCTTATTGTTGTTGTTTCTCTATTTTTGTTATGTGTTTGTGGCATAAAGGGGAGCACCCTTCATCAAGTGGTATTAGAGTAGGAGTTCCTGAGTGTGTAAACATATTGCCGATTATGAGGTAGTCTGCACTAGGACTGTGGGTTAGGGTTTTCGTGTAAATAGATTGCCGACTATGAGGTAGAAAAATAAGGACCATGGTTAGGGTTTCAATGAGAATCATGAAAATGCCTCCATGAAGGGAACATGGAAGAAGATCTGGTGTTGTAACACCTAAGGTTAGAGTGCTTCAGAGATAAGTGCGAGCATTGCAAGAAGAGATTCACAGAGGAATGAATCTTAATGTCAAAGATGAAATCGAAGATGAAGGCGAAGAAAAAGATCAAGAAGGAGAAGTCAAAGTTGTGAACCAGGAGGAAGAAAGACTTTTTCAAGCCATTTCCAAGATCGAGAAAAGACCTAAGATTGAGGTTCCTGCATTTTTAATAGATCTTAACCTAGAGGAGTTGATCGACTGGATCAATGAATGTGAAGAATATTTTGAGTATGAAGATATTGAGGATCCTGATAGGGTCAAATTCACGAAGGCTAGACTGAAATGTCATGCAAAGATCTGGTGGTAAGAGATTCAATTGGAGTGAAATCAAAGAGGAAAGGATAAAATCACAAGATGGGATCGGATGGTGGATAAATTGAAGTGAAAATTCATTCTTGTTGATTATGAGCTTGACCTACTAAGAAAAATGCAAAGTTTAAAGCAAGAAGGAAGATCTGTTCAGGAGTATACAGAGGAGTTCTATCGAATCATCATTAGAATAGGCCATGTAAAAGCTGACAAAGAGAAAGTTTCCTCTTACCTTAATGGGTTAAGGCTGAGCATTCAGGAGGAGCTGAATCTGGTTTGAATGAATAGTATTGAATAGGCATACCGGTTTGCCCTAAAAGTATAGGAAAAGCTGAACAAGAAGTTTGAGAACAGACAAAATGGAAGAGGTCATGGTGGATGATCTGGTGGATGGTCATATGGAGGCTGAAATGAAGATCCAAAAAAAAAGGATGAGGCTAGTAGCAGTCAAAATTAGAGAGGAAATAATTCCAATCATTTCTAGGACCAGAACAATAGAGATTAGAGAGGAAGAGGAAGAGGACAAGGTTCAGGAAGAGGAGGCTTTCGTGGAACATGTTTTCACTATGGAGAAGAAGGTCATAGCGCATTTGAATACCCTCAATGCCAAGGTAGGACAGATAGGAAGAATGAAGGCCAGATGAAGATGTCAGATCATCAAATTATGAAGACGTTGAAAGAGGAGGTTGATCAACAAAAGAGTCCTGCTGAGTGGTGAGGATGAACCTGAACAAAGGAGGAGCTTGTTTCGCACTAGGTGCAAGTGTGAGGGTAAGTGTTGTGATGTGATTATTGATAGTGGTAGTACTAATAATTTGGTGTTAGAAGAGATGGTGACAAAGTTGAATCTAAAGAGATAGAAACACCCACATCCATATCGTGTTGCTTGGGTGCAGGATGACCACAAGGTCATGGTCAGTAAACAGTGCCTATTAAAGTTCAAGATTGACAGGTACCAAGATGAGGTACTATGTGATATCATATCTATGGATGCATTTCATATGTTGTTAGGTAGACTATGGCAGTTTGATAGATGTGGTGTACATGATAGTCGTGTGAATAACTATTCCCTGACAAAGGATGGAGTGCGACATAAGCTAAAACTATTGAAAGAAACAGAAGAAAAGGTATGTGGTAATGCAAGAACAACTTTTTTTGATAGAGAAAATTTCTTAGATGGTATGTGGCATGAGCATATGTGTTTTACCTTAATTCCAAAGGCTGGGAAAGAGGAAGTAGAAGAGGTACCTGTAGACATTGCAAAATTATTGAATGAGTTTTATGATATTGTGTTTGATAATGTGCCTAATGGATTACCACCAGTAAGAAAGATCAGTCATTAGATGGACTTGATTCTAGGAGTCAATTTGCCAAATAAGGTAGCACATAGAATGACACTAGTAGAAAGTGAAGAGTTGAAGATAGATTTGTAGTTTAGTTCATCACATCATCCATAGATTGTATATGGAAGTAGTCCCATAAATGCATCTGAGTTGAGAAAGATAGATAAAGGAGAAATAAGTAGTGTTGAAGCTGAGGATTTTGTAGAACATTTGAAGAACATCCATGAGGAGGTGAGGAAGCATATTACCAAGATGAATGTGTAGTATAAGGCTAAGGTAGATTTGAAAAGGAGGCATAAGGAATTTTCAGTTGGAGATGAAGTCATGGTTCATTTTTGGAAGGAGTGATTTTCGGTTGGTACATATAACAAGTTGAAAATGAAGAAGTTTGGACCATGTAAGATACTAAAGAAGCATGATTCAGGAAATGCATATGAGGTCAAGTTACCTACTGAGTTGAGTATTTCACCAGTATTTAACATTTTATATTTGACAGAATATCATGAAGGAGGTGTTGAAGATGAGATCACAGCAGCACAGTGGAGTATTATAGCAACCAGTTCAGATAACAAGGAGATTGAAGACATACTAGATAGTCCTTTTGGTAGAAGCACAAGGAACATGACATATGAAGAGTGTTTGGTCAAATGGAAAGGATTACCTATTGAAGATTCATCATAGCTAACAAAGGAGGAGGTTAACCATCTTGGTTTTCCTCTGCACACCTAAGTCGTGACAAGGTCAGTTCTCAATTTACCCTAGGTGTGTGATGCAAGAGCATCTTAGGTGTAAGAGCAATCTTGCATCACCCAAAAATATTTCTATTTTTGTATTCAATAAGGGCTATATTGTGGAGAGCTGTTATTTATGGAAACTTTCTATTTTTAGCAAGTTGGTCATTCAATCTTGAAATGTTCTGATTTCTTCCCTGGAGGTTCATTTTGGTCATATCAACCTGCCAGTAAAGTTTCATTGACAGATTAAGTCTAGCTTTGTAGATATTGATGATTTTCGGTATTAGCAATAGGGTACAAAAACTTTGAACTCAGTTTTGAAGGGTTTAGAGGCCCCAAATGAGGTCAAAATTTGGGTGATAGGTGCTTGCACGAGTCAAGCCTGTAGAGTGCTTCATGGCCTTTCCAGAATGAGGTTATAATAGTCAATCGGGTCAACTGACGATGACTTATGGTTTTCAAAAGTTGGGTCACCTGAAATAGCGGAAAATTATTTTCATCAAAATTTTTGTTTGGGTTTGAAAAGTTATTTTGAGCCAACTTTGATGTAATAAATTGTAAAATAAAATAAATATAAGTTTGGTCGGCCTTGTTGGCTAAAAATTTTGGAACCTTCCCAAGTGGTGGAAAATTACCTATATAAGGAAGGCTGTAGCATTGCTTAGGCAATTCGGGACAATTCAGGGTAGTAGATCTGGATAATAATTCAAGGCTTTGTCCTACAAAATATTGTAAGGGAATCCCCATGTGGCTTCGCATATTGTAATCTTGAAATTTTGTAATTCTACATTTGTAGAGACAATAAGAAGCAAATTTTTTATTCTTGCATATTGTTGTTTCTCTATTTTTGTTATGTGTTTGTGGTATTAAGGGGAGCACCTTTCATCAAGTGGTATCAAAGTAGGAGTTCCTGAGGGTGTAAATAGATCACCAATTGTGAGGTAGTTTGCACCAGGACCGTGGGTTAGGGTTTTTGTGTAAACAGATCACTGACTGTGAGGTAGTTTGCACCAGGACCATGGATAGGGTTTCAGTGAGAATCATGAAAATGCCTCTATGAAGGGAATGTGGTGGAAGAGCTGGTGTTGTAACACTTGAGGTTACAACACTCCAGAGACAAGTGCAAGAATTGCAAGAAGAGATTCGCAGAGGAATAAATTTTAATGTCAAAGATGAAAGCGAGGATGAAGTCGAAGAAGAAGATCAAGAAGGAGAAGTCAAAGTTGTGAACCAAGAGGAAGAAAGACTTTTTTGGGTCATTTACAAGATCGGGAAAAGACCTAAGATTGAGGTTCCTGCATTTTCAAAAAATCTTAACCGAGAGGAGTTGATGGACTAGATCAATGAATGTGAAGAATATTTTGAGTATGAAGATATTGAGGATCTTGATAGGTTCAAATTTGTGAAGGCCAGACTGAAAGGTTGTGCGAAGATCTGGTGGCAAGAGATTCAATTAGAGTGAAATCGAAGAGGAAAGGATAAAATCACAAGATGGGATCGGATGCTGGATAAATTGAAGCTATAGCTCATTCCTATTGATTATGAACTTGACCTACTGAGGAAAATGTAAAGTTTGAAGCAAGTAGGAAGATCTATTTAGGAGTATATAGAGGAGTTCTATCGAATCCTCATCAGAATAGGCCATGTAGAGATAAATTTTGTGTCAGAAGAGATGGTGACAAAGTTGAAGCTCAAGAGATAGAAACACCCACATCCATATCGTGTTGCTTGGGTGCAGGATGACCACAAAGTCATGGTCAGTGAACAGTGCCTAGTAAAGTTCAAGATTGGTGGATACTAAGATGAGGTACTATGTGATATCATATCTATGGAGGCATGTCATATGTTGTTGGGTAGACCATGGCAGTTTAACATATGTGTTGTACATGATAGTTGTGCAAATACTTATTCCCTGACAAAGGATGGAGTGTGACATAAGCTAAAACCATTGAAAGAAATAGAAGAAAATGTATGTGGTAATGCAAGAATAACTTTTGTTGATAGAGTAAATTTCTTAGATGGTATGCAGCATGAGCATATGTGTTTTACCTTAATTCCAAAGGCTGGGAAAGAGGAAGTAGAAGAGGTACCTATAGAAGTTGCAGAATTATTAAATAAGTTTCAGGATATTGTATTCGATAATGTGCCTGATGGATTACCACTAGTAAGAAAGATCAGTCATCAGATGGACTTGATTCCAGGAGCCAATTTGCCAAATAAGATAGCATGTAGAATGCCACTAGCAGAGAGTGAAGAGTTGAAGATAAATTTGAAGTTTAGTTCATCACATCATCCATAGATTGTATATGGAAGTAGTCCCAGAAATGCATATGAGTTGAGAAAGATAGATAAAGGAAAAATAAGTAGTGTTGAAGCTAAGGATTTTGCAAAATATTTGAAGAACATCCATGAGGAGGTTAGGAAGCATATTACCAATATGAATGCGCAGTATAAGGCTAAGGCAGATGAGAAAAAGAGGCATAAAGAATTTTGGGTTGGAGATGAAGTCATGGTTCATTTGAGGAAGGAGTGATTTTCAGTTGGTACATATAACATGTTGAAAATGAAGAAGTTTGCACCATGTAAGATATTGAAGAAGCATGATTTAGGAAATGCATATGAGGTCAAGTTACCTACTGAGTTGAATATTTCACTAGTATTTAACATTTCAGATTTGACAGAATATCATGAAGGAGGTGTTGAAGATGAGATCACAACAGCATAGTAGAGTATTCCAGCAACCACTTCAGATAACAAGGAGATCGAAGACATACTAGATAGTCATGTTGGCAGAAGCACAAGGAATAGGACATATGAAGAGTATTTGGTTAAATGGAAAGGATGACATGTTGAAGATTCATCTTGGCTAACAAAGGAGGAGGTTAACCATCTTGGTTTTCCTCTACACACCTGAGTCATGACAGGGTCACTTCTCAATTTACCCTAGGTGTCTAATGCGGGAGTATCCTGGGTGTAAGAGTAATATTGCATCACCCAAAAATATTTCTATTTTTGTATTCAATAAGGGCTATCTTGTGGAGAGCTTCTATTTATTGAAACTTGCTATTTTTAGTAAGTTGGTCATTCGATCTCAGAATGTTTTGATCTCTTCCCTGGAGGTTCATTTTGGTCATATCAAGCTGCCAGTAAAATTTCATTGACAGATCAAGTCTAGCTTTTTAGATATTGAAGATTTTTGGTATTGGCAACAGGGTACATAAACTTTGAACTTAGTTTTGAAGGCTTTAGAGGCCCTAGATGAGGTCAAAAATTTGGGTGACAAGCGCTTGCACTAGTTAAGCCTGTAGAGCACTTCGTGGCCTTTCTGGAATGTGGTTATAATAGTCAATCGGGTCAACTGGAGATGACTTATGGCCTTCGAAAGTTGGGTCACCTGAAATAGCGGAAAATGATTTTCTTTAAAAATTTCTATTTGGGTTTCAAAAGTTATTTTGAGCTGACTTTCATGTAATAAATTGTAAAATAAAATAATTCTAAATTTGATCAACCTTATTGGCTAAAAATTCTGGAACCTTCCCAAGCGGTGGAAAATTACCTATATAAGGAAGGCTATAGTGTTGTCTTAGGTAGTTCGGGATAGTTCAGGGTAGTAGATCTGGATAATAATTCAAGACTTTGACCTACAAAATATTGTAAGGGAATGCCCATGTGGCATTGCATATTATAATTCTAAAATTTTGTAATTCCACATTTGTGGAGATAATAAGAAGCCCATTTTTTGTTATTGTATATTGTTGTTGTTTCTCTTTTTTTGTTATGTGTTTGTGGTATTAAGGGGAGCACCCTTTATCAAGTGGTATCAGAGTAGGAGTTCCTAAGTGTGTAAATAGATCACTGATTTTGAGGCAGTTTGCACCAGGACCATGGGTTAGGGTTTCTGTGTAAACAGATCACCGACTGTGAGGCAGTTTGCACTAGGACCGTGGTTAGGGTTTTGACAAAAATCATGAAAATGCCTCCATGAAGGGAACATGGTGGAAGAGCTAGTGTTGTAACACCTAAGATAGAGTGCTCCAGAGACAAGTGCGAGCATTGCAAGAAGAGATTTACAGAGGAATGAATCTTAATGTCAGAGATGAAAGCAAGGATGAAGCTGAAGAGGAAGATCAAGAAGGAGAAGTCGCAGTTGTGAACTAGGAGGAAGAAAAACTTTTTCAGGCCATTTTCAAGATCGGGAAAAGACCTAAGATTGAGGTTCCTGTATTTTCAAAAAATCTTAACTGAGAGGAGTTGATGGACTAGATCAATGAATGTGAAGAATATTTTGAGTATGAAGATATTGAGAATCTTGATAGGGTCAAATTCGCGAAGGCCAGATTGAAAGGTCATGCGAAGATCTGGTGGCAAGAGATTCAATTGGAGAGAAATCGAAGAGGAAAGGATAAAATCACAAGATGGGATCAGATGGTGGATAAATTGAAGTGACAGTTCATTCTTGTTGATTATGAGCTTGACCTATTGAGGAAAATGCAAAGTTTGAAGCAAGCAGGAAGATCTATTCAGGAGTATACAAAGGAGTTCTATCAAATCCTCGTCAGAATAGGCCATGCAGAATCTGACAAAGAGAATGTTGCCCATTACCTTAATGGGTTAAGGCTGAGCATTCAGGAGGAGTTGAATCTGGTTTGAATGAACAATATTGAACAGGCATACCAGTTTGCCCTAAAAGTAGAGGAAAAGTTGAACAAGAAGTTTGAGAGTAGACAAAATGGAAGAGGTCACGGTGGACTGTCATATCGAGGCCAGAATGAAGATTTGAAAAAGAAGGATGAGGCTAGTAGTGTATGCACCTTAAAATGGTCGCCTAGACTTTGGGCCCCCATTTCTGCAATTTATCAAATCCCTGAATCAATATTTTCAAATATCAACAATATCATTTATATCAATTTATGTGATCAAATCATAATCAATTCAATATTTCTTAAGGTTTGAGTCTTATTTAATTGAAAAAGAGAAAAAAAATAAAAATCTTATTTAATTAAGAGAACATGCCCCTTTTAATTAATTAAAAATCTCTTTTAATTAAATAATAAAATCACTTTATCCTAAGCTTTTATTTAATTAAAAAGAATTTTCTCCCCTTTTATTTAAATAAAAAATCCCCACTTTTCCTCTTATCCTATGTTGCACAAATAAAGTATTATTCTTATTTTATAAAAAGGAAAAAAATACTTTTTATCTCATATGGACACTAAAGTCAACTCCTATTTTTCTATTGGAGGATATTTGTGCACAAGGATCAAGCTTCTCTTTTTCTCCACCATTGATTAAGTCTTTTGCCTCTTAATCTCAATGGTCCATTTTCATCTCATTCTCTATAAAAGAAGAGCTCTCTTCCTCATTTTCATATCTTAAGTTTTTATGCTAATTTTATGCTACAAGTTTTTTAGGTAATTTTGGAGCTCTTTGAAGACATTCTACATCCAAGCTTTGAAGACTTGTTATTGCATTTCATTGTAGTTGCATATTTCCTTTCTTAGTTGCATTATCATGGCATATTAGCTTAGATTTCCTTTTATGCAATAGATTAACTTGCATTGTCATATAGAGTTGCATTGCATTGCATCCATATCGATTTCATTGGAGATATTGGCATTGTTGCCCTTGTCTTTGATTTAGAATCTCTCATTGTGTGGTTGACTAGCAAGGTCATGAGTTTATAGCTCTAGTTGAGAGCAATTTTACAAATCTTGCAACTCCATGCATAGAGAGCTATGGATCAATTTGTGAGGGCTCATTCTTGAGTTTTCTTACATGTAAGGATTCATAGAAGTGTGACAACATTTTAGCACACAAGTAGTAGTCAAAATCAGAGAGAAAATAATTCCAATTATTTTCAGGACTAGAACAATAGAGATCAGAGAGGAAGAGGAAGAGGACAAGGTTTAAGAAGAGGATAGATAGGAGGAATGAAAGCCAGGCTAGAGTTGCACATGTAGATGAAGATGTCAGATCATAAAATTTTGAAGATGTTGAAAGAGGAGAAACACTGATCAACAGAAGAGTCCTATTGAATGGTGAGAATGAACCTGAACAAAGGAGGAGCCTATTTTGCAACAGGTGCAAGTGTGAGGGTAAGTGTTGTGATGTGATTATTGACAGTGGTAGTACTAATAATTTGGTGTCAGAAAAGATAGTGACAAAGTTGAAGCTCAAGAGATAGAAACACCCATATCCATATCGGGTTGCCTGGGTGCAGGATGACCACAAGGTCATGGTCAGTGAACAATGCCTAGTAAAGTTCAAGATTGGTGGGTACCAAAATGAGGTACTATGTGATATCATATCTATGGATGCATGTCATATGTTGTTGGGTAGACCATGGTAGTTTGATAGATGTGTTGTACATGATGGTCGTGCAAATACCTATTCCCTGACAAAGGATGGAGTGCAACATAAGCTAAAACTATTGAAGGAAACAAAAGAAAAGGTATGTGGTAATGCAAAAATAACTTTTGCTAATAGAAGAAATTTTTTAGATGGTATGCGGCATGAGCATATGTGTTTTACCTTAATTCCAAAGGTTGGGAAAGAGGAAGTAGAAGAGGTACTTGTAGAAGTTGTAGAATTATTGAATGAGTTTCAGGATATTATATCTAATAATGTGCCTAATGGATTACCACCAGTAAGAAAGATCAGTCATCAGATGGACTTGATTCTAGGAGCCAATTTTTCAAATAAGGTAGCACACAAAATGACACTAGCAGAAAGTGAAGAGTTGAAGATAGATTTGAAGTTTAGTTCATCACATCATCCACAGATTGTATATGGAAGTAGTCCCAGAAATGTATCTGAGCTGAGAAAGATAAATAAAAGAGAAATAAGTATTGCTGAAGCTGAGGATTTTGTAGAACATTTGAAGAACATCCATGAGGAGGTGAGGAAGCATATTACCAAGATGAATGCATAGTATAAGGTTAAAGCATATGAGAAAAGGAGACATAAGAAATTTTAGGTTGGAGATGAAGTCATGGTTCATTTGCTAAAGGAGCGATTTCTAGTTGGTACATATAACAATTTGAAAATGAAGAAGTTTGGACCATGTAAGATACTAAAGAAGCATGATTCAGGAAATGCATATGAGATCAAGTTACCTACTGAGTTGAATATTTTACCAGTATTTAACATTTCAAATTTGACAGAATATCATGAAGGAGGTGTTGAAGATGAGATCACAACAACACAGTGGAGTATTCCAGCAACCAATTTAGATAACAAGGAGATTGAAGACATACTGGATAGTCATGTTGGCAGAAGCACAAGGAACAGGACATATGAAGAGTATTTGGTCAAATGGAAAGGATGACCTATTGAAGATTCATCATGGCTAACAAAGGAGGAGGTTAACCATCTTGGTTTTCCTCTACACACTTGAGTCGTGACAGGGTCACTTCTCAATTTACCTCAGGTGTCTGATGCAGGAGCATCCTGGGTGTAAGAGAAATCTTGCATCACCCAAAAATATTTTTATTTTTATTCAATAAGGGCTAT
Organism: Chamaecyparis obtusa; assembly: GCA_027943335.1. Classification (NCBI taxonomy): domain Eukaryota; kingdom Viridiplantae; phylum Streptophyta; class Pinopsida; order Cupressales; family Cupressaceae; genus Chamaecyparis; species Chamaecyparis obtusa. The sequence goes on from BSBK01000411.1 coordinate 1,170,239, forward strand.
CTTGTGGAGAGCTGCTATTGATGGAAACTTGCTATTTTTAGTAAGTTGGTCATTCAATCTTGAAATGTTTTGATTTCTTCCCTAGAGGTTCATTTTGGTCATATCATCTTGCCAGTAAAGTTTCATTGACAAATCAAATCTAGCTTTGTAGATATTGAAGATTTTCAATATTGGCAATAGGGTACAAAAACTTTGAACTCAGTTTTGAAAGCTTTAGAGGCCCTAGATGAGGTCAAAAATTTGGGTGACAGGCGCTTACATGAGTCAAGCCTGTAGAGCACTTCGTAGCCTTTCCAGAATGGGGTTATAATAGTCAATCGGGTCAACTGGCGATGACTTATGGTCTTCAGAAGTTGGGTCACCTGAAATATTGCAAAATGATTTTCCTTCAAAATTTATGTTTGGATTTCAAGAGTTATGTTGAGCTGACTTTGATGTAATAAATTGTAAAATAAAATAAATATAAGTTTGGTCAGCCTTGTTGGCTAAAAATTTTGGAACCTTCCTAGGCGGTGGAAAATTGCCTATATAAGGAAGGATGTAGTGTTGTCTTGGGTAGTTCGGGATAGTTTGGGGTTGTAGATCTAGATAATAATTTGAGGCTTTGTCCTATAGAATATTGTAAGGGAATTCCCATGTGGCTTTGCATATTTTAATTTTGAAAGTTTGTAATTTCTCATTTGTGGAGATAATAAGAAGCCCATTTTCTATTCTTACATATTGTTGTTATTTCTTTGTTTTTGTTATGTGTTTTTAGTATTAAGAGGAGCACCCTTCATCATCTACTCTTCTCTTTGTTGTATTGTTGTTGGTGAATTTGAAGGTTATGAATGGTTTATCCAACATAGCAATGTCACGTATGCTAAGGTTTGTCATATATGTCAATATAGTTTGTAAAAGGTGAAACATGTACCATTAAGATTATTTATAGTAATGACTTATATTATTTGTTGCAGATTGATAGGTGAATTTTTTTTACCACCATCAAATGTTCTCCCTCACTCGTACCAAGAATTATGTGCCACTATGAAACATATTGGAATGGAGTATCAAACAATAGATGCGTGTCCCGAAGATCATATTATTTATTATGACAAACACAAAAATGCAACAAAATGCCCTGAATGCCATATGAGCAGATATCAAGATGATCAAATGAAAAAAAAGGTGCCTCACAAGGTTCTTTGTCACATCTCCATTATTCCACGTCTGAAATGATTATTTAGGTGCAATAGCTTGGCACAATTTATGGATTACCATGCACGCGGTAGGAGTCAAGATGACATTATTCGAATGCCTGCAGATGGTTCATCATTTATGGACATAGAGGAAAAGTGGCCACACTTTAAAGAAGAACTTCAAAATCTCAGGCTTTCTCTAGCATCAGACGATGTCAATCTACATGGAGAGATGCGATCCGTTTACTCAGTGTGGCCTATTTTTATTATAAAGAATAACCTTCCTCCATGGATGTCAATAAAAAGGGAGCACATTATGTTGGCAATGATTGTTCTAGGTATCTTATTATTTTATAGTTATCTACATGTAATTATAAGTCTTGGAGTGAAATGGCCACAATAATTATCTGATGTTGTTAATTCAACTAGGTAAGTACTAAGTGAAAGATATGAATGTATATATTGCACCTTTATTGATGAGTTTTTGGTTTTATGGAATGATTTCACTATGTATGACATCTCTAGACCAATTGGATAAAGACAATTTCAATTCCATGCAATGCTTGTGTGGACAATTCATGATGCTCTAGGGTTGACACATTTCTATGTTATGTTATGGTGAATTTTAGTTGTACGTGATAATTCAAATTCTAAAAATATACATATTTAATCCACTTGTATCGTTATATTGTAGGTCTTCAAACAAAGGGAAAATTTGCATGTCCAATGTGTGGTCCAAAGATGAAATCTTGTCATTCTAAAAGTTTAAGAAAGTAGGTGTTTGATGAGTATAGACAGTTCCTCCCTAGAAATCATAAGTATCAAAGTGCAGAAAGACATCTTTTCAATGGGAAAGAAGAAACTACATCAAAGCCCCAAAGAATGACACCTCACCTATGACAGTTGGAATATAATAGAATTTGAAGTAATATTGTTCCACCTAATGGTCAATGTTTGAAAATTATATATTTTGATTGTGTTTTGTTGGCTAATTATGTAGTTGATGATCTTGAAGGTCGTGAAGGCATCACCGACCAGCTTCTAAAGGACCTAAAATGTTATCCCAGAGAATTTAGCAGGCTACCCTACTATGAGCAACTACAAATTGTGCATTTGTTTGATACTATGCATATTGAAAATAATGTAACAGAGACACTGTGGAAAATAATGGATGGAAGGTGTGACAAAGAAAAACTTGGCAAAATTTATAGTGACATTCATGATTCCAATCATGCAATGAAAAATATCACTGAATCAAATAGCAATGGAGACTGGATTAATGCAAGTACTCTTCCTTGGTTATTAAAAGAGAAACAAAGTAATGCCATAAAAGAAGTGATCCGAAAAATTCAATTTCCTATAGGATTTGCTGCGGATAGAAGCAATCTCATATCAAAGAAAAATGATTTTGGGTCAGGGATGAAAACACATGATTGACATACCTTCATTAAGGTAAGTCATAGTCTTTTGTATTTACAATATATTTGTGTAATTGCATTTAATTTTCATTGTATGAAATGATCAGTTGACAATTTTTGCAGTATTTTCTACCCCTATCTCTCCTAGAGAACTTTGAAAATAATATCAAACAAGTGATATATGATCTTGGAAAATACATGAGGTAAGAAGTGATATTTGTTCAATATATCAAACAATAATATCAAACAAGTATTATATTGTAAAGTCTCGTATTTATATATTTATGTCTTGAATCCCTTATATGTGGTTGTCATTTAAAGAAATCCATAAATAAGATATAAAATATTGGAAGAAAAAAAATTATCGATTAATGTGTGAAATAAAAAAGTGTTTACCTCCAGCTTTTTTCAATGTAGAAGATCACTGCCTCATACGCCAAGTTGAGGAGATTGAATTGTGTGGACCTGTACATGCTAGGTCAATGTGGATGGTTGAGAGATACTTGAAATTTTTGAAGGGTTTGGTACAAAAAAGAGCACATCTTGAGGGTTCTATGGCTGAAGGATATATGGTATACCAGATGATGGTGTACGTTACTCCATATCTTCCTAATCTTGCAGCAAAGACCCATATAGATTGCATTTTGGATCTCGACTCAATTGAAAAATTTGAAGGGGAGTACTTGGTGGGAAATGATAGATTTAAGAAACTGAAAGGTAATAAATTATGAGATGTTATCGTAGTAAATTAATTCTTAATCTTCAAAATAAATCTATTGTAAGCCATCTATTTACTTTTGTACAGCTGCCAAAGAGTGGGATGCAATACATTTGTTTATTGCAAACAATCAAGATTGGATGATGGTATGGATTGAATGATGTCAACATGATGGTCATATATTAACATGGGAATCCATGTCTTCATTGGTTATACAAGCTCATTGTAATGGAGATCCCAATGTTACACAAAAGGAAATAGATTTAGCATATGGTTTAAGAGATCACCAAGTACTTATAAATTTTTTAATTAATCAACCGTATGTTTTTCAACTTATGATGCAATAATTTATACATGTTTGACATTATTGTAGGTGAAACACCACAAGGCTGTGTTTTGAAATGGTTATAAATTTTGCATCAAAAAGTTGGATGACATGAAAAGAACTTGTGATTCTGGGATAAGAGTAGTGTTTCAGGTGACTAATATTTCATTTAAAAATGACTTACATCCTCGAGAGTTACAAAATCGATACTATGGTATTTTGGTTGATATACTTGACTGTGACTTTAATTACTTCAAATTAGTTCTCTTCATTGTGAAATGGTATAGACTACGACTCAATAGAAATGATCCTGATAGAACTTTTATTGAACATGACAATGGATTTCCAATGATTAATACAAGTTGTTTGAGCCAGTTGGAGAAGAGCCCTATGTTCTTCCAAGTCAATGTGAGCAGGTATTTTACTCAAAGGTTCCACATAAACTGGGTTGGTCATTTTTTGTTAGACATGATCCAAGAGGAAGGTTGATAAAGTATAATGCGATGGAAGAAGCTATCAAGGAAGATGAAGAAGTGGAAGATGATGTAGATGATGATCATGATCGAGAGCTAGTCGAAGAAGAATATGAAGAAGAAGATGACGATGATGCTGCTACTAATGAAAATGATGTTACTACTGATGACAATGATGCTGCTACTAATGAGGATGATGATGATGATGATGATGATGCTGATGGTGATGATGATGATGGCGGTGATGATAGTGGTGGTGATGATGTCCTTGATGATGACGATCTTGATGATGAGATGGATGAAGAATAATATCAATGACATGAATGAAATGTAAAATTATGCTAGATGTTTGGCATGTTCTAATGATTATTTTATATGTACTACTCTTATTCACCTTATTTTATATATCCTACTTATATATCTTTGATCTTTTGTTAAGAGAAATTTCATTCTAAAAGAGTGTATATAATCTCTATATGCTTAAACAACCTCACTAGTTAAGACTGTTCTCATTTGTAGTGGGCATGAAAAAAATCAAATCACTTGAAAGACACCAGTAATTAGACATGCACAAATTAGTGATGTGATTAAGAAAATTACCTTTTTTCATAATTTTTTCGGGTTTTTTTTTTATATCAATGCATTTAATCTAAATACTATCTTATGAGAGTTGCTTCTGCTAATTTTCTATTTCCTTGCACATCAATGATGTTAAATCATAAGGGATTCTCTTTGTTCCCTGCAATGGAGTGAGCTAATTCTGAATTGCTTAGTAATTTCTTTTTATTACATGGCTATCTTTGGTTTGTCATTTTGTTTTGAGTGTCTAGTGATTTAAACCAAAGACTTCGACTTAGCCAAAAAATGTGCAAGTCTACATTAGTATGTTTCTTTTTATTGTAATTATAATTAGTATGGATGAATAAAATAATGACAATGTAATATTTGTGATAATGCAATATTTGTCGAAATAGCGTTGATGACTTCGGTCAATGTGCCTATGTGTCAATGTGGTGTTGGCCCATGCATGTTGAAGACATCACACACAACAAGTAATCCCAGGCCTCAATTTTGGGTTTACCCAAATAGGAAAAAGGTCTGGATACATAATTATATTTTATTTTTAAAAATAATGTGACAACTAATCATTTTATGAAGAACTAATGTACATTTGGTATTGCAAGGAAATAGTGGATGTCAATACTTTTGGTGGGTCGATGAAACCAAATTTACATCTACCCCATCTACATCTATACCATCTATACCTGATGTAGGAAATAAGTGCAACTTGTGCAAGGCTCGAGAGGCAACTAGTGCCATGAAGATTTCTTCAATGGCGAAAGAAGAAATCATATTTCTATGACACCTTCCTTGTGTAGTTTGTGCACTACTTTGTTGGGACCATATGTGTAAATGTGGTTAACAGAGGGCTATTGTAGATACTGAATTTTGTTTTAGAATTTCTAGTAGATACACAAAGAACATGCACATAAACACAACCAATGAGAAACATAAATGTAGATATCACAACAGCTAAGAAACATAAATGTAGGCATCCTGGTCACAATTTTTTGGAGACACAACATAATTGAATGGTATACCCAGATGATGCAACACAACTATCACTCCTCTGGTTCCAAGTTTACACTGCAGGATCCAAAATCCATAGATAAGAAACAAATTTAGAGAGTGGGGGAGGGCCGTAATGACCAAAATAATATAGGGTCCCTATATTATTTCAGTCGTTATGGCCCTCCTCCTTTGCTCTTTAAATTTATTCTTTATCTATGGGTTTTTTTTACTGTAGTGTAGACTTGGAACTGGAGGAGTAGTTGTGTTGCATCATCTGGGTATACCACTCAATTATGTTGTATTTCCAAAAAATTGTGACCATGCTACCTACATTTATGTTTCTCAACTGTTGTGTCCTAGGACCCTTTACGACCCTTTACAATCCCTAAGAATACATCTTAGAGGTCTTAAAATGTTGTAAAGGGTCATAAGAGGCTCCTAGGAGGGGTCAGATGAGCTTCCACCTTCATGTGGTTAGCCCTATTAAGTAGAGAATGTTAAAATATTCTTGAAACAAAGAGAAGCTCAATAATTTAAGATCTCAATCCACGTATGACAAATATATATCGATCCATCTCAATGGCTACCAAATCAATAGATTTCTACCAAGAACCTAGTTGCAAAGAAACACCATAGATAGCACTGCAAACCCGCTGTGAAGAGGCATCCAATGTCTCATAAGTCACATCAAATGACCCACTTTCTATTATCTAAGTCTCTCAGCTTGGTTCACCAAGAAGAAGACTTCTTCCAAGTCATCACGGACACCATAGTGATCTATGAATCTCCAATGTGCAAGTTCTACAAGTTGTTCTCTCGACATCACGTCTAACTCATTTGAAACTATGGAAAAAATGGTAGATGATCCCAGCGATCTGTCACAACCTGATCTCAACAAAATCTCTGATCGCCACACTAGATTATTGTGCTGGAGCAGTCGTTGTCACAAATCTCAATTTTGTAGGATCCTCCAAATCCAAGTCTCTAGACTTGACTCAATAATCCATGAGCCGCTACCGAATCTACTACAAAGTCATCTCTGAATGATCCATAACCAAAGCACGAGTAGGAACCATATTTGCAAGAACCTATTCTGAATCGATACCAACTCGATTGACAAATTTTTATTTTTTTAAAAAACTAATTTTCATTACAACTACGACAACCATACAACAACGATGGTTATATGTTGAAAACATCTGACATCCAATTGTCACATGTACAACATTGATGTTGGTAAAAATATAAACAATGGATATCCATCATAAACTTTTGATAGGTATCCGTTGCATGTACAACATCATTGTCATTAAAAACTACAAATGATAGATATACGTTGTAAACTTTCGATGGATTTACGTCATATTAACAGCAACTCCATCGGCAAACAAGCTACAAACGACGGTGACTTGTCGAAAGATTCTGATGGGTCACCTTCATTTGTATTTTTTTATGACAGATGGGCGTCCCAATTGTGACAACGACAAATAAGACTGACGACAGGTTTGTCATGTTGGCACCCCCTTTTTGTGATGACCATGGTCGTCATAATTATGACGCAAATCAAAACCATCATTTTTTCCAACTGCAAAACTGCGATGGCGGGTGGTGTCACTTGATCAACGGTATACGGTTGGAATTTCGTTGGTTGGCCATCGAAAAAAGGGCTCAAATGTACTAGTGGAAAATAATAGGAATCAAATATTTCCATTCATGCAATTGTTTGTTTATTTCTCTACGATGTTGTGGGTGTTTGGTTGAATAAGGGTTGTGCCCTTTATCATAAAGAATATGTTAATCATATCTCAATATATTCTTTTTTATAATGTTTGAAAATGCCCATGTCAACATAGATTCATTATTGAGGATGAATCAAATAGAAAGATTCATATCCAACAAAAATATAGTGGCTATAATACTAAGGAAAAAAAATAGTGGCAATAGAAAATAATATTTAGCTTTAAAAAATCTAGCATGATAATGGTAACCTTGTTGAATTGGTGGTCAACACCTCTTTGGAGATTCGTGACATGGCTTAATCATGTCATGTGGGTGAAGTTAAATCTGATATTTGTATTGGGCATTGATTGTTCAAGCTTTTGGTGCAACAATAAATGATTCTAATAATTGGTATCAGAGCCTTGGGTCACGGGTTCGAGTCTCCCTTCAATGGGTGTTGAAGGCTCAGTCGGTGTTGAGGGGGAGATTGTTGACTTAGTGGTCAACACCTGCTTGGTGATTCATGACATGGCTTAATCACCTCTTGTCAGTTAGGTTAAATCTGATATTTGTATAAGGCATTGACAATTCAAGATTTTGGTGCAATGACAAATGATTCCAACAAACCTAAGTAACTCATATAATAAATTCTTAATTCTAGAGTTTGAAAACCCACAAAGAAAAATAGACAAGTCAAAGTTTATAGTTGAGAAAAGAAAAAACATGATTGGTTTTTAAAACATGAAAAAGAAATAAAATTTTAGAGTAAGTTTTTGCACAACAACAAGGTGAATCCTCTCTTCTACAAAATTACCCTACGAAGATAATGAACTCTAACTATGAGAATGTATTATCAAATTCATGAAATAAAATATAACATCCATGGGAGTTTCAAGAGATGCACTTTCAAAACATCTTGCAAATAAACCTCTTTGATAACTTGCATGATTATGCCATTAAAATAATCAACATCAATCAACTTTTAACTTTTACAAAAGAAATAATGGAGTTATGAGGGAATGAGACAATTTTAAAAGGGTAAGATCACCCATAGATGTGGCACCTTAAAAATTGCAACTATAAATGCAAAAAATACAAAAAACTAAAGGTTCCCGCTTCAAAAAGCATTAAAAAATTGACAACAAAAAGAATCCTATAAAACTTATCTCTTCTATTTTATTTAAACTTATCTCTCAGCACTCTAGTAATTTTTTTAAACTTATCTCTTCTATTTTATTTTCATATTAAATAATAATTTCATAAAAGTGAGGCAGAGGATGACTGATTATACTAATTATAGGCTCCTAATCAATTTTCTTCAATATTTTTCCAAAAAAAGGTTTCCAATTATTATACATAAAACTCTTACAAATTAAGAAATACAACAAAATAAATCTAGAAATTCAAGACACTCGTAAACTTCTTTTCCATTATACATAAGACTATTGGAAACAAAGAAATACAACAAAAGAAATCTAGAAATTCAAAAAACTCCTAAACTTGTCTCTTTAATATTTTCCTATTCAAAACACTATTTCCAAAAAAAATTAAAAAATACCAATTTATGATAACATATTAAAATAAAGAGATGAAAGAATATAAATACATAAACATATTATAAAATATATACATAGAACCATCACCACTCAAATAACATTCCCCGTATAATATTTATTTGATCTTTATGAGGCAATCAACAACACCATGATTTAACTGTATGAAATAAAGTGATATTCATATTATTATTTTCTAGTGGTCAAAAGTTAAGGCTTAAAATATTAAATTAAAAATAAGAATTTGAAAAAATTACAAGAGTTTGCAAAGCAAAATAGCTCCCAAATTTGAATAAGAAATATATTTTATTAAATTGTATTTAAAATTCCAATATCAAGTAAAAATTATGTATCCAATTCAATATTAATAATCATAAAAATAATTTAAAAAATTTATAATCCAATATTTAAAAAAATGCTTCATTCACTTTATCCACAAGCATATATATATTTATAAATAAACAAAGTTACAGTGCAGTGAAATTTGTGTCAAAAGATAACGATTGTATAGAATAGAAAATAATTGTAGGGATATGTACAAACAACATGCTAGATATTGATAAATGTGCAGACAATATACATAAAACTATCATAAATCATAAATGCAATAACATTGAATAATAAAGTAATGAACATTAAAATGAAATAGGCCATCTACCACATGTTAAATAAGAAAAAGACAAAGTGTCCACAAGACAAGTTAAAATCATGTGAGTCGATATGTAATGCCCCGCTAGGGAACCCAAGAGAAATTAACCTAAAACATGTTACTAAGTTTACAAAATATTTTTTTTCTTAAGAGTTTACAAACAATAATGAATAACACGGTGAAAGAAATAACATAAAGTCAATACATACTCATATACACAATCTCATTTATAGATTACAAATCTCAAGGGTTCCTTGACATAGAATTATGTAAATGTAAACTAATCTACTAAGTACAAAAACTGTACAAATGTTCCACATAAAGTAACTAAAGTACATCATTTCATAAATGAATACATAAATATAACTGATACCATAAGGTATGTACATAATAAACCACATCCACTACACAAGTCAGAGGGTATGTAAATATAATCCAAGTACAAAGTACATATACAATAAAATAAGGATAAGAACAAATCTCCAAGGATGAAAGAATAAGGAACAACTGCTACAAGGATCATCCGGCATTGGTACAGGAAAATCAAAGTATCAAATGGTAAAATAATCACTACCTCCTGACCTCATGGAAACCTGTGGTTCCACTCCCATTGTGCTGAGGAGATAACATCATACCCCACTTGGATAACAATACCAAAATCATTCATAAGGTAGAACTAGGCAAGGGATCCTGAAAGCTGTCTATCAAAAAAATGTATAACTCAATGGTAGATGAAATAAAATAACCTAGAGGCAACTAACATGTAAGAAATCTAAGATGCATATAGGGAAGTGTCATCATATATGTCTAACCCCTAAGTTTTTTCATGGAAGCCTCTCTGGACCCCGACACTCAAGTGACCATATGTGGTATCAATAACCTCTCGTATAGACAAGGCTATTAACTATGCTAGACACACACCTCATCGAGCTACAAGCATCATCTCATCCTCCCTCTTAGCCTATATTAGCGCTCAAGTATGGGTGAGGTACACTTATCTTATTAATTCATTTCAAACCCCAATTAATGTTTCATATTATCACTTTATTAGGTTACTTACAATGAGTGATCCTGGAAGCCAATTGTGGGCCATGTCTCTTATTGTAAGCTACTCCCATCTATACACCTAGATAACCTACCCTAAGCTCATACAACCATAATAAATCATTCAAATCATAAATCCAGTTCTATGCATTATAACAAATGCACTCTGGTTCTCAAAACCATGATATCACAAAATCACTCTCAAGATGTTTACAAAACATGAACAAGGATGGATAACAATATCCGAATTACTACAACATAACAGATAAGAACTTAAACATTAACATAAAGAAACACACCCCAAAGCCTCTGGTACAAACCCCTATTGTTGGTCTATGGTGACTGACCAGGGTAGTACTGTACACTTTCCATGTATCCTCACTAGGGCTATTTTTTAGGTATTTTTGGGTCAACATGTTGTAACCGTTTCTAACCCTAAAGCGGAAAAAAAAGGCTTGTATAAAAATGGTTTAGGGTTAGGGATTTCATAATTTTTTTAGTAGCTTCTTGCAGTGGTATTGAGTTGTAAGGGATTGTGGATTATAATCAGCTTGTAATCACTAGATAATAAGAATATTGGACTTGATATTGGTGGACGTAGCCCAGGGATTAGGTGAACCACATTAAATCCTTGTGTCTTGTGTTCTCTAGTTCTATGTGGTTTATTATTTTCTTATACTGGTTATATTTGCATGTAACTATTATTTTGTTTTGTTAATCCTAACACCTATATGCCAGTGTAGTTTAATTCCCAAATCATACAAAACCAATGCCACAAGAAAATAAAAACATTCAATTTCTAGGTACCAGTTTTAGTTGTTTAAAACAATCAGTTCGTTTACAAAGGTCCAATTCGACTATATTTATCTACAGGTAAAAAAAACAATATAAAAATATATTGAATAAGATCATATAATTAAAATTATTATTAATAACGATCCTTAAATAACTCACACTAAAATAATAATTAATATTACTAATTAATAAATATTAATATTAATTTAATTCATATTAACATTCATTATTAATAAATTATTAAAGTAAAAATTATTTTAAAAAAAACCATAACAAGTATGTGTGTGTGGGCGAGGTGGGGGGGGGGGGGACATTCGGTTCCACCCACATGGTTTCTATGATAGCATAGGCTGTTGTGCAGCCTTTTGCACGTGGGGAAGGTTGGGGAAAGTATACTCATTCAAGTATGTGAAGATATACTCATTCTCTAAGGCATTTCTTTCATGGGCTTTCAAACCCTACTTCAATGTGGCTCTTTTTTCTGTTTGATACTTTTGACAAGAACATGAATACTCTCTTTTATTTTCCTCATATTTTTTTCAAACAACAATGAAGACTCTTGTATGTGATATCTCTATAGGAAATTCTAAAATTATCATACCCATAACTGCTTGGCAACCGTTGAGGGTATCATGTTTGTTGAAGACTCCAAACAAGGGTTCCATTACTTGATTTATGGAAATGGTGAAGACTCATTAAAAACACTAAAAGAGACACACTGAAGTAGGGTGACCCTTATATACAAAGATGGTGATCCCTAACATATTTATAAATTGTTACACTTTCTGAGCTCTTTATCTTCGAAACATTAAGCTCTCATATGCATAGGCCATGACATATTATATGTATCTACAGATTTATTTCCTTGATAGTTTTATTATATTACCAAGAAGGTTTCATTCCTCATGCCTTTGTTTATAAAAAGGGTTTTGACAATGAGGAAATGATAAGATTAAAATATGCCATAACATCAATTCTCTTCTTTTTTATCTTTGTGTTCCTCCCCTTTGACAAATTTTGATATTAAATACATGATAATGAAACCTTAAATCTTTTCCTTTAGTAGTGTAATCACTGAAAATTGGGCAAGATCATTTAAGTGAAAAATCAAGGAAAAAATCAATACAATTAAATGCAATTAAATCAAATCAAGTCAAAATCAAAGATAAATTATAATTGAACCTTAATCCAAATCTAATTAAAAATCAAAAGCCATTAAATAAATTTAAACCTAATAAATCATGATTAATCAATAAAGTGTACAATTAATCTAATTAATTGTATAGTTCAAATTAAATCAAATCAACCCATTTAAGGGGTACACATGGCTAAAAAAATTAAATAAATTCAATTAATTAATTCTTATTTTCTCTCAACCACCAAATGGGAGGAAAATGAATCAACCAATAAGAATTGAAGACCAAGCTCACATGGATCAAGCCTAAATTGAATCTCAATCACTCACTTGGAGGATGCATCTTGTCCACTCATTTTGTCCTCTTATCCCAAGCTTTGAGGAAAAAATATTTAAATGGTCTCCAAAGGTGGAACCATGGACTCAACTCTCACATAACCTTGATCAACTCAACTACACCCCCTACCTTTGCCAAAATCTATAAAAGAAAGGCATAATTCACTCAACAATCATCCACAAATATGATAATAGCATCAAACCTCTTGCAATTTAGAGCTAGAAAGGAAAATTTAGAGTTAAATAGGCTTAATTTCAATTTGGAATTGAACTATTAGCTTTATTTATCATTCATTCTCGTATTAGGACTGTCACTAATGGAAGCTTGTTGAGAACTTTGCATTAGCATCCCTAAATAGAGATCCATGGAGTGCTTAATTGTTCTTTATCTGTTAAAATAGCTTATTCTTTGTGGTAATTTAGTTATTTTATTCATTTATTTGCAATACTAACCCTATGAAGGTACTTTTTCTAGTACACAAAATGGCACCCACCGTGGGGCATTAGGCCTCATAAATTTATAAATTTAGAGAAGTAAATTTTTTTTTGCAAATCTTGTTTTGTTCTCTATTTTGTAGGTTAAACAACACGTTTGAGACTTTCTCCAGCACTTTTAATTGATTCTCTAGCGCTTTTAAAGCTTGAAACAACGCTTTTACGATAAAGTCTTGTGCCTTTACATGAAGTTTCAACACTTTCAATTTCTTCTGGCTTCTATCTTATTTCTTTCAGCGCTTTTACCCTGACTCTCCAGCATGTTCAAATTATTCTCCAATGCTTCTAAGACTTTCTTTTAATGCCTTTGGTTAGTTTATTAGGGCTTTTAATTTTTGTTTCAGTGCTTTTAATAATTTTCTGCAGCATGTTTAATTTGATTAGCAACGCGTTTAAGATTTTTAACAGTGCTTTCAATAGATTATGTTGCGCTTTCAATTAAATTGAGAATTAATAGAATTTAACTTGTGGAAAATGATTTCTCTATGTCTGCAAGATGACTAGTCATAGAAAAATAAAAAAATAGAGACCAGATTTAACAGCGAAGGGAAAGCTTTGACAAAATGGATTAAGGAGGAGAATATTGCACACATCAAGTTGGTTTTGGAGAATTCTCAGCAACAAAATGAGGTATATGAACAATACTCGAAAGTTGTAGAAGCATATTGTTAGAGTAAAGTATTAATTTTATTAATTAACTTTACTCCCTTCTTAAGATGTCAACTCTTTTTCTTTAGTTGTTTATATTTAAACACACATGCACGAGTTGTTTTAAACTCATGCACTAGTTGTTTTAAATATAAACTTGCATGCATTAGTCTTGTAATAATTTAACTAATTATTACATGCACTAGGGTTTGCCTTTTCAAGGCTTTGGATCTCCTTTATAAAGATGATCCATTATACATTTAATTCATCCATTATTTGAGGATATTTTCTTCTTCATATTTTGAGTCAAACCCTTTCCCTCTTCTTGTCTCTACTTCCTTGTAACAGGTTTTTGTATGCAGGTGATCTTTGAGTTTTATGGATTTGTATTGCTCAAATCCTTCATGGTATCAAAGCCTAATCTGCTACAGCTTGTTCGTGTTTGAAGGATTCAAAGATTAGAAATTCATCTATTTCAGATTATGGCTCTTTTTTAATTTTTTATTGAAATTAGGGGGTCCCTAAATTTTGGTGCCCTTTGAGCTTAAACGAACCTCACCGTTGAGCTCGCAGCACCCAAAAACCCTTGTTTCGCTATAAAAACACGTCAAATTTGGAGAACTTTGGATTTTGGGCATTTTTTGGTACCAGATAGCTTAGCACGCTTCTCAAGGTAAAATTTGTATTGACTAGCACACTTCCTAGAGTAAAATTCTCTAATTTTGGCATGCAAATTGAGGTAAAAATTTTGTTATTTAGCATGCAAATTAAGATCAAAAAATATGGCACACAAATTGAAGCAAAATCTGAAAAGGCCTGGCACAGATCCCGAGCCACACATGTGATTTTGAAAAAAGAATTCTATTTTGGGTGGCAACGGCCATTTGGCCATCAAATTTAAGCCCGTCATTTGATGATTTCAGCATGCATCATCATCATTTGCACCATTTTTGGGCCCTCTCACACACCAGTTGGTATTTTGCTCATATCTTGAGCATACAGTGTCAAAATCAGGCAAATGAGATATCGCCGAAAAGCTGGTTCCAAGCCCGACACTCTCATGCATGTTAATTTGGTATTTTTCATCATCTAGCTTTATTTTTTTTCTATCAATGCTAGATTATCCTTTTTGCATTTCGGGGGGGCTAATTTGCTCAAATTAGCTCCATTTTTCGATCCGGAAGAAGTGCCAAAAAGCTCTTCTTGAGCACCATCCAAATTTCTGCCTATTTTCATTAGAATTTTTTCAAGGTACACAAGATTTAATTCTGATGCTTTTTTTCTCTTCTCTTGATAAAGCATATCATTCTAGGCTTAGGGGTTCAATATTTGGCTTGTGGGGGGTATTATTTTCTTGTTTCTATTAGTTAAACCAGATATTTATTAAAAAAAACCCCTTCTAAAAAAATATGGCCGAGACCTCTTCTTGTCTAGAACTTCTGACCCCACATAATTATCACACATGGAAAACTTTGATGACACAGCTTCTCCGTTCAAAAGGGCTATGATCTTGTCTAGATGTAGTGCAGCCAGTATTACAGAGGCCCTTTAAGATCATGCAACATCAAAACAAGATGGATGAGGCTATGGGGTTGATTACTTTATAGGTATCAGACAGCTTGCAGTTTCATCTTGATGGGTGCAATACCCCTCTAGCTATGTGGACCAAGCTTAACACCTTGTTTGGTACAGTGAATGAGTTTAGAGCACTTCAGATTGAGGCAAAGGTTACCTCTCTTGTACCTGATTCTTTTCCCTCTATTGAGGACTTTCTAATGAAGTTCAAATAGTAGAGATCTTTGTTACATGGATGTGGAAAGTAAAAGACTGATAAAGAGTGCATTTATCTGATTCTATCTAAGCTTAGGAGAAACTTTCAGATCTTCTCTTCTACCTTTCATTCTACCATGGACACTTTGGGACCTACATTCACCATGCCCACTTTTGAGGTGTTCTGTGATCATTTGACTAAAGAGTAGGCCAAGCTTACTCAGTTGGACTCTCTAACAGGATCAAAGAATCAAGCATTGGTTGCCCCACCATCCAAAGAAAAGAAGAAGCAGAAGCCAAAGCAAATAGCAGATTCCTCTTCTCAGCACTATACTGGCCCACCATCTTCTTCTAAGAAGGAGAAATAGAAGACTGAGAGACCTACATGTTCCTATTGTCAGAAGGGACCTCATGATGAGTCACATTGTTTTCAAAAGAGATTTGATGGCTATGAGAAATAGATTACAGATTTGCAAGCTCTTCTTCAAAAGAGCATTGTTTCCTCTCCATCTTCTTCTATCTCACAGGGGTCTACTTTTTAGTCTTCCTCCACATCTTCAACATCTAGATAGGATTTTGGAAAGGGTCATGCATTATGGGCATCCATTGCATCCCCTTCATAGATCCCTTGGATACTGGATTCAGGTGCTTCTCACCATATGGAATCTTCTCAAGGGGTCTTCTCTACTGTTGAGGCTTCTCCCATTCCTCATATTCTCATGGGGAATAACACTATCATGATAGTCTATGGGAAAGGTTCAGTAGGCATTTAGGATGGCATATTCAATGATGTATTGTATGTTCCATCTTTGTCTGTAAACCTTCTCTCGATTTATCAAATTACACACAGTGGATCACGGAAGACAATTGAGTTCACTGCAGATTCAGTCTTCATTCGGGATAGTGTGATAGGAGGCATTATTGTTATAGGGACAATTGATAATTCCACTTGTCTCTACACCTTCTCACACTTTGGTCCACCATATCCATTGTCAAAGCACAACTCTCCTCTTTTGCAAGAGCCTAATGTGGTGTAGTCAGGTCGCTTGAACTTTTGTATTGTTCTTGAGATCACTGCTATGACTGCCACACCACATCCTATTGAGGTCTTTTCTCTTTAGCAAGATTCTTCTTTAGCACTGCCTGACCCTCCATCTCCATTCATCAAGCCACCAGGTGCACTTATTGAGGATTCTAAAGAGGACATTCATCTCCTGTTTCATGATAGTGTTAGCACACCTGTCACACCACCTACATTGGGGATTCCTTTTCAGGATCCTCATGTTTTCTCATTTGAGCATCAGTTAGGCCTTCAAATTTCACCTCTCATCCAGGGGTTTCCTTGTTCCATGCCTTTGTTTCTTCTGCATTGGAGTTCCATTGGTTTGATCATTTCCACAGGGGTTCCATTATTCTGGGGGGGCTTTGGTGTCTCATCCCTCTCTCATGGGGAGGCTGGTTGTACTTATGGTTTTGAGAGAGATGGTTTTGAGAGAGAGTCTCTTGAGCCATTTCTTTTTTTGAATTTTTCTATCTCTTTTTGGAGTAGGGTTTTTTCCCACTGGGTTTTCTCTATTTCTCCATTTTATAGAGATTTGGTTGTGCTTTGTACCTCATCATGCCATGTTGCTAGGACCCATTTTTATGCTTTCAACATTGTAGTTTCCTTTTCTTTCTTTTTGCATTATTTGTAGTTGCATTGTTGCTCATCTTAGGGGGGGGTGTTAGAGTAAAGTATTAATTTTATTAATTAACTTTACTCCCTTCTTAAGATGTCAACTCTTTTGCTTTAGTTGTTTATATTTAAACACACATGCACGAGTTGTTTTAAACTCATGCACTAGTTGTTTTAAATATAAACTTGCATGCATTAGTCTTGTAATAATTTAACTAATTATTACATGCACTAGGGTTTTCCTTTTCAAGGCTTTCGATCTCCTTTATAAGGATGATCCATTGTACATTTAATTCATTCATTATTTGAGGATATTTTCTTCTTCATATTTTGAGTCAAACCCTTTCCCTCTTCTTGTCTCTACTTCCTTGTAACAGGTTTTTGTATGTAGGTGATCTTCAGGTTTTATGGATTTGTATTGCTCAAATTCTACACATAAATCAAAGTTCATATCATTAAATTAGATATACTTGTCTTAATCATTTTTTGCTAAAATTTGACAAATAAGGCTTAAATTCAAGTTTATTCTTGTTTTCTTAATTTTGGTTGGTTGTGTTGACTAATTTGTTGGAGGACAAGAGAATGGAAAGGAACGATCGCCACTAGGTGAGCATAAAAATAGAAAATTCATCAAAAATGCCCCTAGCCTTAGCTAGCTTCAAAATAAGGTAAGCCTAAAACTTGGTCAATTTTTTCTTAAATTGTAACCTTGTCAATTTCAAAATCTAGTAATTAAAGTAGCCTATTATTGTTTAAGGGATTTGATACTAGTCCTATGCTCTTCACTTTCTAAGTGAATCAAAATGCCAAAAATATCAAGTTCCTTGATTAAAAGAAAGGCTTAGTAAATCAAGCACTAAATTTGAACAGCCCCTTGTTTGTCGAAAAGAGTAGAAATACTCAATTCCCATTAGTTAGTGGGTTTGGTAATTGAACCTTGTTAATAGTGTTTGGGAATTAAAAAATAGATAGGGATATGCTCTTCACCTTTTTGTGAATCAAACTCCCAAAACCTATCTCTTTATTCCACTTTATTGCTTTCAAAATGAACATGCTAGATCTATAGTGGACTCGCCTCCTGAGATTTGCCTTAACAAGGCTAGTGAGAGGGACAACCCAAAGTGGGATACAATTTCCTTTTTCACAATCATCCAACCCACTATAAAATGAAATGCATGCATCCTTAATGGGGTGTGTGACAAAAGGGTGTTAAATTTTTTATCTTCCTCAAGTAGTCCTTCGGGATTGTACAAAACTCTGACATACCCATGGTCGGAAGCCTCTTAATATACTTGGAGGATGAAAGTTTAATATCCATTTTGACTAGAATCTTAATTAAAGACCCACTGGAAGAATGACACCTATCCTAGAAAGGCCTATCATTTCATGAATAAGATCTCTGATGATTCTTACTAGGACTTCACCTATCCAAAATAGGTCATCATGGATTCTGCTTAACAAGATCTTGATCCAATCAAATTCATAGAACTCATATGCCATATCATACTCAATAATGGGATGGTCTTCCGAATGGGCAAACTCATTTAGGAGGGTTCTATCTAGTTTCATCATGGACTCAAGGTGCGACCTTATCCTATCAAGTCCAACTGGTTCCTTCTTACAGTATATGTAAGCATGAATGTCTTCTACATGCATTACGCCCATAGGGGTTCTTGAAAATGCACCTTCTAGGTCATCTAGGGTTGACTTAAAAGGGTGCCTCTTAAAAATGTATCTCTTTCTCTCAGAAACATCAAACACAACTAGTGTAGCCATGACTTAATTGGTTAATGCTTCAAATCAGATTCCAAGGACTTCTAAATCAATGCGTTAGACTAGGGCTTCACAACTGATCAATCACACTTCTTCACTGGTAAATCAAGCTTCAACACTTCACAATTCAACTGCTAGGGCTTATGTGGTCTCTAATCACTGTAACTTGAATGCAATGAGTGATCTGTAAGTTTTCATAGACTATAAAGTGAAATTTTTGCCATTAATGTTTTTCACGTAAACTAGAATTCAATTGAGAATTACCAACTTCCATCCTTCAATCGATCAGGTGGTCTGCTCTTGCACACAACATCAAATAGTCTCCAAAATGTTAAATCCAAAAGTGCATACTCTGAGAGTGAGTATACCGGCTGCGCAGGGGTCTAGAGCTAAATTAGCTCCCCCTATGACCCTAAGGGTCATTCATCTAGATGTAGAGGGTGCATCCATTATGAATGCATCCAATACATACTCATCAATCTTATCCTTCTTTTTCTCTATCCAAATCAAGCTTGCATCCTCTATAGCTTTCACAAACTTGACTTCTCCTTCAGTATTCAATATTGATTCTTTTGGCTTTTTAGGGCTTCTTGACTTTGTGTTCTTGATCTATAAAACTTTGAGATGTGTCCAGCCTTGTTACAAGAGTGACAAATAACTGGAGACCTTAAATTCCTTGGCACATTGATATGGGATACCATTTTACACTGTCTAGCTAAGTGACCATTATAATTACATATCTAACATTTAATACTCTGAGAACTTCTTGCATTTGGTTGATTCTAATTTCTCTAATTATGTTGAGTCTTGTTCTTCTGACTTGTTCTACAATTCATAGCTCTATGACCAAATTTATTACATGAATAATAGTAACCATTGAAAGGTCTTACCTCTTTACAATTTCTTTCTATATGTCCATGCTTGTTACATGCATAACAAGTTCGGTCTACTAGCTTGCACTCATCCTTAGATGGTTCAACATTGTCTTTAGTCTGATTTCCAGTTTCCTTAGTATCTGTAGTGTCTTTTGGTGCTTTCATCCTTGCTCACATGCCATCAATCTGATTTTGTGCTTCATTGAATCCAACACTGCTGGTATCTCCTTTAAGCTTCCATGCATATAACTATGACTCTATCAAATTAGAACTGGTGTGTAATTTCTCAATGTGATTCTTTGCCTCTTTCAACTCAGATTTCAAATTTTCTTTGTTGTTTCTTAGCTCCAAGATTTCCATGTTTTCTTGTATCAATTCTTCATTTATTTGAAGGTTCTCTTTGATTTGTTCATCATAAAATTCTTGATTGTTAGTTAGTTTATTATCCAACTCTTCAATCTGATCTTTCAGAGATGTGTTCTCCTCATTCAGCTTCTTAACCATTTTTCCCAAATCACTGTTAGAACAATCTTTCAAATCTTTTCTAAGTTTTTTTATGAAAACTTGTGCACCACTGATTTTCAATTTCAGTTCTTCAACTTCTTTCTCAAATCTGTCAAGGTCTTCATAGATTCCATAAGATTCTTCTTTAGATGTTTTGCTTCTTCTGAACCCATTGATCTCCTCAAGTGGTTAAACTTTTATTCATAGGACCAGAGCTTTGATACCAATTGTTAGGAATGGGAACACTGAGAGGGGGGGTGAATCAGTGTTCACTATATTTTAATCTTTTTACTTTACTCTTGAAACTTAACTTGATTGCTTAAGTACTGAAATAAACATCAATTTAAACAAGATAAACAATCACAACACATAACACCAATATGGTTATAGGGAAACCCAAATAGGTAAAAACCCCGATGGGAATTGATACCCACTAAGAACTGTACTAGTGTCTTATGATCCTTGTTAGAAGATCTGTAACCCTATTAGGAGTTTTCCTTTACAATTCTTTTAGTACAGTGACCTAGTCAAGGGTTAGACCCTGTTAGGAGTCTTTTACAATAACCTTGTTAGGGGTGGGGACACACTGTCCTAGAGCTCACTACTCAAGTGGTGAAGGCTACAACCTTCTGATCTCAGATACACACTATATCTGCTGGATGAACTATTGTTGTGACACTGCTTGTCTAATCAGTTCCTTTTGTGCACTGATGTTTTAGCCCCTTGTAAAGCTCTAACTTATTCTATCTTCACTTTGCATGTCTCTGCTCTTCTTATCTTAACTCCATATCCATGTTCCTTCTTAATTACAAAGGTGCATCTTATATTTATATGCGCTAACAAAATAAATAACTAGGTCGGCCTACAACTGATTACATACAATGCTTCCAAGTGAACTGGCTCAAGCATGTTTACAATAAAAGATGTTTACATATCTAAAACCTAATTAAAATAGCTGCATAGCCTTTACAAATAATTAATATAACCACTAATCAAATTACTAACAATCGGCTACATACTCTGTTATGTTATGGTATTCACTGTCTGTACAACCACAACTATCTATATCTTTGTCATACTATCTCATCTGATCATGTGATCTTAGACTTAGCATTTATAATCACTTACCATCTTAACTTCAAGGGTGCATACCATAACTCGACCATACACATGTGTGTTGATGCTCTGATCTACTAGTGCTCTGCTAATTGTCCATTCTTCTATACTTAGCCATATTCTGACCTTATGATAATGTGCACTGATTCCAAAAATCTATATGACTTTGTTTCCATAATGACAACACTATTTCTAGTCATATATAATAGTATAGTCAACTTTCCAACATTAAGAACTTTGGTGGCTAATAAAATCATTACTATCTGAGTTAAGGCTGCATGAACCCCAAGTTAAACCAAATTTGTGGAATCATTCTCACCATTGTAAATACCATCATAATAAGGGTCACAAAACCAATGAGTGCATGAAGTTGAAACATCTTGTGCAAGACCTAATTGATGATGGAACTATAAAAGTGGAAGGACCTCAAAACAATGAAGATCATACGGCCTTCAAAAACCCCTTTCTAAACCATGAAAAGGGTGAGTCATCAAACACCAATCAAAATAACAAAAGAGGTAATCAGAAGGTCAATTTTTCCCATACCTATGATAATACAATTAATTCTTTAAGTGGTGATGAAAACACCATAAATGTTATTGTGGTAAAAGAGAAGCCAAGGGAAGCAACATCTAATGTTGTAACTAGGGGGCAAGCATAAAAAATTACTCTACCTGGAAATGCCCCAAGAATTGTTCTACCAAATCAAACTTCATCTTCATCTTCAAAACAATATAATTTGGTAGACCAATTGCAATGAACCTCTGCTCAGGTCTATATTCTAGAATTACTCAAGCTCTCACCAACCCATAAGGAGATTCTAGAGAAAGCCTTGGTAGAAACTAATGTGTCTCTAAATTTTGATGCGGATAAATTTCAAAACATGGTAGGACATCTTGTTGTACCCCATTGTCTATCCTTTTTAGAACAAGATGATATGTCCCTAAACCACCCACAAAATCTACCCTTGCATATAGAGGTCCTAATCCATAAGCATAGACTGAAAATAGTCCTCATTGATGGAGGATCTGGCTTGAATATTTGTACCCTAAATTTGGTGAAGGCCTTAGGATTTTCTGAGGATGCTAAAGATCCAAAGAAAAAGATAACCATAAAATCCTATGATGATGAAGAGAGAGCTTCCAAAGGAGTCATAGTACTTCCTATTAGAGTTGGACCAATGCAAAAATAGACTATTTGCCAAGTTCTAGACCTAAAGTTGACTTACAATATTCTATTAGGAAGGCCACAGATCCATGAAATGTAGGTTGTGCCTTTGACTTACCACCAATGTCTCAAATTCCCTTATCTAGGACAAGAAATCATGGTAAGCAGGGATTCAAACCCTTTTCAATATTGTAATAACATAAAGCCTATCAATGACTCCTTAGTCCCACATAATAAAAAAGGGTCAATTTATCAAAGAATAGAGCAAGGGAAAAGTTTAAAAGATCTTCCATCTTTGTAGGGAAAAGAAAAAGAAGAAAAAGAGATTGTTGTTGAAAATAACCAAAGTCCTACTAACCTAGCTACATTGAAAAAGGGAAAAGAGAAGGTTAGTGAGGAGAGTGCTCTGGAGAAAAAGAAAGAAGACCAAGCTAGATCCATTCAAATCTACACCAAAGATGCTCACTACCAAAAAATGGATCGTATGATGAAAAACTTTGAAAAGAAAGTCAAATCAAACAAAAGGGGATAGGTGAATATTCCTTATCTATGATGGACCTACCCTTATCTCCAAAATCATATGGAAGGCCATCCAATCTACCTCATAAATATAATGATCACTTTGTGAGGGAAAATACATCTTCATCCATGGATGAAGAAGACAATGAAATCCTAAATTGTCTATATAAGGATGAGGAATCAGGTGCACATGAAAAGCACATCCAAAATATAATCATTCCCACACATCAATATGGGAAAGGATTTCAAATAATGAAGAAAATGGGATACAAAGGACAAGGACCTTTAGGAATAAGAAATGAAGGACTCATTGAACCCATTGAAATGACATGGAGAGATAGCAAAGAAAAGATTGGATTAGGGTACCTAGAACAAGGGTACACTCAAAAGAACTATCCTAAGGTCTATGATCAAATATTGCAATTAGGGTCACAAAGTGATGAAGACTCGAATGATTGGGAATGGGATACATTGTCAAATGAATCATGCCAAGATAAAGGTATTGATGTCATTCACACCTATACCCCTAGCAAAGGAAAGGAACAAGCCTCAGAATCAAATCAGAATCAAGCCTTAAGTTCTAGTCAAGTGGTCTTAGATAATATACTAATTCAAAGGATTGAAATAAATCAATGGGTAGGAGAACTCTATGTAACATCATGGAGACCTACTATGGAAGAATCAAACCCTATGTTTAATCTATGATATTTTTACCCAATGAAAACCTTAGAGGATTCTAGTGAGGAATATTTTGACCCTAGTTCTCTAGAACATCTTGAAGAAGCACATATTATAGATTTAAGCGATACAATGTTTGAACCTTCAAACGAAGTCCTATCCCTAAACCCCATTGGACTAAACCAAAGCATTGATCCTTTGACTCTTATCTATCCAAAATTAATTGAATAGGATTCCATTGAACCTACCATCCTCCCTACAATTTTGAATGATAACTTGGTGTCCCAATACCTAAATGCGGTTGAGCCTTCTTCTACCATGGAATATCAGGAAGAAGTAAAAAAGGAAAGTATCCAAACTCTCAATTCAAAAATACAAAAAATAAAAAATGGAAAGAATCTAATGTTGAAAACCACATTGTGGAAACATTAGATCAAAAATTGAAAGAAATAAAGAATGATTCCAAAGGTGAAAACCCAATAGAGGAACCTAAGGAAGAGAGTTTGGATACTTTACCCAAGTACTATGAAGAAAGATCTCCTATCTTAATTGAACCAATCAAGAAAGTGAATATTGGGTTAGAATCAGAGCCAAGGATCATACACTTTGGAGCATCTCTATCTAGTGAGGAAAGAAAAGACTTCATAAATTTTTTCAAAGAAAAACAAATCAATTTTGCATGGTCATATGATGATATGTCAGGATTAGATCCAAATTTAATCATGCATCATTTGAACATAAAAGGAGTCAGACCAGTGAAGCAAAAACTAAGAACTTGATGCATCCACACATAGCTTTAATTGTAAAAGTGGAGATAGAAAAATTGCTAAGAGTTGGGTTTATAAGAGCCATTGATTATGCCCAATGGATTTCAAACATTGTGCTAGTTTCAAAAGTAGACAAATCTATCATAATTTGCACAAACTTTAGGGATCTTAATCTTGCATGCCCTAAAGATAATTTTTTGTTACCAAGCATAGACACCATCATAGATCTAACAATAGGACATTCAATGTTCTCACTTATGGATGGGTTTAGTGGGTATAATCAAATAAAGATAGCACCCGAAGACAAAGACAAGAAAACATTTACATGCGCATGGGGGACATTCTGTTGGAATGTTATGCCTTTTGGTCTAAAGAACGCTGGAGTGACCTATCAAAGAGCCATCACGACCATATTTCATGAAATGATGCACAAGTTCATGGAGGACTATGTAGATGATATACTTGCTAAATCTCACTCAAGAGAAGAACATCTACCCATCTTAGAGAAATTTTTTGTAAGATTGGAGCAATTCAAAGGAAGGTTAAATCCGAAGAAGTGCGCATTTGGTGTTCAATCAGGAAAGCTACTAGGGTACATTGTTTCAGCAAAAGGAATAGATGAAGATGCTACCAAAGTCAATTCCATCATGGAAATGGAGGCACCTAGGAACATAAGCCAGATGAGATCTCTTCAAGGAAGGATCCAATCCATTCGAAGGCTCATCTCTCAATTAGCAAAAAAATGCCACAATTTCACTCAACTCCTTCATAAGGACACAATTTTAAAGTGGGATGAGAAATTTGAAGAAGCTTTCAACTATTTGAAGAAATACTTAATGAATCCTCCAACTTTGATGCCACCTATAAGAGGCAAGCCTTTACTTCTATATATTTTAGCGACCAAACATTCATTAGAAGCACTCTTGGCACAAGAAGATGAATCAGGAAAAGAAAAGGCCATATACTACATAAGCATAACCTTGGTGAAATATGAGTTGAACTATACCTTCATTGAAAAATCATGTTTGGTCATAGTTTTTGCTTCCCAAAAATTACAACACTATATGTTATCCCACAAGATTCGACTTATTGCAAAGATTGATCCCTTAAAATATCTTCTTAGCAAAACAACATTGAATGGGAGACTAGCCAAATGGGTCATGGTGTTAAGTGAATTCAATATAGAATATGTGGACCAAAAATATATCAAGGGCCAAGTCATGGCTGATCAATTAGCAGAATCACCATTACAAGATGACCATCCAATTCAAGTGGAATTCCTAAATTTTGAAATTATAAATGTTGAAGCAAAAACATGGAAATTATATTTTGATGGTTCCTACACCCAACATGGATCAGGAGAAGGCATAATTTTGATTACTCCTCAAGGATTAAAAATTCCAAAATCATACAAATTGCTATTCACATGCACCAATAATATAGTTGAATATGAAGTATTGGTCATTGGGATCAAATTGGCATTTGAATGGAAAGTGACAGAGCTACTAGTATATGGAGATTCACAACTAGTTATCAATCAAATCAATGATGAATATCAAATGAAAGATGACAAGATGACACCTTACAAAAATATGGTTGAGAATCTCAATAAATATTTCACTCTCATCACATTTGAGAAAGTACCAAGAGATAAGAATAAAGCAGCAGATGCAATGGCTACTTTGGCATCACTTCTCCAAATACCAGATCAAAGCGCCAGATATGAATTCCTGGTAGAAGAAGTTGAGCAACCCACATTGGACCCTACCCATCCTCATACTATTTTTTTATTAACCAGACATGAATCACCTTGGTATGGAGACATTTACACATACTCAAAAGACCAAATCCTACCTATGGACCAAACCAAGAATAAAAAAAAAAGCTTTATACGCCAAGCCTCTCATTATACCTTAATATCTGACACATTGTATCATAAGAGTCTAGATGGAATGCTTCTAAGATGTCTAGAGAAAGAGGAATCAAATATAGCCTTATAAGAAATTCACGAGGGGATTTGTGGGTCACATTCAAATGGTTTAACCCTAGCTAAGAAACTTCTTAGGATATGATATTTTTGGCCTACCTTGGAAATGGATGCTTGTCACTTTGCTAAAACTTGTCGAAAGTGTCAATATCATGGGAACTTGATCCATGTACCCACACAAGAGCTTCATCCTATGACAAAACCTTGGCCATTTTATCAATGGGTTTTAGACTTAATAGGGATGATTTATCCACCATCTTCAAATGGTCATAAATTTATCATCACCGCAACATAGTACTTTACCAAATGGGTGGAAGTTTTACCCTTGTCAACTGCTACAAGAAAACAAATATCCTTGTTTATTCTAAATCACATAATATGTAGATATGTTGTACCTCATGCCATCATAACCAACAATGCCAAACACTTCAAAAATAAAGATTTAAAGGATTTATGCAAAAAATTCCACATGATACATCACTCATCTTCAATATATTACCCCCAAGGTAATGGACAAGCAGAAGCAACAAATAAGAACATCTTAAATATATTGAAGAGAACCATTGATAATTCAAGTAGAGATTGGCATGTACAAATAAACCCAACCTTATGGGATTATGGGACAAGTATCATAACACCAACAGGAGCTACACCATTTTCCTTAGTCTTTGGAGCAGAGGCAGTTTTACCTTTGGAGGTAGAAATTCCATCTTTAAGAGTATCCCTCCATGGTTTGATAAGTGAAGAGGACTATAGAGTTGCTAGGTTGCATGAACTAGAACTGCTAGATGAGAAACAACAACAAGCCTTTGATCATTTGAAAGTGTATCAAAACAAAATATCAAGGACCTATAACAAGCATATTAAGTCAAGGACATTCCAAATAGGTGACTTAGTTTTGCGAGAAAATCCCAAGAATCAAGCAGAAAGAGAAAAGAAAGGAAACTGGGAAGAAAAATGGTTAGGACCTTTTGTGACCACTTTGCCTTTTAGGACATGCACCTATAAGTTAGCTGATTGTGATGGAGAATAATTGCAAGAACCTATCAATAGCAATCATCTAAAAAGGTTCTACACATAAAGCAGATGAAAGGGTATAGAGAAAAAGAGTATTAGAAAATTAGATGGAAAGCATCCTATTTATTGTATATAGTCAAAAGAGATCCTAAAAATACCAAAAGCATTGAAAAATAGAAAAGAGAAAACAAATCAGAAATGCAGAAAAGATTAAAAATAGTGAAAAATTAAGCATGAAGAAAGCCAAAAATGTTCAGAAAGGATCCTCAAAAAGATGTTGTCTTAGTGAAAACCTAACAAATAGGTGCCTTGATGATGTGAAAAGAAAAAAATTTAAAAAAGAGAAAATACAAAAAAAAATCAGAAAAGAGAAAAAGTGCCTTGGTGAAAACCTAGCAAATAGGCGCCTTGATAGCAAAAAAAGAAAAAAGCTTTAAAAATAGAAAAGGAAAGAAAAATCCATTCAATCGGTGAAAACCTGGTAAACAAGCACCATTGAAAGTCCAAGTCAGTCACATACCTAGTAGTCATCCTTGTAAATATTGCATTCACCAGCATTTGTATATATTGCATAATAAAATCCCACAATTGCATTTGCAAGTACCTAAAGATTTTGGTCACCTAATATGGAAATAGTCCCAAGTCCCACAAATGTAATCATATCAAACCGGGGGAAAACTACTCTAAAGGAGGAAGGATTCATCAAAAGAAAACTTCAATGATACAATGAATCAATTCATCAAAGTACAAGTGAAACACTCAATCAAACCCTAATTCTAATCCAACTTGAAACTAAAGGAAAAATTTGATCCTAAATCCCACAAAGACCCTATCCTTATCAAGATTAAAAGTATGAAATGGATGGAAATATAATTGAAATGTGGATTTGAAAAATATTGCAAAATTTTTCTAAAGTGTTGACTTGGTTGATGAAATCATGTCTTTCTAGCAAATCGATGAAAGTCTTTAAACTAGACAAGCTATGATGAAAGCATGATACTTTATTAATTTCTAAGTGGTTGTCTTAAAATCAAAGTTTTAAAGCATGTATTATTTTTTTAAGGATGTGATCATCAAAGAATCATTGAGGACTTGTCCATACCACCAAACTGATATTTGTGTTTGTTTACGCAAAAGGATACCTTGGATATTTTGATGTTCAATATCATAATACAAAAATCCAGTTGCAACATAGAATCTGAAAAAATTAGTATTTGTACTCTTGTGATTGACTCTGATCAGTGATAGTCGTACCACAAGATGGAAAGCAACTTAAGAGGTGAAAAAGGTATTCATATCATCATGGTTGAACTAGTGATGGTTGTACTGAATTCAGGATCACAAACTGCTCAATGATGAATATAAGCTCCAATTTTTTTTAAAAGTGACAGTTAGTTGCATACATCTTAGATTAAATGCATTTAATGTATTTTCCTTTCTTAACCTAAAAACTAAATTGCAAGAGTAAAATAGAAAGGGGGTGTAGTCAAATCAAAAATCAAAGGAACATCAAAAACTATATGTGATCGAGTGTGTTGGAAATCCAAAATAAAAAACAACGGTGCATTACACTAGTTCATAATCATTTGTTAGATCCATGTTATCGTACATTCATTTATGACTTTCCACCCTAAATTACAATTAGATTCTTTACATTAGTTTGCATTCATTTTAATCTAAGTTCATTACGTATAGCTTGCATCAATTTAATTGCATTAGGTTGCATTCATTCAAACGTCCAATTCAATTAAGGTCAATGCATTAGGTATCATTCATTTTAAAGATTCATATCATTTAGTGTGCATTCTCTTTAAGAAATCATTCATATTAATCCATTAAGTGCATTTACCATTGCGTTCATTAATTAATGTTCATTGCATCCGTTAAGTCATTTCATTCAAATAGACTTAAATTCATCATAAGGTGCATAACATTTAGTTCATTTAAAAACATTTCACATTGCATTATTCATTTAAATCCATTCATTCAAAGCTCACCCTAAATTATATATCTTTGCATTCATTTACATCATTCATCTCTATATAACATAAACATTTAGAATCATTAATCATTAAAAATCCATACAATTATTCATTACATCATATAGGTCCATCACATTTGCATACTATAATCCCATTACATTCATATCCATTACATACATCCATATTATCAAAAATAAATATATCCATATACATCATTACATCACATTATTCATTAAATCATTACATCATCATCTAACGCAATTATATATCATCCGCGTCCATAAAACATTCAAGTATCATAACATTAATCATTACAAGAATCATATAATAAATTCATATCACATCCATTCACCTATTTCTATGTCATACATAAGACAATCATGTAACCATAAATAGAATATGTGCATCCATATCATTAACTGGATTCTGAAAAGCATAAAAAAAAAGCATATAGGAGATAGATCTGCATATCATAGTAAAACACCTAAAAAATGAGGTCCAACACATAATGACATCACATAAAGTAAATATATTAATCAAGTATCAAAGTCTATAGTATCATCATCATAAATCAACTGAGTATCAAAGTCTATAATATCATCATGAAACATCAAATAATCAAAGTCCATCAAAGTATCAACAAGTATCAATGCATTACATAAAAACATCAACTAATCAAAAGAATATAGCAGAGTCCAAAGTCTCGATATCAAAAATGGGATCATCATGTACATTAATGAATGAAAGAATATATATCAGATCATTATCAATCAACTGGCTGAGCCACCAGCACCATCAACACCATCATGATAAGGATCAGTATCAAGAGGTCTACTTGAACTAGCCTGTAGCCCATGCTGACTCATGGCAGCCATAAAAGCCTGCATCATATTGCTAAGCTGGCTAACATGTTGTCTAATCTAAGACACATCTGACTGTAAGGCTCAAAAATTTTATGTAGCCATTGGAGCCTCTGAACTGGGAGCTTGTGTAGGAGGAGTCAGTAGAGGAGCAGTAGAAGAAGATGGAATGGAAGGCGGTGGCATGGAAGAAGATGGCATGGCAGAAGATGGCATGGAAGAAGATGAAACAGATAAAGATGGAATGAAAGAAGTAGAAGATGGATGAGATGAAGAAGATGGCATTGCAGAGGAAGTAGGAGCTTTTACTGGAGGAGCCTATGGGATAACCTATGGAGGAGCCTATGGAAGAGGATCCTGTGCCAGTCTGCCCTATGCCTAATCTAACAAAATCTATATGGCCTGAGCATTAATATCAATAGCTACATGTTCATCCACCTATCTCTATCATCAGACCCTCTGATGGCCTTATTTGGCTACAAGATCCACAACAACCCAATGCAAAACTCTATCCACACCACCACCCCTAGGAGGAATACGCATGGCAGCAATAACTGGTATCACAACTCTACCTCCTACAATTGCTTACCTACCCCGTCATCCTTGAAGAACTCATCTATGATGACCCCCACCTCCATCTCCATCCCCACCATCATCCTCTGACTCCTCCTTGATCCTAGGCACCCGCTCTGCTGGATCTATGAACCTCGAAAAAGGGTTTTGAGAGAACCAATCTGCATACTCATCGGTCATACTAGTATCTATCACATGGTCTCTCCTATCCCATGGTAAGTGACCTAGTTTCTCAACCTCCTACAGAGTTTTCCTATAGTCGATCTGAGGCCCCCATAGTGATCTCTCAACTTGAACCCTAGCATACATGGCCACACCCTGAGGCATGCTCTATGTCTGACCATATTGGCATAGCACTCATAGAGAGAAAAATATCTCGATGATATGTGGATTTTGCCCTATCATCCATCAAGGACAACACATGAAAGGAAGCTCTAAAGAATCCTCAGGCCACGCCTCACATCCAATGTATGGTTTCCAAATGACCTAATCCATATCATCTATCATACAATGCCAGTATTCCAACTTGCCCAAATGGGCCTGCACCACCATACCCTCATACATCTAGGAAAATGGCCACCTTGGATCATGCTAACGAACAAAAATTAGCCTAGTAACTGGGAGGTGCTCCCATGTCCATAGTTGTAACAAAATAACTTTGACAAATAGAGTCGAGGAACGTTGATAAACAATTCTATGCAACTCATGGTACAACTTCACCAAAACACAAGAACCCCAATCAAACCATTGGGGCTAAGCCATCAGATCCTCCAAGATATGTCCCCAAATGGCCACAAATCCATGCCCTCAGCGATTTGGAATGAGGAAGCCACAGATCATAGCACCGAGCACCGCAAGAAGAACTAGAAAAGAAGGGAACTACACCCACTAGATATGATCATCACCAATCGTAGGGTCCTAGAACACCCACTGACAAGTTGTTCCATTGTAGACCTGATCATAGTACACCAACTCTCCATGTGTAGGGATGCGCAGGATGTAGTACACATCCTCGGGAGTGATGGTCACCTCTCCCATAGGAAAGTGAAAGGAATTATGGTCAGATTTCCATCTCTCTACCATAGTTGTAATCAATCCTTGATTCACTCGGAATAGAGGTAGGAGGAGCGAGAAGGACAAACCACATCTACCAATATGTTGGTGATCTGGAGTGCTCAAATCATCTATCATATTGAATGGTAGAGGATATAGACCTCGAACGACTAGTGACTTAAGCATGGCCTACAAAAAGCAAGTTAAAACACATTAGTTTTGAAATCAGTTATCTTTTGAATTATCCTAAGTTAATCAAACATTTTAAAAAATTATCAAACCATAATCAATTTTCCTAATTCTATTCAAAGAGGACAGAAAATTAATCATCATCCATCATCTAAATCAAGATTGACAATCCAAAATTCAAAGTAAATTGATTCAAATTGACATCCTACAACTTGCTACCAAATCAGGTTTATTACCTAAGCTAATCAACTAATTGATGACACTGAACGGTTCAGAAAATTGACAAAGTCATTTGTATTTTTTTCTAATAGGGTGAAAGCGCTATTTCAATGTTTAAAAGTGCTAAAAGGAAAAAGCACAATTAAAATATTAAAAGCACAAGTAAAATTGGTAAAAGTTTTGTTCTATGGTGAAAGCACTAAGAGACTTTAAAAGTGCTAAAAGAATGCATGAATGTGCTAATTAAAACATCAAATGCGCATTAAATCTTATGCGCGCTGGAGAAAATTTTGCATGCGAAAAGAGCCCTAGTTTTAACATGTAAAAGCACTATTAGAAATCGCGGAAGTGCTATTTAAAACTGTGGAAGCAAAAAAAGAAAGGTATACACACTATTAAAAGGATTAAAAGCGCTATTTAAATTGGAAAAATGAAAAAAAGGGCTTTTACTAGGAAATATTCAAATTTTTTCAATTTAAATGCAATAAATTTACAAAACAAGTTGATCGGGTACATATCGGAGGTCCATAGGTTGGTGGCCGATGATACCAATGCCCTCGCTCAAGCCGGTGCTCGCGAATCAGGATAACCATGCTAAAAGGGTCAAAGAGCTCAGAGAAAAAAAGTCAAATAGCAAAGTGAAAATGAATAGTAAAATTGGCTTTTTACCCCTATATATAGGAATGACCAAGGACCCAAATTTTTCACCAAATCTGCCAAATCAGGGGCATTTGTCATCAAATGAACAGAAATACATTATCAAAAATGAAATTGAAATTCATTATAATTTGACCTAATTATCACAAAATGACCTAAACTGTCAACTTTTTCAAACAAATGATCAAATTTCATTTCATTTCTGAGGGGGCCTACACTCGGATAATCAGGAACGACATCAATATTATCAAATCGGGGGCACGACCATCAAATCAAAGCATAATCTTTTAATCAAAAAATTTTTTGCTTATCAATCGAAAGGGGCATCAAACATCGAATCATATCGAACCAAGTACCATATCAATAGACTATCATCAAATCGACCATCAATGAATCAAGACTTTACATCGATGAATCAGGACATTCTTTGAATCGACACGCTGCGCATGTCAACTCAAAGAGGGGCATTTGTAATCACCAAAAATTAGACAAGATCATTTAAGTGAGAAATCAAGGAAAAAATCAAAACAATTAAATGCAATTAAATCAAAACATGTCAAAATCAAAGATAAATTGTAATTGAACCTTAATCCAAATTTTATTGAAAATCAAAAGCCATTAAATCAATTTAAACCTAATAAATCATGATTAATCAATAAAGTGTACAATTAATCTAATTAATTGTATAGTTTAAATTAAATCAAATCAACCCATTTAAGGGGTACACATGGCTAAATAAATTAAATAAATTCAATTAATAATTTCCTATTTTCTCTCAACCACCAAATGGGAGGAAAATGAATCAACCAATAGGAATTGAGGACCAAGCTCACATGGATCAAGCCTAAATTGAATCTCAATCACTCACTTGGAGGATGCATCTTGTCCACTCATTTTGTCCTCTTGTCCCAAGCTTTGAGGAAAAAATATTTAAATGGTCTCCAAAGGTGGAACCATGGACTCAACTCTCACCTAACCTTGATCAACTCAACTACACCCCCTACCCTTGCCAAAATCTATAAAAGCAAGGCATAATTCACTCAACAATCATCCAAAAATTTGAGAATAACATCAAACCTCTTGCAATTTAGAGCTAGAAAGGAAAATTTAGAGTTAACTAGGCTTAATTTCAATTTGGAATTGAACTATTAGCTTTGTTTATCATTCATTCTCATTTTAGGACTGTCACTAATGGAAGTTTGTTGAGAGCTTTGCATTAGCATCCCTAAATAGAGATCCAAAATAGTTTATTCTTTGTGGTAATTCAGTTATTTTATTCATTTATTTGCAATACTAACCCTATGAAGGTACTTTTTCTAGTACACAAGTAGTTTGAGGGTTCTCCAGGATATGTTTATGATGCTCACTTTCTTTGTACAAAAAACCCATAAAATTTATTATTCTTTGCATTATTTATTGATGGTTTTCTTAGGAACTTTGCATACTTCCTTCACCTATGTCATATAATTTTAGACTCGGATCTTTCTAGGAAAGATATCTTCTGATAGAAATCCATGTCCCTTAATTCATATAGGGTGTAGTTCATGATGATAGAAAAAATATATTGTAACAATGATGAACCATTGTTCTTGTATAAAGCTCTTCTTGTATTTCTTTCGATTATGTTGATTTTTTATTGCATTTTCTTTTGAATAAATACATGATAATGTTTATTGAAATCAATTCTCTATGTTTATTTATCTGACTGCTCCATAATTGTGATCTATGAAGACTTGCATATGTGTTTATGGTCAGTCCCGTGCAAATGATTAATGCCTAATCACATTATATCTGTGCTAAAATAAGTCACTCTGCCACATTACTTTGTGTATTCTTGGTGTAACTATTCTGATTATCTCTTCTTGGTGTATCAATGGAGTCCTGATAGCTTTTTTCTCTTCCAATCAGGGGATTAGGTAGGGTGATCCATTGTCACCAATATTATTCATCATAATGGTTGAAGCACTTAGTAGGATGATCCAAAGACATCATTCTCTTTGGCAATGGACAAGGGGCACATATTGGAGGCACTGACATATCAGTCACACATTCCCTATTTGCATATGACACTCTATTATTTGGCATTTCACATGTCAAAGAAGCGAGATAGATCAAACGAACTCTAGAACTATATTTAGCTAGCTCGGGTCAGAAAATAAATGCTCAAAAGTCAAAAATCTATTTCTTCAATAAAAATCACATCATTTCAAACAAAATTGCTCAAATTTTGGAGTTTTTAGTTGAATCGTTACCATCAACATACCTTGGTATTCCCTTTTTTGTGGGAACAAACAAGTCAAGATATTGGATTTCATTTATTGACGGGATTAAGAACATAGTAGTAGCATGGAAAGCTAGATGGCTCTCATTATCAGATAGAATTGTGCTCATTAAAGAAATATTCTCAACAATTCCTAATTATTACCTTGCAATTCTAAAGGCTCCTCCCATAGTTATTCAACAAATTCATAAATTAATTAGGGAATTTTTATGGTCAGGAAATATTAAAAATCAGAAAAAGATCCCCCTTATATCCTTAGATAATATGGCTCATGTAAAGGGCCTTGGAGGTGTAGGTGTTCATGATTTGGGTAAAAAGAACAAAGCATTTAGGGCAAAGCTAGTATGGAAAATGTACATTAAACCACAAAACAAGTGGTGTCAAATTATGCAATAGAAGTATCTTGATAACCACAACCCTTCACGTGTCCTTTATGTTGTTGATCCTCCTAATGAATCTGCAATTTGGAACATTATGATGAATTCAAGAGATATTGTATTCAAGTACATGTCATGGGAAGTCAACAGTGGGACAAATATCAAATTTTGGAGAGATTCATGGAATGGGCTCCCTGTCCTGCTATCCCCAATGATTCAACAAGATGTAATAACAGCTTCAGAAAACATATGGGGCACTCAAATTATTAACTATGTTGTAGTTCTCCACAGTTTTTCAGGAAAAGTCATATGGAAAGATCCAAAGGATTTGAATCTTACTTGGAAATAGAAGGATGTGTTGTGTAGTATATTTTCATCCAAAGATGTATACTTGTTAGATAAAGAAGATATTTTATTTTGGGCTCCTGCCAAGGATGGAAAATATTCTATTAAGGAGGGATATAAAATTATTCAACAACTTGATTCTAACATGGTTCCCTCTCAAGCATACTCATTTGGTTGGAATCGGGTGATTCTCCCTAAAGCAGGTTGTTTTACAAGGCTTGCACTAAAAAACAAGATCCTAACTAGTGATAGATTAGAAACATTCCTCATTGCACAACCATTTAATTGCCTAATGTGTGATGAATATATCAAAAATGCTAATCACTTGCTCCTACAATGCACATTTGCACAGAAGTGCTAGATTTTTGTCATTAATAAGCTTAACTATTCTACTCTACCAAATAAGCTCTGGGATATTTTTAGTCTTGGCCAATACTTTACCCGAACTCATTATTTGC
This sequence comes from Chamaecyparis obtusa, assembly GCA_027943335.1. NCBI lineage: Eukaryota > Viridiplantae > Streptophyta > Pinopsida > Cupressales > Cupressaceae > Chamaecyparis > Chamaecyparis obtusa. The sequence goes on from BSBK01000411.1 coordinate 1,207,139, forward strand.
AAACATTTGGAAATGTATATTGGTTTGGTAGTATGGGAAATTTGGTGGGAAAGAAATAAACGTATATTTAGAAATGAAACTTCAAAAATTGAGTCAATGATAGATGGTATTGAGAGATCAATTTCAGAGGTGGTAAATGATAGCATACACAGATTTGGCTGCAATTCAATTATTTCACATTGGGATAGTGTAGTTATGAGAAATTGGAAAATGCTTAACATTCCAACTGGGAGGGGATCCCATAAGATGGATTCAACACAAGTAGACCAAGCAATAGTTAGGTGGATTCCTCCAGAATGAGACTTAGTGAAAATAAATTTTGATGGAGCTTCCTATGGTAATCCAGGGAGTTTGGGTATAGGTGCTTATATAAGACATTTTCAGGGAAACTTACTGGCAATAACTACCTCACCAATACCACCAGGGACAAACAATACCATTGAAGCTCATGCAATGTTTGTTGGTCTTGTTTTGGAAAAACATGGTGGATTCACCAAAATTCATGTTGAAGGTGATTCAATGGTAATAATAAATGTTTGCATTAAGAGGGAGTCTCACAACTAGAAGATTGTGTATATCCTTAAATAAAATTGGCACATATTAGACACATTCTTAGAAGTATATTTTTCCCATACTCTAAGGGAAGGAAACAAGATTGTAGACTATTTGTCTAATTTGGGGTGTGATGGAACAGAGTTCAAGGCTATGCATCCAAATAAAATCCTGATAGAATTGCATGACCTACATAGATTGATCCAACTAGATAAAACAACATGACAAACCAAGGGAATTATATGAGGGTCAGACATACTTCAACATTAATGAAAAGGGGATGACATTGGGAACACTCTTGGCCAGTTTGCTAGATGGGATATTTGCCACATATACCTTACTCTAGGGTGGAAGACATGTGATGACCATACATTGGTGTACACAAGAGTTAATGAGAAAAGAGAGTGTATATGAAAAGTACAAATTGCATCACTCAATGAAGTTTATAACTGGAGGGAGTGAGGAATTTGAGCTACCAATATCAAGTTTATTTCCTCTGTACGCACTGCTAGCATGCGGTGATTGAACAAAGAAAAACTTAAATTTACCTTGCATACTTGATAATCAGGGCACTTGTGTGAATTAATACCTCCAAAGGTCTGATGTGCAATATAGATGTATGTTAAAAGATTACAGGGGATTTAGTATTAAATGAAATATGTACCAAGTTTAGCTCAGTGCATTATAAATGCCATGCTTCTTTACCATCAACACAATTTAAATTCACTAACATATCCTGAAAAGTATGGAGTCAGCCAAGGAGATATGTGCAAAATGTGTGCAGTGTGGGCAATATCATCATGAAATATTTCCACAAAACTATAGAATTTGTTTGCAACCCAATATTATGGAGGATGTCTTATCATGACAGATTGACGACACGGCTCTGATGACCATGTTTGATTGTCACTCACTGGGGATTCAAGATGTGATTCACAAAGTGATTAGAGAAGGAATTCTTACTCCCCATTTGAAGCATTTCATATACCCATCTTAGATTGTGGCTATTTTTTTGTCCAATGCCATGGACCTACTGCAATCAATCCAACTGCTTGAAATAATAGCCAACAAGGTGGTCAAACCACAATTTCTACTCATCAATGTGCTTAAGTGGGCTACGCAAAGCTATGATTTCTGGTGTGGCTACGCATTGGTGGGTGGCCTATTCTTACGTCATCTCTTGTTTTCCAATCATGACTCCATGGTGATCTTTGATAGGTTTAAACATAGTCTAGAGAAGAAGAACTTCGGTATATAGAGCATGCCCTACACACTTCAGGCAGAATTTTGGATCATGTGATGGTTGAAAGGATTAGGGCTATGGCCACTACTCTCTTGGATATTTTAGAACTTCCAAATATCCCTCCAATATGGAATAGATCCTCTCGCACTCGTGACTCAACAGATCATGCTCCATCGGCTCTATGATTGGAAGGAGCCCATGTTTCGAATGAGAAACCTTCTGATCTTAATGGATGGGAACAACCCTCTGTCCAAAGAGAGACTATTGTAGATTGGGGTGACTCAGACACTGATAGGTGGGAAGTACCCAAGAAAGATGCTTACAACACCAAGGATGGAACATGACATCTTCTAGTTCATCTCCACGCTCGCAGCTAGACTTAGATGGATGGGGTCCCAGCAGAATGGAAGAATAACCGAAGGCCGTAATAAACAATTTTGTTAATTACTTCATTTGGCTCTTTATTCAAGAAATTAGCCAAATTTTGTCATATCTTGGGGTAGTGTAGGTGTTCAAATTTGTCAAAATATGTACCTCCATATCATATTGGGAAAGGATATCAGGTTTTCTTACTGGTTATTTCCTGATTGAGCCCTTGAATCAGTTTCTTATATTAATATTATACATAGTGGTTATCCCACTTTTAAAAAAAAAAAAAACTATTCTGATTATCTTCATATATCATTGTGGCATGCTACTATTGATCTACACTTCGATCCATGAAAATGAGGATGAAATCAATATCTTTGCAATAGTTAAATATCATTGTCCTTAATACCATTTTTAGTTGCTCACGGATGAGAATTGTTTACTCTTGTATTTTTTGTAGCTTGATTTTGTCTTAACATTAGCTACCACATTTATTACCATGTTGATTCACCATGGATGCCTTTCATCTCCATTTCCATCTACAAGATAGCTTGTCTTTGAATCCTGATTGGATTATCATATATTTGATGATGCTCTGATTATTTAGTTGATGCTTTTACATCTGATCATGACATTTATGAATTATGATTCAATGAACTAAAAGGTTTCATGCATTTTGATCTCATGTCCTTTTATTTTTTATTAACAACATACTGAACCTTTTTTCTTTTCTTTGATAACTACAAGGTTTCAAAATTAAACAAATCTGTCCCTTAAATAGTTCCTTTGATACTTTCCTCTTCTCTCTTAAACGTTCTTGTCTTTAGAAATTTTTCTTTAGAAACAAAGAAATGTCCTCTTCTTCATGTAGCCATAGATTCTTTTCATAACAATCATATATCCTTTGATAAATCTATACTTTTGAATACACTATTATTGCTTGATCTCGGCATGCTTTTAATAGAAACTTCTTGTTGTTTTATAAAGTGATCATTTGGATTAATACTATTGGTAGCATCACTTATCATCATGTATCAGTTCTATAATGCAACTGCCTATCTTACTCTTGAATGTTAAAAACTCTGGATTATCATTACATGATTGCCACATACCTTCAACATTTGAGAACACAGCATTCTCATATATTATGGGTCGCTTTACCCATCCAATCATTTATACTTGAAAAAATTGCAACTATGTTTGCATGGGTATAAGAAACCCACAAGCTATGAGAATACTTACAGCAAATGGAGACCAACATCTTACTTTGTTTTTTTTCACTCTAAACACCATATTGGATTTTTATGGTTGATTAGTGTTTGATATTCTTGTTTCATTCTGACAAGTTGGGCTCAACCCTTGTGGGAGCCACTTTTAAGTCCACTTGTCAGACTAAAACACCTGTCTCTGCACATAGAAAAAACCAGTTAGAATAACATATACTTGATGAGGTAGTGGATATAGTCTTTTATCTTTTATGTGCATTCAGGGCAGTAATAAATAGTATGTGTGTAGAGGTAAATACTCATGGGTTATGTATGAAGTATCTAAGGGACCAGTATAGGACAAAATTAGAGAATAACTTGAATTAAAAGCCTCCCCCCTATATTATTCAAAACTTTCCACATGATTTGTAAGTATTAGTAAATGAAAAATTATATCAAAATATTTATAAATTACAAACAATTTTGTTTTGATTAAACAATGCAAGAAAAATTCATGATACCAAGAAAAAATGCAAGGCTCTGAATTCAATAGACTGCTCATAGAAGATGACATGAGAATTGTCTTCCAACAAGACTATAGAGTTGTGGCTGAATGGCTACGAGAATTGAGTGCAAGGTTCTACTGATGGATCTGATGTAGAGGTAATTAATGTTGTGTGTTGATGAATGCTAATGAATGTCATGTTATAATGAATGAATGAATATTATATTTTATTAATGGATGAAATAATGAATGAATGTTAGATGTTAACAGGGAATGTAGAGTGATGTTAGCGGGGGAGGGGCCATATGAGCTTCCACCTTCATGTGGTTGGCCATGTTAAGTAGATAATATTAAACTATTCTTGAAACAAAGTGAAACTCAATAAGATAACACACTTTTCTCAATAATGAAATTAGTCACTCCAATCCTTGATCACTTATTATCAGTAGGGATCAATGGAGCATCATCCTAATGCCTCCTTATGATGGCACCTTGGTGTAGAGAGATAGTGGACCCACACCTCTACAATCTGACCAAAAGGATCACTCTTAGATCCTATACCCCAAGTCCTTGTCTTAAGACCTATTAGTGGTAAAAATCCTCCTAGGACACACTATTCTCCACATGTCAATATCCTCTCAAAATTTGATCTCTATTGGATCATGTTCATTGTTTAACATCTCCTATTTTGGTTGCTTGTACTCAATACCCTTCAACATGTCTTGCCTATCCCACTCTAGATCACGTGATTGGATCAAATACCCTGTACTTGAGTCACCCTACACCCTATCAGATGGAGAAGCCTATTCAATCTTTATTTTAAGAACCAAGATGCCCTAATTAAGAGACAAGTGGATCACTTCTTAAATCATATTCATCGATGATAAATTCATAAAAGATCTTGTGAGATACAACTACTGACATCATGCATCCCAATCTAGTTCACCATTCACCAAGTTTAGATCGTGTCAAGGACCCAATTGGATACCCTTTCCCAAGACCTATTAATGGTCAATGCTCTTTTATTGGTGATCTTTCCTTCCAATAGACTCCACACCCTAAAGTTTGCACACACTCATCTGATCCTTCCACACATATTGTAGTTTGTGCTTATTGTAGTTATGAGCTAGGAGTTACTAAATGTAATTCTTTTTGTTATTTTACTACATGTATTAGATTAATTTCTATGATGTCTTTGTCTTCACTACAATTATGCAGGGTTAACTCAGAAAGCTCCATCTTAGTAGCTTCAAGTTCACATTTTTTAATTATGTTTTCTTCATAGATAGATCTAATCTTCTCCTAAAAAATTTTTCTTTGTTCTTCCATACACTTGATAGAATATTGAAGAGATTTATCTTTCTCGATTCCTATGACAAAATTACTCCTAACATTTTGAAGAGACTCATGCATTATAGTTATCTCATCTCGCAATTCACTCTCTCTTTCCATCACTTCTTTATTTTGTCTCCTACACTCAGCTAGTGATCTTTTCAAAAGGTCAATGTCTAATTGAATGCTTTTGTTCTGAAAATCAACAATTGGTATTCTCCATTTCTTTAGTCATATTAGATTGCAAAGTTGATAATTGGCCTTCCTTGGATTGAAGTTCCATATCAAATAGTTGGAATTGGGTTTTTAAATTGATTTCTTCTTTTAGATTATCTGCTACCCCTTCTAGATCTTCTTGAAATTTGAAAGAATGTTATTCAAATGTGCCAATTCTACATTCATAAAGATTGATCTTTTACAAAAGCTCACTAATTAGTTGTTCATGATTTCCACATGCAATCTTAAACTCCTCTAATTGTCCCTTACAAATGCTCAAATTTTCCTCCAGTCATGAAATGCTTACATCATGGTCACCAACAATTTTTAAGGAAGCTTCATAATCTTGGTTGATGTTGTTCAACTTGTTCTCCAACTCTTTATTGCATTCTTATAGATTTTCAATTTGAATCACATAAAGAGAAACATTATTCTCCAATTTCTCCTGATTCTCAAGTTCACCTCGTAGTTGGTCTTGTATGTACTATGAACTGAAGATCCAATTCCACTTGTCCAATTGCCTCAGATTGTTGTATAATGACTATTTGTAAATAAGATATCTCTCTTTCTTTTTCCCATAGAGTCTCATTCTTGATACTCAAATTTTGTTCTAAAGTAGTGCATATTTTTTTGCATAAAGCTAGCTCCTTGTTTGCACCATTTAAGGCCTTGTCAATGTCTTCCATCTTTCTATGAGTTTCTAAAAATTTATACTGCAATTCAATGATGAACCCCTACAACTTTCTAATTTGATATTTAGAATCCTACTCCAAATAATCTAATTTTTTATGCACTTCTTTTAGACTTTGTAATGCTCACCTTTGTATATTTTTATTGTCAATATGAATGAAATATAGTAGAGAAGAATAAACATATTGAAAATACTTTTGAAGAACCAGAAACAATGTCCATATTCTTTATGAGAAGCAAATTCTAAGTTTCAAAATATAAAAAAATAGAAGCCATTGTCTAGCTACCTTGCATCAATAAGTTTGTTCAACTACTTTGCTTCCACTTTCTATTAAATATATAAAACATTCTCTTCTATGCAAAAGATTCATACAAAGTCAAATATCAAATCAGAAGAACATTAAACACATGCACTAAAGGACAAACATTAATCAAGTACAACAAAAGTTAAATACATTTGTAATATATGTGGTTGTTGACCCTTTGTGTTTGCACTTGATGTCAAAAAGGTATTCAATGGCATTCACATTCAGACTGGATAATGTTGATATTGATTGTGTTACTGATGTTTTCATATATATGTAGACTTTCATCTCTTTCACACTCACAAGTATCTTGGATTACTTTGTTCATAGGGTAGTTCCTATTTCTGGGCATTTGATCTTCTTATTCAAGTATATGTGTCTTTGGATTCCATTTGGCATCATTTATCCATCAGTGATCTTGAGCACTTTACATGAGATGGATACTTGGTTATGTTGGTGCTCTATTGATGTTAGTGATATTGAATACTATGTTATCTTTGATATCCACAAATTGGTAAGAAGAATGTTATCACATTGGTTCATATATTAATAGCATATTGAAATTATATGCTTACACATACATGATTTCATGGAATGGCATAAACCTTATACATTGGTACATGACTTGGTTTTTTAGTTTATCTTCAATATCATGATTCAATATTCTACAGTTTGTTGATAATATTTTACAACTATTTCACATATTATTTAGCATGTTTATTTATACCTATGATACTATGATTCATTTGAAAAATATTACTCACAAATTCAGTATTATTACTGTTGATATTTAAAGAGCTCACCAAGCACTAGCTTCGACATGAGTTACATTCTTTAAAAGCATATATAATACTATCAAGTACTTATGTATAGCATAGTATAAAGTGCAAAACTTATAGCATGTGTTTCAATGAAAAGAATTTTCTTATAAGGATGATAAGGATGTTGTTTGAGGTCATTATTACATGGAAGGTTCATTGACTTTAGAAAGCGACATTAGTCATTTTTTCAATATTATTGAAAATTACTATGTTGGTCTTTGTGGACTTGAAATAATCATTCATTTTGACAAAGGATATACTTCAGGGGAAAAATAAAGTTAGGGAACATTGGTTCATCATTTCATTGTGAAGTTTATACCCTATTTTTTGCAAGCTTCCATGGTTGATACAATTTCAAATATCATGAGCTTGTTGCTTGCATTCTAGTTATGGATTTTGGTTATGTTGATTCTCATGTCATTTGGAATCCAATGGTGGTTGTTATTAATGACTTTCATGTTTATTTTATTAATGGATGAAAGAATGAATGAATGTTAGAAAGAATAATTACTTCAATATGTAACGTAAACATTGATATATTATACCTGATTTTGCAGGCTAAAATCATAAAGTTTTATCCAACTCAAATGTCCCTGATAACGTTAATGGGTTTTTTTGCCTCATTGCAATCAAGCATGGTGGCCTTAATTTTTGAACAAAATATTTTGTCCTGGGATTTGTGATGGAATCTTCAACTATTGATTATAGTCTATGGTGGATGAATTATATGTACATGTTTATGGCTATGATTAGAACAGACAGTCAACACAATGTTTACTGGTTAAATATGGATGATAGTTATCTATTTGGGGTTTTGTTTATGGAAGGAATAGTGATTTCAGTGCTTGCATACTGCATGTAGATGTGGTGCATCAACAAAAAAGGGCCAGTTTTTGTAGCTATGTGTCCAAGTTCACTAGACACCTTCTGGAAGTTCACCAGTTAGTAGACCAGGTGCTTCTCGCTATTTCATACCGTTCTAACTTGCTAATAGGTTAGAAAGGAAATGTTTCATGATTACTGATATTTTTTTGTACCTACAATTAAATATGGTAGTTAGTATTTTTCAATCTTATTAATCTCATGTGATTATGAACTTTCATATAGATATTTTGTCCACTAAAATCCATCAAAAAAAGTAATACATTATTCTTCACAATGGAGAAGTGAATGATTCTTTACACACAACCTTTTCAAGTATAATACGTAACAAAACCAATCTTTCCATTATGCTTTGATGGTTGGCTGGAAACTGTTCCATTTGAGGCATTCTCTCAAATAGAGTTAATGTGTGTTGCCCAGTGTCCATGCTTCCACATTTCTCATAGATTTCTACCAAAGCATTGCTAATTGCATCAAACCAAAGTTCTTGTTGAGCTTTGTTTAAGGTTTTTCTCATTTCTTGGGTACCTATCTTAGGTAGACCCCTATTGTTTTGGATTCCAATTTATGAAGTAGAAAACTAGAGATGTTGCTTCTACCTTTTTCCTTTTTTAAGTAATTTCCTTCCTATAGTTTACTCATATTGTATATTCATTCTTAAACATTTTTTTTACTACAACAAAGCTTTAGTGCCAAATTAGACTCATTTCATTTTACTTGCTTTCTCTTTTCATTTCTTAAGAGTAATTGAAATTTTTAGATTAATCAAAAGTATTTGAGTAAATTAGATAGGACACTTTGTCTTCCCTACAATTTGGTGAATATATTCTAATTTCTATCTATTCATATATAAAATATATCCATGTCTCTGCTAGGTTATATTATATAAATTCCTCTAGGATTTGGAGAGTATATATCTTATGAAGCTTGAAGCTTCATATTGTATTGTAATGTACATTTTGCATGCATATCTACTAGAGTATTTCCAACTATAATATCTGATAAAAATCCCCTAGCTACTATGCTTTGATGGATGTAAATAACCTATTTCAAAGATTTCACTTTGGCATAGGTGGCTCATCAACTTCCTCAAGTGGTTATAGGACAATGAAGCCCAATGCCATAACCCATATTTAAAAAAAAATTTATTGATAACCATCACAATTGTGATGTCAATCAATGATACTATCTGATAGGAATTTTATACTTTAGATGGCATTGTCGTCGCAAATTTTTACACACACTTGTCACAATTACGATGCCATTTCAGGGATCATGACAAAATTTGATGACATAAATTAGCACTCATTGAAAGGTAGATGAGAGACTCTTTCTGATGCCAGGACAATCAGAATTTTGACGGTGTCCCTATCTGTTGCTCATTACGATGCAAAAACTTCGATAGCTAATTGTGACAATTTTCTGTCAGTTGTCCAAAAGTTAGCCGTCAAAATTTGGCACCAAATGTATTAGTGAATTCAACCTCAGAGCCAAAACCTAAAAACCTATGTAAAGAATAATGATCAAAATACTCATAATAAAGGAAACCTATTCAACCTAGGGTTTTACAAAACTCATGTAGAATCAAAAAGGAACTCAACCTTAAATTGAGTAAAAATAATTAATTTGTATCATCTTAAAATGGAAGCACTTCCATGATAAGAGTGTTTATCCCTCTAAGTGAGTGGTCTAGGGTCATGTTAAGCACCTTGATGAGGTATTTGCATGTATTTGGCTTTCCCCCCCGTTATGCTTCCTTCTGCACCTATTTTCCACTTCATGTCTACATTTCTTGACATTCTAGACTGAGGTCCTGAGGTTTTTGACCTCACTGTCAAATTTGACCTTTAGGGTCAAACTTGACCTTGACTCTGACCTAGGTCAGGGTCGACCTTGACTCTGACCTAGGGAAAATTCTACCTCATCCTTGACCCACATTTCAAATTTCAAGATTTTTTAATTTCCAGGTATCGGGTTTCGGAAAGATTATTTTTCCCGCCTCTAGGTCGGCCATTTCAAGTTTTTGGGATGGTAAATCTTTAATTGCATTTAATATGGGTCCATGTCTAGGGGTTAAGGTTAATTGGGATTTAATTCCCCAATTTTGACCTTCTCTAGAGGTTTGTGCCCTAGTTCACTATAAAAGGAGGTCTTCCTCTCTCATTTTGACATCCACTCTCATCAAGAAATCTCTCAAGCTCTCAAGTGCAATCAAGAAAGAAAGGAGAAGGAAAGAAACAAATCATTCATTCATCCTCAAGTCTAGCATCCATTCAATCATTCATCCTCAAGTCTAGCATCCATTCAATCATTCATCAAGGAGATCCATTGTTAGTCATTGAAGGATTCAATCTCTTTGGAGCCCCCTTGAAGATCCATCCTTCCACATTAATCCAAGCCTCCTCATATGCAAAGATCCATTCAAGATTGGTTTTGAAGATCAAATGTCATTGATTTGAGACATCCTACATTCATTCTACATCCATTGGAGCATCCCTACTTGTGGATTTGAGGATTCAAATCCTCTACAAGGACTTCAACGTAAGCAAGGTGAAAAGTTCAATTTTCTTTGTTTATGCACATTACAATTTCAATTCAATTTCAAGGTTAATTCCTAAATTGGGGTTTGACCAAGGCAAACCCCACATACAAACAACAAAAACCCTCTTTTTCTTGTAGGTAGAGGTGTGGAACTTTGGATCTGAGCTTGGATTTGGATACCCTTTTTGGTGAACTTCCAAGATTTGCGAACAAAATCAAAGTCGACCTTCAGAATATTAATGCAGCCTTTGACCTTTTATTGGGGTCAAAGACTACCTACTGTCTGAAAGATAAAAGTTTTCTGGGTTTTCTTCATCTTGGCATTTCCAGTCTGAAACAGGTTGCAGAATTTCCTGAAACTACACACAAACATCATAAATTGGTATTTTCTAGATTTTCCCTATTTTGAGGTTAGTATTTACCTTTTAATTATTTCAAATTTCAAGCATGATTCCATTATAGGGAAATATAAGGTTTTCTTCCTTTTTCATATTCTCCATAGATTGATTCAGTTGTGCATTAACCTTTTGGCTGATCAATTTGGATCTCTCCTTTGGGAATTTGGATTTAGAAGTGGATCTCATATTTCCCCCATACATTATAGGAGGGAACACTATTTCCACCTATTCATTTTGGTGAACCTGACATACTTACTCTCCTTTCTTTTTGTGGAATTGGATGCCCTATTGTGTTTTGTGGTATTAGATTTCCTTTTATCTTGTTGGTATTAGATTTCTCTTTTATGTTAAATCTTGCATGCTAATTAGATTTCAAAAATACAAAAATATTTATGCTTTATGTGTTCTTAGTTTAGTTCATTTGCATTGCATTGGTTTATGAGCTTTAATACTACTAGTCCTAATTATAATATTCCAGTTAGAAGAAGTCATAGACTCATGGGTGCCTTTGATCTTGAATCTTCCTCTCCTTTCCTTAGGATCCTGGATGATAATTTCATTCTTCATGATTCCAATCCTATTATGGAGCAAAATGCTTCTCACTCATCTCATGATGAGGATGACACTTTAAGAGTTCCTCCTGAACAAGTCCAAAAAATTTCAACTAAACTTGATAAAATGGGTAATTGGCTTATTCAAGAGAACCATAATCAAGATTCTATTCAAGCTATAGAAGCTCTTAAGAAATTTCTCTATGATAGTGATCAAGGTGTTAACCTCTTGCATGGTATTACTCACCTTGTGCATTCAAATGTTAAACCTTTAGCTCAAGAAGCTCAAGATTTACGGTTGACTCCTCCTATCACTAGTGTAGAACCTCCATCTAATTCTTTACCTAGTATTCCTACCTATACTCCTTCTTTGGTGACTGTGATGGTTCCCTTTATTCCTATAAGTGTTCCTCTTGTGTCCCTCCCTACATCACAACCTTCATATCATAATGTTCCTTTTACTTATTCCAATCCACTTCCAACTGTAGTTCCTAGTGTTCCTCCAGTTGTCTCTTCTATTCTTGTAGCTTCTTACACTCTACCTAGTGTGTCTAATGTTGCTATTCCTCCTATTTCCTCTAATGATTCAAAAATCATCAGTTTGGCTCAAACTATGTCATCCTTACAATAACAACTTGCTTCCTTAACTCAAAATAAGTTTAGTATTCTTACATGTGACATGGGAAGCCCTTTTTCCTTGGATATTATTTGTACTCCTATTCCTCAGCAAGTCGATATGCCTTGTCTTGAGAATTATACTGGAAAAGGAGACCTCATTCATCATGTTAAAATATTCCAAATCCTTTGTAGTGATTATGCTCATGACCATAGGATTTTAGCCAAACTGTTTGGTTGAACTTTCTATGACAAGGCCTTACAATGGTATTATTCCTTGCCTCCTTATTCTATTGATTCCTTTCCACAAGTTGCCAATGCTTTATTCAACAATTTCAAAACAATATTGGCCCACAAGTCTCTTTGACTAATTTGATGCATTGTAAACAAAGTGCTAAACAAAAAATAAATTTATTGGTAGATTTAAGCATTTGCATGCTAAAATTTCCTATCCTATTCCTAATATTGATATTCAACGTATGTTTATTTCAAATTTGCAAAAGGATATTAGAGATAAGATTCTGCTTACTGAATTTACCTCTTTTCAACAACTTTCTGCAGTGCTTCATCATTATCAATTACAAGTGAATCAATTTGAGAGAAACACTCCAATGGATCCTATTCTAATTGATAAGACTGACGATGCTCCTAATCCAAACAAATTTCAAAAATTCAATAACTATGTCAAGATAAACAAACAAGCAAATGCAGTCACTAATCAAGTTGTTGTTGCATCTCACAATGCACTTTTGCATCCACTGCTTTTCGATTAAATCATATGTTTACTCCTCTTTCTAAATCTTTACATGCTATTATGAATAGGTTGTTAACTACTAATATGATTACTTTACCTCCTATTCGACCTCTTTTACCTACAATGATTGCATCTAAATCTTTTGATCAAAATGCTTTTTGTCAATATCATTGTTAGAATGGTGATAATACTGAGAAATGTTATTCTTTAAAATATAAAGTTTGAGACTTAATTGACTCTAATGCCTTATCTATTGATAATCTTGATGGTAGTGGGAACAAATTTGTCTCTCCTCCTAATCAAAACCTTCAAATCTATGCGAATCCTTTACCTAGGCATGATACTAATACCATTGCTTAGCCATCTGCTATGAAAATTGTGTATGATTCAAAGATGGATGATCTCAATCATGTTGTTAATCAAGTGGAGCATGTTGGTCAATTTGTATCTCCACGTCCACCTCAACCTCAACCTCAACCTCAATTTCAACCTCAAGTTTAATCTCAACCTTGACCAAAACCTAAGCCTAAAATGAAAACTCAACCTAAACCTCGACAACAACCTAAGAATAAAAGACCTCAGGAAATTTGATTACCTTTGATGACTCTAAGACTATTAAGGCTCTTGATGGTCCCCTTTACATTTATGCTAGGATTTCTCAGAAACCTACTCGTGGTTGTCTTGTTGATCCTACATCCTTAGTCAATGTTATTACTGAAGAAAATCTTTTTATGAAAAGCTTACAACATGATTCTTATGATACATCAAATGTGTGGATTCAGACTTGTAATGGTTTTCTTTATTCATCATTTGGTTCTATTACTTTACCGGATGAACTCTGTGGAAAAATTGTGAACACTACCTTTGTTGTTGTTCCTACTTCTGATCAATTTCAAGTTAAGCTAGGTTTGTCATGGTTGAATGCCATGCATGTTGTTGCTTCACCTATCCATAAGTTTCTTAAATTTATTCATGATGAAGAAGTGAAGATGGTTAATCATAGTTTATATCAACCTTCTAGACCTAGAGATTGTACTGCTCTTGATTTCTTTTGGCCTTCATTACCTAATTCATGTACTCCTCGACCTGATAATCTTTTTCATTCATATCAAGCTTATAAACATCGTAAGATTCTTGAATTAAGCATAACTATGGCTTCTAGTGTTGTTAATCAAGTTCCTATTGCCGATAATCCTATTGATCTTCCTAAAGAACGTGTGAAGGATCTTGTGATTGTTCCTCCTAGTTCTCAACCTATTTCAAATAAATCAAAATGTAATCAATCTTCTAATAAACATCATAAGAAGCCTCGTGCTCATGCTAAAGCTCATAATTCTATTCTTCAAAGATCTCTACCTTCTTCAGATAAATCTATGCATGATGTGCTAGAAGAAGTTGTTACTAATAATGATGTTAAGATGCATGATTGTGATGATTCTATTCATATCTTAGATCCTATTTTGATTAATTTAGATGAAGAAGATACTCTTGATGATATTGATGATGTTAATGATGAATATGAGACTATTGACATTGACATTGATTTACCTAATATGCTTTCATCACAATTAACTCTTGTACCTAGTGTCGAACATTGTGATTCTCAAGAGGATCCTTGTTTGGAACTGGCTATCATTCCTACTATGTTGGATATAGTCCCTCTTGTGAGTTACCCACCTTCCCTAAATGATATACAATGAGATGGGGAGAGTAGGCGGCATGCTTGATTGGCTTGTCCTTCGTGGTAGCTTTGTTGTGTGTTTTCCTATTGTATTATGCCTCTCCCGTAATGTGTTTGCTAAATGTTGTTAGATTCTTTTATATGATCCTTATTACCCTATTGGTACAAGGTGATAAAGGAATCAAAACTATTGTTCCATTCCTCTATATGTATCTCTATTCTACTATGCATTGTTTCATGTTATGTTGTAACTATGTTATTGTTTGTAAATGTATCCTTGTGTAATCTGCTTAGATTCAAGACATGGTAGAACTAATTCTTTTTGGTCTCCATGTCATGGTCTGAAAAGATTCTCCTTCGTAAATCTTATGTGATCTTCCTCCTTTGTGATCATAGTTCTACTTTCTTTGGGGAATGATGTCAATTCATTTTCAATAATATCATATATATATTATCTTATGATCATACTGACCCCATGGTAGGTAGATCCCTTCTATGTTCTCTGTATGTTTCTATGATATTTCCCTTGATTTGGCTTCATCTGGGGGCATCTCGACGTGGAAACATAATCAGCGGAGTTGTTTATGTTTCCATTAAAGCCATTGCTCCTGTTAAAGTGTTAGCAATGACTTTAATGTGGAGGCATACGCTCTTCTCACCTCTTTCACACATGCACTTTTCTATATGCACATATTATTTTACAAGATACCTTTTTCTCCCTTTTTGGATTAGTGACTAATCCTTAAAGCATGGATTTATATTTTAGGATCTCTTGATCCCTCCAGTTTCAAATATACATTTTGATCCCTTAAAGTTGGAGGTGTCCTTAAGACTGGATCTCTTTTGTTTTTGTTTTATTCTTATGCAATAGAATATTCCTAAGGGTGAATCCTTGATGGGTTGACTAGTGAGTAGCCACATTCACTAGGTGGTTCAATTCCATCTTTCCAGTTGTGCCATTTCCTTGTGTGGTTCACAATGGGACATAAGTTCTCATTGGGCGAGATAATCACACCCTTTTCTTTCTCTCTCTAGAGATGTCTCTCTTATTGTGATCTGGGGGTTGACAAAGACTTGATTCCCTCAGGGCTTAAGGTTTCTCTTTGTCCCTTGGATTATGATAAGATTATCTTTTCATTCTGATCTCCTTTACCAAGAGTTTTCATCGAGTCCATACTCTTGCTAAAGTGGGGGCTTAATGTATCATCTTAAAATGGAACCACTTCCATGATAAGAGCATTTAGCCCTCTGAGTGAGTGGTCTAGGGTCATGTTAAGCACCTTGATCAGGTCTTTGCATGTATTTGACTTTTCCCCCCTGTTCTGCTTCCTTCTGCACCTATTTTCCACTTCATGTCTACATTTCCTGACATTTTGGACTGAGGTCCTAAAGTTTTTAACCTCAAGGTCAAAGTCAACCTTGAGGGTCAAAGTCGACCTTGACACTAACCTAGGTCAGGGTTGACCTTGACTCTGACCTAGGGTAGAGTCTACCTCATCCTTGACCCACATTTCAAATTTCAAGATTTTCTGATTTCTGAGGATCGATTTTGAAAAGATTCTTTTTCCTGCCTCTAGGTCAGCCATTTTGGGTTTTCAGGATGGTAAATCTTTAATTGCATTTAATATGGGTCCATTTCTATGGGTTAAGGTTAATTTGGATTTAATTCCCCAATGTCAACCTTCTCTAGAGGTTTGTGCCCTAGTTCACTATAAAAGGAGGCCTTCCTCTCTCATTTTGACATCCACTCTCATTAAGAAATCTCTCAAGCTCTCAAGTGCAATCAAGCAAGAAAGAAGGAGAAGGAAATCAAGAAAGCATTCATTCATCCTCAAGCCTAGCATCCATTCAAGCATTCATCAAGGAGATCCATTGTTAGCCATTGAAGGATTCAATCTCTTTGGAGCCCCCTTGAAGATCCATCCTTCCGCATTCATCCAAGCCTCCTCATATGAAAAGATCCACTCAAGATTGGTGTTGAAGATCAAATGCCATTGATTTGAGACATCCTACATTCATTCTACATCCATTGGAGCATCCCTACTTGCGGATTTGAGGATTTGAATCCTCTATAAGGACTTCAACATAAGCAAGGTGAAAAGTTCCATTTGCTTTGTTTATGCACATTACAATTTCAATCCAATTTCAAGGTTAATTCCTAAATTGGGGTTTGACCAAGGCAAACCCCCCATACAAATTTAAAAAACCCTTTTTTTCTTGCAAGTACAAGTGCAGAACTTCGGATCTGAGATTGGATTTGGATACCCTTTTCAATGAACTTCTGAGATATGCGAGCAAAATCAAAGTCAACCTTTAGAATATTAATATAGCCTTTGACCTTTTATCGGGGTCAAAAACTACCTGCTATCAAAAAGATAAAGTTTTATGGGTTTTCTTTGTCTTGACATTTCCAGTCCGAAACAGGTTGCAGAATTGCCCCAAACTACACACAAACATCAGAAACTGGCATTTTCCAGATTTACCCTATTTTGAGGTTAGTATTTGCCTTTTAATTATTTCAGATTTCAAGCACGATTCCATTATAGGGAAATATAAGGTTTTCTTCCTTTTTCATATTCTCCATAGATTGATTTAATTGTGCATTAACCTTTTCGTTGATCAATTTGGATCTCTCCTTTGGGAATTTGGATTTAGAAGTGGATCTCATATTTCCCTCATACATTATAGGAGGGAACATTATTTCCACCTATTCATAATTTAATAAATAATTCTTGTTTTTATCAATTCACTCAACTTTGAATTTACTTTTATTCTTTTATTTAATTTAATTGATTGTGCAACTAATTGCATATCAATAATAACTAAAAAGTAATATTCTTTTAACATATTATTATTTATGCGATTGATAATTTAATTAATTAATTAATTTTATCCTTTATCAAAAATTTGGATTTAATAATAATCAAATCTTTTATTTTCTCAAATAGACTTTTTTTAATTAAGTCTTTTAATAATTATGTTTAATTTTTATTAATTAAATACCCTCACATTTAATATTTCTATATTTAATAAGAATTAATTATTAAACCACATAATTAATCTCAGTAAATTGCTTAACTATTTAACAACAGTCACACCAACCATATGACTAGCCAAAGATCAGAAAAAACCAACCGAACCAAATAATACAATAATCATGCTCTAGGAAAAAGGGCTCATGAATTCACATCCCCTGGATGAATTCAAAGAGGTAATAAATCAGAGACTTGTCCACTATTTAAGGACAATAAATGGTTTAGGTTGGGATTTAAACTTGAATGTTATCTCCCCTCTCTTACCATTGAGACATTGCAACAGGACACGCTCATCCTAACAATTCAAGGAAGTCGATGCCCGGTACCTGTGAACCTACATAAAAGACAATCATGTACATCCATATATATATATGTAACAAATAATGGCAGGGATCAATACATCGTATAGATCCTGCAAGCAGGTGACTATGACTTCATCCCTCAACCACATCAAGTATGTCAAAAAGAAAGGTAAAACATACATGATATCCATACACATGCAAGTATGGGGTAAGTAAATCATGAATATAAATGACATCATAATCATATAAATAATAATCATCAAAATAACTATAATCATCTAATGGTAAACACATGATATCTCATGACTATCCAACATCAAAACACCATGTAATGTCATACATCTATAACCTCAAAATAAAGTTAAAATAATCAATGCACACATGAAAGTGGCCTAAAAGAGTTTGGAAAAATAAAACCAAAAGAAAACCATGGGTGGGCACTACATCCACCCCCTATAATTAGGCTTACTCATGGAAGCCTACAAATAGGTAGGAATATAAACTATGTAATCTTGATGCGTACAACTAAGTCATAAAAGAATCAATGTGTGGGTCCCATTGGACCCTTCCCTGATCCATGGTTCAAACTCAGAGGATCATTCCATGATGGAGGGACATAAAATCCAATTGTGGGCCCTCTATTAGTAGACCCATTCACCGTGGTATGGTACTTTATTGGACAGTGATCATGGCTGCAAAGACCTTGTGGTATTTACCAGCATACCCAACTGTAGGCTCATAAGCTACTAACCTTTTTCTTGAAAACTTTTTTGAATGATGGGGACAATTGGCTACAATATGACCAAATTGTCCACAAGAAAAACAACCCCCTCTACTAACACCCCCTAATATAAGGTGCACTAGACTACTGGAAGCTACCTCTACTAGAATCATGATGGGAATTTTGTGCAGGCTGACTAGACTAATTGTGCCTGAAGTGTTGACTGTTACAGAAGTTCTTAGAATGAGAGCCACTATCCTTATTAGGAGGAATAGATCCCTTATTCTACTAGTTTTGATTACCTTTTGAGAAGGTAGAAGGGTTTTGGGAGTTCTGATGGGAATTTTGTGCAGGCTTACTAGACTAATTATGCCTGAAGTGTTGACTATTATAGAAGTTCATAGAATGAGAGCCACTATCCTTATTAGGAGGAATAGATCCCTTATTCTACTAGTTTTGATTACCGTTTGAGAAGGTAGAAGGGTTTTGAGAGTTCCCAACCCCCTGAGATTGATTTCCCCTAGATCGAGAAGGTGCAGGACCACTAGCCTTAACACCTATCTGACCACCATGACCCAAAGCTAAATTTGTCTCTACCAAGGTAGCCTTAATAACCACCTCCTTGAGTGTCTTAGGTTTGAAAACCTTAACTCCCCCAATGATGCAACCATTAATCCCCCTAATGAAATGTTGCACCATCAGTGGTGACTTGTCACCAAAACATGCATAAGGCTTGAGCTCAAAGAAATGACGCTCATATTCTTGGATAGTAATAGATAATTATCATAGATTGTGGAAAGTAATAGATAATCATCTACGCAATATTGCTGCCACTGACCAGATAAAAATCATTTTCAAAATTTCTAGAGAAATAGATCCTAAGTGAAAGTCTCCATAGTAATTTCAAGTTTCTACTCCTCGATCTTCCACCAAGAAGCTGCAAAACCTTCAAGGTGCATGACAACATGCCTCGCCCTAACATTAGTATTGAATTATTGCATATAAAAACATCGATCCAATGTAATGATCCATGTCTCTACCTCAAAACTAGTACCAAGACCATTAAAAGGAGGTAATTATCTATGAAGGTCTCTCATCTAATTTCCCTTTGTGGTCCCCTAACCAATGGTAGTGTCCCTCCTTCTAAAAATCCTAGATCTATGTCTCTCCTCATTATCAAAGTGGTGTGATGCTTCCTGCTCAGCCTTGTCATGAACAAGTAGACATTCCAGAATAGTTTGGAGTATTTGCATAGCATTAAGATCTCTTGAATCACCATGATACTCACCACTATTTTGATCCCTACTCTCCTCATCTCTATGACTCATAGGAGGTCTATGAAGCTTGAACCTTCCACATCCTCTACTACAACCTCTAGCAATAAATCTAGTCTCTGTAACCATCTTTCTTACAACATCCAAACAAGAAGACTGATATCGCAAAACAAATCTGAAATAATAAAACATGATATAATCATAAAAAAATAGTTTGAAATACAAGAGTGTTATATGTCTAAGTTTTTTTTATCATTTCTAAGTTTTAACTAGTAGACATCCAATGGGTTTATGAATCTCAAGGGTTCCTTGATGTAGAATTACATAAATGTAAACTAATCCACTAAGTACAAAATCCATACAAATATTCCACATAGAGTAACTAAAGTGCATCATTTCATAAATGAATACACAAATATAAATGATACCATAAGGTATACATAATAACTCACATCCACTGCACAAGTTGCAGGGTATGTAAATATAATCCAAGTACAAAGTACATATACAATAAAAGAAGGATAAGAAAAAATATCCAAGCATGAAATAATAAGGAACAACTTCTACAAGGATCATCCAATGCTAGTACAAGAATTTTGGAGTCTCAAATGGTAAAATAATCACTACCTCCTGACCTTGAGGAAACATGTGGTTCCACTCTCACCATTCTGATGAGATAACATTAGATCCTACTCGGATAACAATATCAAAATCATTCATAAGGTATAATTAGGAAAGGGATCCTAAAATCTCTCTATCTCAAAAAATATAACACAATGGTAGAGGAAACAAACTAACCTGGGGGCAACCAACACATGTAAGAAATATAAGATGCATATAGGTAAGTGTCATCACATTGGTTTAACCCCTGATTTTTGTCCTGGTAGCCTCTCCGGACATCAAAAATGAAGTGGCCATATGTGGTATCTATAACCTCTCATATAGACAAGGCTATTAACTATGTCAGACACACACCTCACCGGGAGACAAGAATCATCTCATCCTCCATCTTAGCCTATACTAGTCCTCAAGTATGGGTGAGGTACACTTAACTTTCTATTTCATTTTACACCCCAATTAAAGTTTCATATTATCACTTTATTAATTTACTTACAATAAGTAATCATGGAAGCCACTTGTGGGCCCCAATGCTTATTTTAAGCCACTCACATCTATACAATTAGATAATCTACCCTATTCTCATCCAACATAATAAATCATTCAAATCATAAATCTAGTTCCATGCATCATCGGGAACATACTTTTTTTATTAAAACCATGATATCATAAAAGCACTCTCAAGATGTTTAAAAAACATGAACAAGGATGGATAACAATATCCAAATCACTACAACATAACAGATAAGCACTTAAGCATTAACATAAAGAAACACACCCCAAATCCTTTGGTACAAACCCTTATAAGCCAACATATTTTAATTGCCAAATCATGCAAAACCAATGCCATAAAGAAAATAAAAATATTAAATTTTTTCAGATACCAATTTTAGTTGTTTAAAATAATCAATTTTTTTACAAAGATCCAATCCGACTATATTTGTCTAAGGGTCAATAAAAAATAATATAAAATATCCCAGTACCTACCAATATTTGTGTTGGTACTCTCAATTTATTAAGATTACCTCTTTGGAAATTTTGAAGAAGTCCTTTACCTATGAGTTGAGATGTCTTGTTTTGGAATTCAAGCATTCAATTACCTTGTGAGTTTCAGGCTTCATCATGTGAATTTTTTCTAGGGACTTTCCATTTGTAGTTAATTTTGATTCCCTGATTATGAAGTGTAACATATTTTGAGTGGTCAACTTTCCAAGATTATAATATTTGACCAGTTGATTGTCATGAATCCCCAATTGCATCCCCCACTTGAGTAAGAACTTACATCCTAAGTTTCAGGTCATAGAGTGACCAATTGATGAGTTTTCATAGCCAAATCTAGAGGTAGTTTCATTCAGTTTTCAGCATTTCTAGCAATTGCCAAAATGGATGACTTATGGAATGATGGAGATGATGCCTTTTTGTGGAGGTTAAAATCTAGGGGTTTGAGCATTTATTGAGAATCAAATAGGGCACGCAGGATACCTTTGTCACCTTAGAGATGTGCAGTCTCATGTGTTGAATGCAGAAAACCATCCTAGTGAGTTGTCCCACATTTTCTATGTCAGGAAACAACTTGTTATTTTTATAAATCGACACACACATAAGAAGTGCCAAAAATGCACCCAACCTTTTGGCGGAGCTTGAGCACAAGGACAACTTATCTTGGAAGATGAATAACCAAAATTTAGTGGTGTCCAATATCATGCATCGAATAAAATCATGTTTTGAATAAGTGAATATGGTTGAATAACGATGGCCAAGGTTTTTCAAAGTATGGTGGGGCCGTTTCACTTAATTCTTCGAATAAAATACCATGTCGAGTAACCGAACCTAAAGAGAAATGATGCATAAGTTATTCAAAGAAAAATAAAGATGGAAAATTGATATTCGTAGTGCAAATAATCAGGAATAGAAGCAGAGCAAGGGAAATCCCAAAATCTTGAAGGTGCAAGTGATTGGGATTGGAAGCAGAGAAAGGGAAATCCCAAAATTTTGAAGGTGCAAGTAATCAGGAATAGAAGCAAAGTAGTATAAATCCCAAAATTCCAAAGGTGCAAGTGATCGAGATTGGAAGTAGAGAAATGGAAATCCCAAAATTTTGAAGGTAAAAATAATTGAGAATAGAAGAAAAGTAGTATAAATCCTAAAATTCTAAAGGTGCAAGTGATCGGGAATAGAAGCAAAGTTGTATAAATCCCAAAATTTTGAAGGTTCTAGTGATTGAGATTAGAAGTAGAGCAAGGGAAATCTCAAAATCCTGAAGGTGAGACTGGGGCCCATGATTTAATGTGGAGAATTGATGCTTGGGGTGTAAATGACTGGAATTAGAAGCAAAGCAATTAAAATCCTGAAACTCCAAAAAGGAAAGGTGTGGCCCAGTGCAAATGATGAAAATTAGAAGTAGAGTAAGGAAAATCCCAAAATTCTAAAGGGAAGCTTCATTGACCATTGGAGAAGGTAGGAGGTAAGTGGATTGCGATCCCTGGGTGACAGGTGTCGAGGTTTCATGTCCCCACAATCTTGATTGGTAAAGAGATGAAAATATTCCTAGGATTGCGACATGTTGTGGTTGCAAGATAAAGTGGAATGCGGGTCTGGGGTGATAGGTGGCATGATCTCATGATCCCATGATCAGGGATCACATAGAGAGAGAAAGAATACATGATCAAGAGATGATGCCACATGGTAAGTTTGACCAGGAGGTGATGATAACAGGGTAGAAAGGTGGCATAATGGTGATGAACCAGATGGTGCCATGTGGCATGAGGTTCAAGGAAGTAGGGAGGGTCCAGGTAGACACATGGAAAAATCCTACAATATCAATTAATAGAATAGGGTGATGTATTGGTTGTGGTGGAAAAGAGATGGATCCAAGGGAAAATTAGGAGATTCCACGTGGTAGTCAAAGGCTATTGACTAGATTGATTGGGCCATAATTTGAGGGGGGAATTGAAGAATAATTTGTGTTATTGCATATCTCTTAGTTAAATACAGTAAAGGGATGTTTGTTAATTGGTGGTCAAGTAATTTTTCATGCATAGGTGTAGCTGTCGATTATTTTGTTGGTTTTTTCTTCAAGTTTTAGCTAGAGATATTTTCATGATATTGTTGCATGTGTGTATTGTGGTCAGTTCTCTAGTAGTTAAAGGGTTTTATTTTCAAGTTGATGATGAAAAAAGAATGTAACAAAGATAGTTAACAAAGAGATAAGGGAGATGATCTTTCAAAAGAGTCATGTAGCTTGCTTGAAGAAGATGGACAAGTGGAAAAACTAGATTCATTTTGAATCCATTTTACTCTCTATATATTCTCCTCTTTTCTCTGTTGTAATGGTTCTGAAAGTTTTGGAGACACTTTTCCAAGCTTTATGGTCCCAAGTAGCAAGTCTTTTGGTTTTGGGTAGTCTTGTAAATATTCCACAAAGAAAATTTTATGAATTTGTGTTGATTTTTTTGTAGGTTTTTTGAGTGTTGAAGTTTTATAATTGTTGTATGTCAGAGGTAGAAAAGGCTTGTTATAGAAATAAAATTCTAATTTAAATCTCTCCAGTGTATTGATTCAATCAAGTTTTAAATGGAATAAAAAAAAGAGTTATTCTATTTAGTGTCGTGTTGTGAGATATGTAATTTCTAATCATGCTTTGATCTAAGGGGTCAATAAAGTGCTTGAAAGGATTTGCATATTTGTTGGGTTTGTGCAAGGATTCTAATAAGTCAGAGCATTGGGATTATTGTTGAAGAATATTGTGAGGCAATATTCTTAGATCTTATGCTATTCATAAAACTTTGTTGTACAATATTTGTATTTCTTATGACTCCAAGGCCCAATGGGATAAGACATTGACCTCGGCTATTATGGGTTTTTACATGATTGTTTCTATTCATGTCCAAGTTGCTCTTGCTGCAAAAATGATTAAATAAAAAATATCTGTATTTTATGTATAAGTTATTTGAGTTAATTTATCTCATGCTCCATAAAAATTGAGAATCAATAAGTAGTTTGTCATCACTTAGTATTTTCTTGTTATTGTTGACCCACTTGTGAGATAATCTGCTTTAAGTTAATGTCAGTTATATGTATAAGTGAATGTATTAAAGAGGATTAAAGGTATACCCACCTTGGTTTTGCAGAGCCAAAAGTGTAGAGGGAATTAGAATCCATGTCAATTGGTCCAGTCCTCTCAAGAAGTTTAATAATTGGAGTTGGAAACTCTTTAGATTGGGTAGTGAGTGTAGTGGTAGCTATTAAAGTGAAAAACCTTTTTGGGAACCAACAAAATGGAGACTTTGCTGTGGAATTGTGTATTAATTACATAATTGATAAGGTTGATAGTTGACCTTGCTCCTTGCCTTGATGATTTTAGACCAGTTAGGCAGTCCATTGAGATTTCATAGAGTTGATATTTTATTTTCATGATTTGGGGTAGAAGGATATTGTTGTGTGTCTAAGATATACATTTTTATCATCCAAGGTTGATATATTGTGAGGATTCAACTTTGTCTTGTAAGTTGAGATATTGTAAGAGTTTCCTACAAATTTTCATAACAATATTTCCCAATTTATATTGGGTGGTGACTCAAGTCTCTGCACCAGTTCTGAGTAAAATTCTTTTGTATTTTCAAAGTATATAGGATAAGAAAAAAGTTCACAAGATCATAGGTGAAGAAGCATCCCAACAAAAAGTTAGAGGGTGAGCTTCATAATACTTAAATAAATGGATGTACATGTTAGAATAACTGAGAGGGGGGTGAATCAGTTATCCATAGTCCCAATTCAAAATGTATAATCCAAAACAATTTACTTAAACTTTTACAGCTTGGTAACATAAAATACTATACTGTCTGTACTTTTACCGATCACCAGTTAATAACATATAATGATTACCGATCAAATCCAACATGTAATATGTAAAGTATGATAACAAACAATCACCACAATGAACACATAACACACAAGATTTAACATGAAAACCTTGTGAAGGGAAAAACCACCTGGGACCAGCAACCCAAAAATTGTTCACTCTTCTGAAGTGAGGTCGGTGAAGACCCAACCCTATTAAAGGTTACAAACACATTGTGAGGTGTGACCTTGTTAGAGGATTTTAGACCAACAATTATCATCCAACCAGCATTCACTATGGGTTTGATAGGATAACAATGTTCATTCTATGAATGATACATATAAGACTTTCCTAGTCCACTCTGTTAAGAGATTTGTCTATATACAATGGTTAAACTATAGCAATAGGTGATTTAATTACAATATAACTTCAATTGTAGATGTTTAGATCTATATTATGCTCATTTAAATCCTCTAATCAATATATCAATTCTATATCAACAATAATCAATGACTTATTGTTGCTCGGTAATAGCTTACTGGTGCTCGGTAAACTCTATAGTTTGGTTCTCCTTAACCAGTTTGATCAGGTATACATGAAACTTGTTCATGCGATAATTCTGCAGTCTCCTTCCGACATGAGTTTCATAACGAAACCCTAGTCTCTTAAATAGACAAGTAAACCATTTTCTTCACCTCCATTAGATTTTTCCACTTGTTCTCCTTCATCCATTTTTCCACTTAAACCTATCTCGGCTGATGTGTCAGTAACACATTTTGATTCCATCCTTTAGATCTTCCTTGAATTTTGTTAGCCGTCAATCTTCGTAACAAACTTTATCAACATCTCCTATCACGAGGTACTTTACAGCTCATCAATCTTTATTGACTAAACTAATCATTTAGTTCCTTTCTCTTTCTCGGTTAATAAAGAAATGTGTCAGTGAACACAAGCTCATTTTATACTATGCTCGGTATACACTACACTGCTCAGTGTATACTGTGATTGTTCATCAACTGACCACATTGCCTTGTGTCTTTCAGCTATTTTCCTCATCATAGATGAATGAAACATAATCAAGTCAATAACATAAGGTTATAGACTCATCAAAAAGTTACCCAATGTATTCCTTATCCTCATCTATCATATACATCTTCCTCATGTAGATATTTATGTTCTTCATCTCTCTTACTCTTTTTCTACATATGTTTTAAGTATGTAGCTTACAAGATAAGTGTTGTCAAACTAGTTGACATCAATGACAACATATTACTGATTTAATCATATATCATATCTAATCAGAAACTCGGTGATCTCTAATCACAGATCTTCAATTAGGTTCTAAACCAATTGTAGTTCATCAATCTCTCCCTTTGGCATTGATGGCAACTCAAGCAATATGAAATATACCATACACATACCAAACATGTATTCTACAACTCTGTGAACAAATGTTGTACAATCTCTCCCTAGCTTAATATGTTTAATCACTACATTACTCAATAGCATTATCAATGCAGCATTCCTTTTGTAGATATGATCTTTTCAGCTCTCAGATTTCTTCTTCTGTTCTTAGTAACTGATCTTCAGTGCTCTCCCTTTCTTTCAGTTTGTCTCTCCCTTAAATAGATATTTCAGTGTTCTCAATGGTGCATATTGTTTCATATTTTTTAACTCTCCCTTTGACAACAATGCAAAAGAAACAAATAAACATTCAACTCTATAGTAGCCATGTAACTCTTTGTTGTCTGGTGCATACTATGTATCTCTGTATATTGATATGCCAATTTGTTCTAGTTCTCCAAACTTTTTACAACCTTAGACATGATCCAAAGTGTGAACTATGCTGCATCAACATGAATGATCTTCTGATAAGATTAGGTTGATGCAACATCCAGATCACATTAGTGACCGATAGACAAGGGACGGACCCCACGTCTAGTCCTCAAGTATTCAAATGTATCCTTCGGTAGAGGCTTTGTAAATATGTATGCAAGTTGTTCTTTAGATGTAACAAATTCTAGCTTCACTTTCTTCTCCTGTACTTGTTCTCTTAAGTAGTGATACTTAATAGATATATGCTTTGTTTTAGAATGCATCACTGGATTCTTTGAAATTTTTACTGCACTGGTGTTGTCACAATATATAATCACTAGCTCAGTGATTACCTCATTCATACCTTCCAACACTTGCTTAATATATGAAATATTTGAATAGTTTGTAGCAGTAGCAACATACTCTACTTTGGTTGTAGACTAAGAAATACAAGCTTGCTTCTTACTTGTCCATATAACAAGTCTTTCACCAAAGAAAAATACTCCTCCGGTGGTACTTTTTATGTCATCCACATTTCCAGCCCAATCAGCGTCTGTGTACACTCTGAGTTCAAATTTTCCTTCCTTAGGATACCATAATCCATAATCTTCTATTTTCTTCAAGTATCTTAAGATTCTCTTTGTAGAAAGCATATGTGACCCCCTAGGATTTGTAGAAAATCTTGCAACAATTCCCACAGCATGTGCTATGTCTAGTCTACTATGCACTACATACATTAACTTACCAATCATAGATTGGTACAGTGTCTAGTTCACCTCTGTAGTTTCATCTTCCTTAGTCAATTTACATCTAGTAGCCATCAGTGTTCCAACAGATTTAGCATATTCCATGCCAAATGTTCTCAGTATTTCCTTGATATATTTGGATTGTGTGATGGATATCCCATCACTCTGCTGAATCACGTGTAGTCCTAGAAAGAACTTAATCTCTCCGAACATAGACATTTCAAACTCTTTTCTCATATCATCAGCAAAGGATTTACATATGTGATCTTGACCTCCAAAAATAATATCATCCATAAATATTTCAGCAATAAGAATAGTATCATCAGTATCTCCTTTCATATACAAGTTTTTGTTCTCGCTAGTTCTAACAAATCCAATACTTAACAAATAAGTATGCAGCCTTTCATACTAGGCTCTAGGTGCTTGCTTCAAACCATATAAAGCTTTATGTAATCTACATACCATATCTTTCTTTTCTGGATCAATGAACCCTTCTGGTTGTTCTATGTAGACTTCTTCTTCAAGTATCCCATTCAAAAATGCTAACTTAACATCCATTTGATAAACTTTGAACTTTTTGTGTGTAGCATATGCAAGTAACATTCTAACTCCTTCTAATCTAGTAACAGGTGCAAATGTTTGACCATAATCAATTCCTTCCTCTTGTGCATATCCCTTGCATACCAATCTAGCTTTATTTCTTGTTACCTCTCCATTTTCATTCAGCTTGTTTTTGAATATCCACTTAGTACTAATAACATTCTTATCTTTAGGTTTAGGTACTAAGGTTTAGGTTTTTTTCTTCTCTATCTGTTCTATTTTCTCTTTCATTGCATTAACCCATTCATCATTTTCTAATGCAACTTTTACATTCTTCGGTTCATATTCACAAACTAGACATGTACCTTGTCTTGTCTTACTCCTTGTTTGCATGCCAGCTTGTCTGTCTCCAATGATTTGTGTCTTAGGATGATGTCTCCAGAAAAATCTTGCCATTATCTGATCTCTTCTTTCTTGTTCATCCTATGCAGGTTCATTTGCTTGCTCGGTGGGTGCTTCCTGCTCGTTGGTTTCTTTTTCCTATTCTTCGGTATTGTTTTCTTGCAAACTGGTTGTCACTATCTACTGCGTCGGTAGGTACTCAGGTTGTTCAATGTAACTAAATCTACCGTAGTCTTCTGGTTCCTTTCTACTTTCCTCTACATTCTTATCATCAAACTCATCAACTCAAACATTAGTACTTTCAATCATTTTATTAGTTACCTTGTTAAGACACTTGTATGCTTTACTTTTACAGGAATATCCTAGAAATATCCCTTCATCACATTTTGTGTCAAACTTTCCATTTCTTTCATCTTTCAGAATAAAACATTTGCTTCCAAAAATCCTGAAATAACTTACAATGGGTTTGTGTCCAAACCATAACTCATAGGGTGTCTTATTAGTGTTCTTCTTCAGTTGCACTTGGTTAAGAACATAAACAGTTGTGTTGATAGCTTCTCTCCAGTATGTTTCTGTAACATTCTTTTCTATCATTAATCTCCTAGCACAGTCAATGATTGACCTATTCCCCCTTTCAAGAATTCCATTCTGCTGAGGTGTCCTCGGTGTAGAGACCTGTCTTTTAATACCATGCTCATTACAAAAATTAGTAAATCCATCAGAGATAAATTCACCTCCTCTATCAGATCTTAAGAATTTCAATTCTTTACCAGTCTCTTTTTCTACTTTTGATTTATAACACTTGAACATCTTGAATTCCTAAGACTTTTCTTTTAAAAACATGACAGTCATCAACCTAGTATAATCATCAACAAAAAGAATAAAGTATTTGTCTCCATAATAACTCTGAGTTCTCATAGGACCACATAGGTCGGTATGAACCAACTCAAGTATCTTCTTTGTTGAATAATCTTTTATTTTGAAACTATATTTAGTCATTTTACCTTTATGACATTCATGACACATAACATGATCAGGCTTTGACAAGTTAGGAAGACCTCTAACTCTTTTCATTTTACTGATCTTAATCATGTTATCAAAATTCACATGGCATAACCTCTTATGCCATAACCAAGCATCTTCATTTTTCATCATCAAGCAAGAAGACTCATCATTATCAAGATAAAATAGATTACCTTTTGTTTGTGCTCCAGTTCCAACTAGTCTTCCTCCATCATCAAATATTTTCACTTTCTTTCTCTCAAAATTAACTCGGTGACCTGAATTGTCCAGTTGTGCCACACTTAGAAAATTATAGTTCATTCCTTCTACCCAATAAGCATTTTCACATTTTATTCTATCATTTATCATCAAGGATCCTTTACATCTTACCATATAGGGTGTTTCATTACCCATCTTAACAGATCCTCCATTTTATTGCTCAAGATGATCAAATTTATCATCATCACCAATCATGTGATGTGTACAGCCACTGTCTATGATCCATGTATTATTTTTATTAACCTTTGAAATTAGTGTTGTTTCTACATGTTTTTCTTCTTCCTCAAAATCATCTTTAATAGCAACAAATACAACTTCTACATCATCATCTAAGTCAGATTCAGATTCATTTTCTTCTACTATGTAACATACATTTTTACGTATGTCATTATTGTCTCGGTTGTCTCTGTTGGTGTGTTGATAGCTCCTGTTGTTTCTTCTCCCATAGATTCCTTCAGATCGGTCTTTGGTTCTATTATAATCTTTCTTATGCGGACATCTAGTAGTAATGTGACCAACTTCTTTGCAATTAAAGCATGCTAGAGGTAATTTGCCTCTATATCTTCCTTTTCCTTTAGGCAACCTCCTGGCCATAAGAGCTTCAAGTTCATCAAGCTCATCATCGGTATTGCTATGACTATCATCCTTATTATTTCTACTACTAGACATAACAATCTTCAGAGAAGTCATGAAAGAGGATTCAACATTCGGTACAACACTATTACCATAATTATTCAGTTCAAATGTTTTAAGCTTTCCAATCAGATTATCAAGAGTGAGTGTGATGTTAGGTGTTAACCTATTTTCATGAATTGTAGATATTCTAATGGCATAGATAGGTAATAAGGTCCTTAGAATTTTGCTTACCACAGTATCTTCATCAATAACTCCATCTGATGCTCTAATAGCATGAACTACCTCCTTTATTCTATTTGTGTACTACACAATGTTTTCACCTTCTTTCATCTTCATGTCATCGAATCTTCCTCTTAAGCTTTTAGCTCTTGCTCTCTTGACATCCACATCACCACTATAAACTTGAGCAAGTTTATCCCACATCTACTTAGCAGTAGTACAGTCCTTGATGTCTTCAAATTTGGCATCTAAATAGGCAGCAACAATCTCCATCATAGTAACATTATGTTCATGCCTGTCTCTTAGTTAATCAAGGGTCAAGGGACCAGTAGGCGGTGCAAGGTATCCATTCTCCATTAGTGTGAGGGTAGAATTCCCAATTCTAGATACATGTAGCTTCATTCAACTTTGCCATATTGTGAAGTTATCCTTGTTTAGCTTTGGCACTTCCCTCTTAAACATTTTGACACCTTTGTGCTGAAGCCCTTAAAACTTTGTTCCAAGCAACCACAGCTCTAATACCAATTGTTAGAATAAATGAGAGGGGGGTGAATCAATTATCCATAGTCCCAATTCAAAATGTGTAATCCAAAACAATTTACTTAAACTTCTGTAGCTCGGTAACATAAAATACTATATTGTATGTGCTTTTACTGATTACTAGTTAATAACATATAATGATTACTGATCAAATCCAACATGTAATATGTAAAGTATGATAACAAACAATCACCACAATGAACACATAACACAAAAATATTTAACGTAGAAACCCTATGAAGGGAAAAACCACCTGGGACCAGCAACCCAAAAATTGTTCACTCTTCTGAAGTGAGGTCAGTGAAGACCCAACCCTATTAAAGGTTACAAACACATTGTGAGGTGTGACCTTGTTAGAGGATTTTACACCAATAGTTATCATCCAACCAACACTCACTATGGGGTTGACAGGATAACAATGTTCATTCTATGAATGATACATATAAGACTTTCCTAGTCCACTTTGTTAAGAGATTTTTCTGTATACAATGGTTAAACTATAATAGTAGGTGATCTAATTACAATACTTCAATTGCAGATGTTCATATCTATATTATGCTCATTTAAATCCTCTGATCAATATATCAATTATGTATCAACAATAATCAATGACTTGTTGTCACTCAGTAATAGTTTACAGACGCTTGGTAAACTCTACAGTTCAGTTCTCCTTAACCAGTTTGATCAGGTATACATGAAACTTGTTCATGTGATAATTCTGCAATCTCCTTCTTCTAGCATGAGTTTCATAACGAAACCCTAGTCTCTTAAATAGACAAGTAAACCATTTTCTTCTCCTCCATTAGATTTTTCCCCTTGTTCTCCTTTGTCCATTTTTCCACTTAAACCTTTCTCGGCTAATGTGTCAGTAACACATTTTGATTCCATCCTTTAGATCTTCCTTGAATTTTGTTAGCCGTTGATCTTCATAACAAACTTTATCAACATCTCCTATCACGAGGTACTTTACAACTCATCAATATTTATCGGCTAAACTAATCATTTAGTTCCTTTCTCTTACTCAGTTAACAAAGAAATGTGTCAGTGAACACAAGCTCAGTTTATACTGTGCTTGATATAAACTACACTGCTCGATGTATACTGTGATGCTTCATCAACCGACCACACTGCCTTGTGTCTTTCAGCTCTTTTCCTCATAATAGATGAATGAAACATAATCAAGTCAATAACATAAGGTCATAGACTCATCAGCAAGTTACCCAATGTATTCCTTATCCTCATCTATCATATACATCTTCCTCATGTAGATATTTATGTTCTTCATCTCTCTTACTCTTTTTCTACTAATGTTTTAGGTATTTAACTTACAAGATAAGTGTTGTCAAACTAGTTGACATCAATGACAACATATTACTGATTTAATCATATATCATATGTAATCAGCAACTCAGTGATCTCTAATCATAGATCTGCAATTAGGTTCTAAATCAGTTGTAGTTCATCAATCCAACGAGAGATCAAGGAACACACAATTCTCCCCGATCATGGAGACCCAAAAGGAGAATGCAATTGTAAGAAAGTAAGTTATACATCTAAAAAAAAATTCCCATTTATATATTCAGTTCAAGAAGTATGTTGAGATTTTTTTGTGATAGAGAAGTATATCTTTATGTTGCAAGTTTCAGATATGAGAATGGTATAAGTGGGTAAATTATTCACATATATATATTTGAGAAATGTTAAACATGAGTTTACAAGGTGTACAATCCATGTCTGATTTTTGTAGTAGCTTCTTTAAGAAAGGGTATATTCCATAATGCTTTGATGGAATTCATAGTTTTCATAATGAAATTCCTAGCAAGACTAGGAAGCATTTACCAAATTTTAATCGGGAATGATCAAATTCAACATGTAAGCATTTAGATGAATTTTCTAATCTAATGGATGATTTTGAAATGCCTCATGAGGATGTTGTCATGAAGTTGTCTGTTCAAAATTTGAAGGAAGATGCCAGGGATTTGTTTTCTTTCTTACCAATAGATTCTATTTCTTCTTAGGAAGAATTATGTGCAGCTTTCATGGAGAAGTTTGATAAAATAATAAATTCAAGTATAGGAAAGTTTTTTAATATTATTCATGAAGACAATAAAACTTTCCCTAAGGATTCTGAACCTACAAGGTTTGGAATGTATGAGAAATTCTTGTCTCTTCTTGTTGATCAAGAGGGAGAACCTCAATATACAAAGGAAGTAACTCATACTTCTTATTATAATAACAGTAGAAGATCGAGAAGCAGAAGTAGTGATGTCATGAATAGAAGATCTAATGATGAATCTCTTGCCTGTATCTTTTCTCTTTTTAGGCATTTGTTGGGTAGAGATGAAGAAACATAATGCACCCAACTGCCTCCTTTGAGTCCAAAAGTACTTTTCCTAGTTTAGAAGTTTTTGATGATCTTGATGCCTTGAGAATGCAAATTTAGGAGCATATTGTCATAAGAGAAAGTAAAAGGGAAAAAAGAGAAAAGGAAGTTAGAGATGCCTTAGTTGAAAAAATTATGTTGATGAAGAAATTAGATGATCTTAAAGCCATCAATTATGAAGAACCTAAGAAAAATGTTGAGGGTCATGTTGTCTACGAGATTTATAACACTGGAAAGCCTAAGAATATTTATGTTCCTCAAAATAAACTAGTACCTCAAAATAATGAGGGTGATAAGGATCAATGGTGGTAAGATAAGTATGATCTCTATACTAATGATAATGATAGTCATGATATGAATTCTTCTTGTTATGAAAGATGCAATGTTGAACATTATTTTAGTTCTAATTCAGTTTATTTTTGTCTTGTTAAATTTGCATTGAAATGGGTGGTGTTTTTAGTGGAGTTTCTAGTGTTTTATTTGATGAAGATATAGATACAAATTAGCTAGTCCTTTGTCACAATGTTTATAAATGGGAATATCATTTGGTTTCTAACCTTTTGTATGAAGAGATAATTGACAAACCAGATGTTATAAATTATATAAAAAATTGTGAAGTTGATGGTGTGCATGAAGCTAAATCAAAAAATTTACCTCCTTGCCAGCTAGTTGGGTTGGAGGTAATGTATGGTAAATGTTGTACTTTTTGTCATGATACATTACTTGATGGTGGATACATTTCTTTTCCACCTAATGTTAAGGTTTGAAATAATACATAATTTCTTGAATATGCTTCTTATGAGAAATGTAATTGGAAGAACATGGGCAGTTGCAAATATAGAAGTACTATTCAGCCCATGGACAGTTATGTATGTGAACAACTTATGTATGTACAACAAAAATTTTATATTTTTGGTCACATATGAGGATGAAAATTAGACTTTTGATAGGGGTAAATATTTGTGTTCCATTGTTTTGGTGGCTAGGGGCCACCAAATAAAGTTTAGTTTGATTTTTTTTTTTCTTGTAGATGAATAAGTCCATAGATAGAGCCATAGTCGATACTTTCAATTTATTGAGATTACTGTTGCCCAAAATTTCGCTGTCTTTCTTTTTTGGCCATAGTCCTGTTTTCCAAAAGGAAATGCTTAGTGTCAAAAAATCGGTGTGTTTTCGACCTCCTCTCTACAAGCTCGGGATGTTTTCTACCTTTTGGTCTGAAAACTCAATGTGTTTTTGACCCCCCAGCTCTGAAATTTCGGTGTGTTTTCGACCTTCGCTTGAAAACTCTCTATGTTTTCGACACCTTATGTGTTTCCGGCCCTAAGCGTGCAACTCCGACGGGCGGGTCCTAGTGCCTAAAGCCATGCCAGTGCAGTAAAAATCCAACGGCTGTTGCATGATCGCATGGGATCTTCCGATCCCATGAGATCATACGACAACCGTTGATGTAGTATCTCCAATGTCGGCGGTCAAAAAGGTTCATCCAATGGTCAGCAGTTAAAATTTTACGGTTGGTCACATGATTGCATGGGCTCTTCAGAGCCCATGTGACCATGCGAAAAATCATGTCCCATTTCATTGGTGGTGGTTAGCGGTTAGCGGGGGAGGCATCATGCGGTTGGTCACACGATCGCATGCATCCCCTTGACCGCATGCGACCATGCGACAGGCGGTCTGGTTTCATGCAGTGGTGGTCAGTGGCTAGCATCATGCAGTTAGTCACATGATCACATGGGCTCTTCCGAGCCCATGCGACCATGTGACAAACTGCCAGTGGTTAGCATGCTTGCAGGCAGTGTTGTTGTGGGTCCGTGTCGGGGTGCTGAGGTGTTTGCTGATGTGGCAATCGGGCTGAATGGGAGAGTGACACGTGGTAGTTCTGGGCTTGGGGTTGACAAGCTTTGCGTGGTTGCACAGTTGGAGGTGGGCCTGGTTCTATGTTCAGTCGGGTGATCTCACAATAAAAAGAAGAATATTCCTTCTATCTAGCGATTACAAGACTTCTTTTAGTCAGGTAATCTCCTAACGAAAAGAATATGCCGAAAAGGTAACACGACTCAGCAACTGTCGTCGGATGAAGCAAGATCAATGGTTTTCACATAGTCGCTAAGAGGTGCCCGAGGTTAAGAAAGATAACGCGGCTTGGCGACTAGAGGAGAAAGGTGACCCGAGGTAAACCAGGGTTAAGTTTGCAGTGCGGTCTTGTGAGCTCGAGCATTTGTGGAAAGCGGAGGCAAATTTTTAAGAGTTGTCGCATGATCGCATGAGGGCCTTTCGGGCTAATGCGATCATGTGACCGCTAACTTTTCAAGGTCATGTGGTCGGTTCCTATTGGGCCACGTGGCAAGCTTGACAGGTGGCAAATTTTTGCAGGCCTGAGGTGTCATTTTGTGGCAAGGCGGAGGCAAGTTTTCAAAACTTGTCGCATGATCGCATGAAGCCTTTCGGCCTCATGCGATCATGTGACCATTGCTATTACAAGGGCGGCGTGATTGCTTTGGCGGGATTTCTTCTGCAGAGATGTTTGCAAGGCGCAGGTAGCTAAGAATTAATGTTTCCAAAGGCAATTATAGCTGGAATGTTTGCAAAGATCTTTTGGGCAGCCATTTTGGGTCCTTTCCAAGATCTAAAAATTAGATTTTGTGCATTCATGACAGGGTCTAGCTTGCAGAGAGGTGATGAAGGAGGTCTGGGTGGCTGTCAGGGGTCATTTCTTGTCTCTGCAAGGTACCAGTGCGCATTCATGGCATGACTTTGTGCAGAAAGGAGTGATGAATCCAGGCTTTTGTGTTTGCAGGCATGATCAAGTACAGAGATGGGCACGCAAGAGGAGAAGTATTTGATCTGTTGAGATTTTTTCAGAGAAACATTTATGATCAGAAGTGACCAATTTTAGGGATGATTATTATAATGCATATTTATGTAGCCCTAAAAGATTTTTGATTCCTACCTGCGTGCAAGGGATGTATATATTCTTTTTTTGGAGCCTATAGTGCTCAAAATTGATATTTTGTAAAAAGGGAAGTCTTTCCTTGGAGAACTATCTGTAGCATTTTTCTCTCTGGTTTCCCACATCTTGTAAGTTTTCATTGATGAATTAAAATATTGCAAAGCATTCTGTGGCACTCTTGTTGTCCTCATGCCTTCTTGTCTGATTTTGTCTCTTATTGGATTGAAGTTTATGAATGTTGTCAATAGAAATTGGGGTTCCTAGTCCCTCTTGCTTTCTACAATTTTGTGTGTTTCCTGTGTCTGATCTAATTTAGGTGTTTTTTGGGTATACTATAGCCCCTAGTAGCCTTGTCTCATTCCTACACCTAGCTGTAGAAAAGGATGTCTATTTGCAGGTCATAGGTTGAGCCTTTGTTCACACCCTCCTATGAAATACTTATGCAAGCCTATCTAGTGAGTTGTAACTTATTGGACCTGATTCCTTCATTGGTTTCATCCCTCTCTACTGAGATCCAAACCCTAGTTCGGTGCATCACCTAGTAGGTAGATTGCTTTCCTGTCATTTCCCTTTCATGCACTCCTTCTATCCCTTTCCCCTCAAAGTTTACTTTCTTGTCTAAGAGAAAATCAGGGTGATTATCCAAGAGGAACCAACCTAGAATCTGGAGGTCTCATCTCGGTTAGCAAAAGGTCCCACAACCTTGAGATGATTCCCTTGTTATACTGAGTTATCAAGACTACGAGAGCTTGAGATCAGAGGTGCAAATTTAGTGTATAACAATTACCACTTTGGAAATTTTGAATAAGTCTTTTGCATGTGAGTTGAGATGCCCTATTTTTGAAGTCAAGCATTCAAGTACCTTATGAGTTTCAGCCTTCATCATGTGAAATTTTACTAGGGTCTTTCCATTTGCAATTTATTTTGATTCCATGATTATGAAGTGCAACATATTTTGAGTGGACAACTTTGAAAGCTTATAACAATTGACTAGTTGACCGTCATGAATCCCCAATTGCATCCTTGTATTCACCACTTGAGTAGGAACTTACATCCCATGTTTTAGGTCATGAAGTGACTAGCTGATGATTTTTTTGAGCCAAATTTGGAGGCAATTTCATTCATTTTTCAGTATTTCCAACAAGTTCCAAAATGGAAGACTTGTGGAATGATGGAGATGCCTTTTTGTGGAGGTTCGAATGCAGAGGTTTGAGCATTTATTTAGGATCAAATAGGGCACACATGATACCTCTGTAACCTTAGAGATGTGTGGTCTCATACATTGAATGTAGAAAAGCATTCTAGGGAGTTTTCCCACATTTTTTGTGTCAGGAAACAACTTTTTATTTTTATACATCGATGCGCACATAAGAAGTGCCAGAAAGGAGCCTAGCCTTTTCACGGAGCTTGACCATGAGGAAAAATTGTACTTGGAAGATGACTAACCATAATTTTATGGGTTCCAATATCTAGCATTGAATAAAATTAGGTTTTGAATAAGTGAATATGGTTGAATAATGATGGTCGAGGTTTTTCAAAGTATGGTGGGGCTGCTTCACTTAATGCATCAAAAAAATATCATGTCGAGTAACCCAGCCTAAAGAGAAATGATGCATAAGTTATTCAAAGAAAAAGAAGGATGGAGAATTGACCTTCATAGTGCGAATAATCAAGAATAGAAGAAGAGCAAGGGAAATCATGAAGGTGCAAGCAATTAGGATTGGAAGCAAAGAAAGGGAAATCCCATTGAAATTATGGAGGTGCAAGTAATCAGGAATAGAAGTAAAGTAGTATAAATCCTAAAATTTTGATGTTGCAAGTGATTATGATTAGAAGAGGAGAAAGGGAAATCCCAAAATTTTGAAGGTGCGAGTAATCGGGAATAGAAGAAAAGTAGTATAAATCCCAAAATTTTGAAGGTGCAAGTGATCGGGAAAATAAGAAGAGTAATATAAACCACAAAATTTTGAAGGTGCAAGTGATCAAGATTGGAAGAAGAGGAAGGGAAATCCCAAAATCCTAAAGGTGAGACTAGGGCCCATGATTTAATGTGGAGAATTGATGCTCAGGGTGAAAATGATAGAATTAGAAGCAGCGCAACAAAAATCCCAAAACTCTAAAAAGGAAAGGTGCGACCAAGTGCAAATGATCAGAATTAGAAGCTGAGTAAGGAAAATCCCAAAATTTTGAAGGTAAGCTTCATCGACCATTAAAGAAAGGAGGTAAGTGGTTTGTGGGCATGGGGTGACAAGTGTCAAGGCTCTTTGTTCTTGCAATCCTGGTTGATAAAGAGATGAAAATATTCTTGGGATTGCGACATGTGGCAGTTGTAGGATGAAGTGGAATATGGGTCCGAGGTGACAGGTGGTGTGATCCCATAATCAAGGATAATGTAGAGAGCGAGAAAGACCATGGGATCATGAGATGCTAATTCATGGTAAGGTTGATCAAGAGGTGATGATGACAGGGCAATAAGGTGGCACAGTGATGATGAACCAAATGGTGCCATGTGGCATGAGGTTCAAGGTAGCATGGAAGGTCTGAGTAGACACATGGTGAAATCTCATGATGCTAATTAACAAAATAGGGTGATGTGCTAGTCATGGTGGAGCAGAGGTGGATCCAAGGGAAAATCAGAAGCTTCCACATGGTGGTTAGAGGTTGTTGACTAGATTGATTGGGCTGGAATTTGAGGGGTAAATTGAAGAATAATTTTTGTTGTTGCATATCTCTAAGTTAAATAAAGTAAAGGGTTGTTTGTTAACTGGTGGTCAAGTAATTTTTCATGCACAAGTGCAGTTGTAGATTATTTTGTTGGTTTTTTACCTGAGTTTTAGCCAGAGATATTTTCATCATATTATTGCATGTGTGTATTGGGGCCACTTCTCCAATTGTTAAAGGGTTTTATTTTCAAGTTAATGATGAAAAAAGTATGTAACAAAGGTAGTTAATAGAGAGATAAGGGAAATGATCTTTCAGAAGATTCATGTAGCTTGCATGAAGAAGATGGACAAGTGCTAGAACCAAATTTATTCTGAATCTATTTTCCTCTATATATATTCCCCTCTTTTCTTTGATGTAATGGTTTTGAAAGTTTTGGAGTTTTCCAAGCTTTGTGGTCCCAAGTAGCAAGTTCTTATGGTTTTGGGTCGTCTTGTAAATCTTCCATAGAGAAAATTTTATGAATTCATGTTGAGTCTTTTGTAGGTTTTTTGAGTGTTTTAGTTTTATAATTATTGTATGTCAAAGGTAGAAAAGAGTTGTTATAGAAATAAAATTATGATTCAGACCTCTCTAGTGTATTGATTCAGTCAAGTTTTAATTGGAATAAAACAAAGAATTGTTCTATTTAGAGTCTTTTTGTGGGATATGTAATTTCCAAACATGATTTGATCTAAGGGGTCAAGTGCTTGAAAGGATTTGAAGACTTTTTGGATTTGTGTAGGGATTTGTTAGGAATAGTCCCAAGAGATAACTGAGAAGGGGGGGGGGGGGTGAATCAGTTATCTACAAGTTTCAATTCTTTATCCAATTAAGTATACTTAAACATAAAGCATAAACACAATGAAAGAACACTTGAACACAACACAATATTTTGGTTATGGGGAAACCCAAATAGGTAAAAACCCTGGTGGGAATTGACAGCCACTAATATTCTGCACTAGTGTATTATGATCCTTTTTAGAAGATCCTTAAAACTGTTAGGAGTTGCTTTACAATATATTTAGTATAGTAGACCTGGTAAAGGGTCAGACCCTATTAGGAGTCTTTTACAATAGTCCCTGTCAGGGGAGAAGATGCACTGTCTGAGAGCACACTACTCAAAGGGGCGAAGGCTACAACCTTCTGAATAATAGATACACACTATATCTGGATCTTGGTGAACTATGCTTAGACCTGCTATCTAGATCAGTTCCCATGTATATCACAAATACTTTACTTGGTCACATAGACCTTCTTCTGATGGCTCAACACTTCACACACTCTTCTCTATTCTTTCTCATCAACTATGAACCACACTCAAGCAATCACAAATGACTGCCTATAAATATCTTTCCTCTAAATGATATAATCAAGTTGGCCTGTTAGAACCACCTTGAAATCATATTAGAGAAACCATAACAAACTCCAATAACAATTCAGTCAGCTTTACTAAGCACGCAACACATTCTAGGACATGTCCAATAAGATAATTGTATATGCATGCTACACACTATTGGCTCTACCAAAACAACTGGATCTTTCTCCTCAAGCTGAATTACTTCATGTGCTCTCAACCAAACATTACTAGCTCTTCTCTAAGCTTAACTCCAAGGGTGCATACCAAAATGATAGGCACAACTCCATAACCAATATAATCTTTGTCGGCTCTTATGAACAAACACAGGAAACTGCTACTGGTGAATAGTGACTACATAACTTCACTTCTACTAATCATCAGACACTACATCCATGAATGTAACATTACTAACATGTCTTCAACATATATCCAAGTGTGCAAGGCTTTATGATAACTATACGGACAATCATACATAGAACACTACCTGTTACTCTGTCAAGAACACTGTTGA
The DNA here is from genome assembly GCA_027943335.1 of Chamaecyparis obtusa. Lineage (NCBI taxonomy): Eukaryota > Viridiplantae > Streptophyta > Pinopsida > Cupressales > Cupressaceae > Chamaecyparis > Chamaecyparis obtusa. The sequence continues at coordinate 1,248,675 of BSBK01000411.1, forward strand.
CACAAGCTGTTATATAACTATCTGTTCTAAAAGTTAACGTCTGCACCCATGATATCATGCTGATATCATGTCCATGATACATATACTAAAATCTTACTACATGAGTCTTCCAAACATGCTACTTTCCATATGTTGTCATCAATGACAAACATACAATCAGTACTGGCCTGCTAACAAATCTCCAACAATCTCCCCCTTTGGCATTGATGGAAACATGTGGAATGAAAAACTCCACCAATCCAAATGAATAATTCTTTTATAACATTCTCCATTTCCTCTTCAAAACTCCCCCAAGGATGAATCCTCCATCTGCTGCAATATTCTTCAATATTCTCCATTTCCTCTACTGAACTGCTGTCATAACTGAATACTATTCCCCCTTAGCATATTACTCCTCTTTTTACTTCTATTTTTCATGACTATACATTACTCCCCCTTTGACATTAATGGAAAATGGTGTCAATCAGTTTAAGCACTGGTACTACTCTAGAAGTAGAGTAGTCAACCATCCATCAGTCCCTAAGGACTGATGATTTTCCTTCTTCTACGTAGAATCAAGGAAGGGAATTACTCCCAACTTCTCCCTGGGATACTCAAAAGTATCCTTTGGCAAGGGCTTTGTAAATATGTCTGCCAACTAATCTTTAGTACTCACATAATCCATCTTGACTTCTTTGTCTACCACTTTCTCTCTTAGGAAGTGATACTTGATCTCAATGTGCTTTGTCTTTGCATGCATCACAGGGTTCTTCAACATATTGATAGTGCTAGTGTTATCATAGTGAATAACAATAGGATAATCAATATGAATTCCAAAATCCTTTATCATTTGTTTGATCCAAACAATTGTAGAATAATTCAAGGCTGTTGCAACATACTCCGCTTCTGTTGTTGACTGAGAAATAAAATTTTGTTTCTTACTTGTCCAGGTGACAAGTCTATCACCAAAAAACACTGCTCCACCTGATGTACTCTTTCTATCATCCACACATCCTACCCAATCTGCATCAGTGTACACATGAAGCTCAACATTTTCTAAATTAGGATACCATAGACCATAGTCTATAGTGCCTTGCAAATATCTGAATATCCTTTTTAACTGCCATGAGGTAACTTTGTTTATGCTCTACTGCAAATCTTCCAACTATGCCAACTGCATTTGAAATATCAAGTCTTTTTTGAGTAAGATAAATGAGTTTACCAATCATGACTTGTACAATGTTATATCTATTGCAAGAGAATCATCTTCTTTTGTTAGCTTGCATCCTATGATCATAGGTGTCCCTACTGGCTTGCAATCATCCATCTTGAATTTCTTCAATATTTCTTTCACATACTTAGATTGATTAATGAAAATACCTTTCTCTATATGTTGCACATTTAGTCCCAAAAAGTATTTTATAGGACCAATCATACTCATCTCAAATTCATTTTGCATCTCCTTAGCAAATTCAGCACTAATTTTGTCATTGCCTCCAAAGATAATGTCATCAACAAATATAGCTACAAGTAGTAAACCTTCAAATGTCTCTCTTATGAATAAATTACAGTCTACTACTCCTTTCCTGAATCCAATCTTTGTTAGATATCCATCTAGTCTCTCATACCATGCTCTAGGGGCTTTCTTAAGTCCATAGAGGGCCTTCTTCAATCTACATACCATATCAGGTCTATCTAGTAAAGTGAATCCTTTCGGCTTCTCAATGTATACTTCTTCTTTCAAGTCTCCATTTAAGAATGCTGACTTGACATCCATCTGATAAACTTTGAAGTTTTTGACTGTAGCATAAGCTAGAAACAACTTAATAGCTTCTAATCTTCTCACTGGTGCAAATGTGTCTGAATAATCAATGCCTTCTCTTTGTGCATATCCCTTACATACTAACCTTTCTTTATTTCTTACTACTATACCATCTTCATTCATCTTGTTTCTGAATATCCACTTTGTTCCAATCACATTCTTATCATTAGGTCTTGGGACCAGTTTCCAAGTGTCATTCTTAATAATCTGATCAAGTTCTTCTTTCATAGCATCATGCCAATCGGAATCATTACATGCATCTTCAACACTCAAAGGTTCAATCTAAGCTAGTAAACATACCGCTTCACTACTAGCTGAGTTCTTTGCTTGTGATTTTGTTAAGACTTTGCCGCTCTGATCTCCAATGATGTCTTTCTTGAAATGGTTTCTAGATGTAAACTTTGGAACTTTAGGTGATGTTGACTCATCAGCCTTAGGAGTATCTTCTTCACTTGTCTCAGGGTCATTGAATAACACATCAATACTGTCAAACATTTCTTCAATAACTGTTTCACTAGTGGAGGGTCTGGGTTCTTCTTCAATCATGGGTGAGTAATCATGATATCTTTCTTAAACCATAAAATTTTCATCAATCTTAACATGAGCACTTTCAATGATCTTTGTCAATCTTAAATTGAAACATCTATAAGCTTTACTTTTAGTAGAGTAACCAAGGAAAATACCTTCATCACTTCTTGCATCAAACTTGCCTACTGCTTCATCCCTCTTGATGTAGCACTTGCTTCCAAAGATTCTGAAGTATTTTACTATGGGAACATTGCCAAACCATAGCTCATAAGGTGTTTTGTTAGCATCAGGCCTCAATTGAATTATATTGATGGTGTAGACTGTTGTATTAACCTCATCTCTCCAATAGGTGTGTGCAAATTTTCCTTCAATCATGATGGTGTGCACTGTATCAAGGATGATCATATTCCTTCTCTCCAAAATTCCATTATGTTGAGGGGTTCTAGGTGCACTTAACTATCTCTTTATGCCATGTTCTTCGTAGTACTCATAGAATCTGTCAGACGCGAATTCTCCTCTATCCGATCTCAAACATTTTATCTTTAGTCCAAATTCATTCTCAACCTTAGCTTTGAATATTCTGAACTTCTCAAATGCTTCTGACTTATCTTTTAAGAACGCAACACACATCATCCTATTATAATCATCAACAACCAAAATGAAATACCTTTCACCATAGTATGATCTTGTTTGGGTTGGACCACATAGGTCTATATAAATTAGATCCAACTTGTTCTCTGTTGAATTGTGCTTGCTCTTGAATGAGTTTCTCACATGCTTTCCCATCACACATTCCCTACATATAGTATCAACTAGCTTTGCTATGCAAGGTAGATCTCTTACTGCCTTTACATTGCGTAGCTTTACTATGTTATCAAAATTAATATGACATAGTCTTTTATGCCACAACCAACTATCATCAACTTTAGCAACAAAACAACTTGCTTCTGAATTGAGTTGGAAAACATTACCTCTAGTCTTTGAGCCTGATGCAATCATAACACCATCCTTATTGTTAATGATGCATTTGTCATCTTTGAACTCCAACTGATAACATTTTCCTAGTAACTTTCCAACACTAAGAAGGTTTTGTTTCAAACCATCTGCATAGAGAACATCATCAGTACTATTCTTTCCATCCAAGGTGATGGCTCCTCTACCAACTATGGGTTTAGGAGTGTTATCTCCAAATCTTACCATGCCACCATTGTATTTGTCCAGATGAACAAATCTTTTTTTATCACCTGTCATGTGATGTGAACAACCACTATCTATAATCTAGTATGTCCTAATATCATCTTGGGAAATTAATGCTAGCTCTTGTTTCTCTTTCTTATCTTCATGATCCATCTTTGATGAAGGATGCTCCCCTTAATACCACAAACACATAACGGAAACAGAGAAACAACAACAATATGCAAGAACAAAAAATTGGCTTCTTATTATCTCCACAAATGTGGAATTACAAACTTTCAGAATTACACAATGCAAAGCCACATGGGCATTCCCTTACAATATTATGTAGGAAAAAGCCTCAAATAAATACCCAGATCTACCCAGAACTTCCCTAGACAACACTACGGGCCTTCTTTATCTAGGCATTTTCCACCGCCCGAGAAGGTTCTAGAAATTTAGCCCTTAGGGCCGACCAAACTTAGAATTATTTTATTTTTCAATTTATTACATCAAAGTCGGCTCAAAATAACTTTTGAAACCCGAACAAAAATTTTGAAGGAAAATTATTTTCCACCATTTCAGGTGACCTGACTTCCGGAGACCATAAGTCATCACCAGTTGACCCGATGGACTATTATAACCCCATTTCAAAAAGGCCACGAAGTGCTCTACAGGCTTGACTTGCACAAGCGCCTATCACCCAAATTTTCAACCTCATCCGGGGCCTCTAAAGCCTTCAAAACTGAGTTCAAAGTTTATGTACCTTGCTGCCAATACCAAAAATCTTCAATATCTTCAAAACTAGACTTGATCTAGCCATGAAACTTTACTGGCAAGCTGATATGACTGAGATGAACCTCCACATGTAAAATCAGAACATTCTGAGATCGTATGACCAACTTACAAAAAATAGCAAGTTCCCATAAATAGCAGCTCTGCACAAGATAGCCCTTATTGAATGTAAAAATAGAAATATTTTTTTTGGGTGATGCAAGATTGCTCTTACACCCCGGATGCTCCTACATCAATATTATTGTTCATTTTCTCAATGATAGAAATAAATCCAATTTCTTCATCATCTGAAACTCCATCTCCAGCATAGTAACATTCCTTAGAGAATTTAGGCTTGTAGTCATTTTTGAACTTTCTAACTCTTAAGGGACATTTAGATGCAAAGTGACCAATCTTATTACATGAAAAGTATTAAAATGGCAATTGACCTTCATATTTTCCTTTTCCTTTTTTTTCTCTCTTGGAAATCATAGCAATGAAATCATCTAGTGTTTTCTCTTCATCTTCATCATCAAAATTACCAGAAGTGTTTGCATATTTCTTACCATGAATTGTTGCTTTGAAGGTTGTCTCACTTTTAGGTTTTGTCTTCAATCTTGAAATCTCAAAAGCTAATATTTTACTGATCAAAGTCTCTCTCTTGAAATTTGATGTAAGTTGCATGGTCTCATCAAGGATGTTGATCTTTTTTTCATATTCTGGAGTGAGAGTAGTCATCAATTTTTCCATAATGTCTTCCTCTAAGATTTCTCCACCTTTGTTCTTGATTCCAGCAATTGCTTCATTAATCCTTTGATTGTAAGCTCTGATGTTTTCTTCAAGAAGCATCTCTAATACATTGTATCTTTTCTTCCATGTCTTTTTGCATGCATCCTTTTCTTGTTTGTCTCCTTAAAATATGTCTTCTAGGTACTTCCATATTTTGTGGGTTGTATCTACCTTCTTTATTTCTAAAAATTCACTATCAGAAAGGGCGTTGATAAGGGCTTCTTTGGCTATTGCATTCTGATGAAATAATTCCTTTTGCTTATCAGTAGCATCATCCTTTGCAAGGTCTTCTAAAGTAGGAATCTTGACTGCTTTGATAGTTACATCAAAAACTATCTTGTTCTTCCAATCAAGATAATTATCTCCATCAAACTTATGAATTTATTTTCTGAAGTATGCCATGTGATCAACCTCAAGTTTTTAAACTTTCTCTCCGAGGCACCAGGCTCTAATACCAATTGTTAGGAATAGTCCCAAGAGATAACTGAGAGGGGGGGGGGTGAATCAGTTATCTACAAGTTTCAATTCTTTATCCAATTAAGTATACTTAAACATAAAGCATAAACACAATGAAAGAACACTTGAACACAACACAATATTTTGATTACAGGGAAACCCAAATAGGTAAAAACCCCGGTGGGAATTGACACCCACTAATATTATGCACTAGTGTATTATGATCCTTGTTAGAAGATCCTTAACCCTGTTAGGAGTTTTTTTACAATATATTTAATACAGTAGACCTAGTCAAGGGTCAAACCTTGTTAGGAGTCTTTTACAATAGTCCTTGTTAGGAGAGAGGATGCACTGTCTGTGAGCACATTGCTCAAAGGGGTGAAGGCTATAACCTTTTGAATAATAGATACACACTATGTTTGGATCTTGGTGAATTGCACTTAGACCTATTGTCTGGATTAGTTCCAATGTATAGCACAAATACTTTACTTGGTCACATAAACCTTCTGATGGATGAAGACTTCACACACTCTGCTCTTCTCTTTCTCATCAACTATGAACCACACTCAAGCAATCACAAATGACTACCTATAAATATCTTTCCTCTAAATGATATAATCAAGTCAGCCTATTAGAACCACCTTGAAATCATATTAGAGAAACCATAATAAACTCCAATAACAATTCAGTTAGCTCTACTAAGCATGCAACACATTATGGGACCTGTCCAATAAGATAATTATAGACACACGCTATACACTGTCAGCTCTACCAAAATAACTGGATCTTTCTCCTCAAGCTGAATTACTTCATGTTCTCTTAACCAAACATTACTAGCTCTTCTCTAAGCTTAACTCCAAGGGTGCATACCGAAATGATACGTGCAACTCTAGAACCAATATAATCTTTGTCAGCTCTTCTGAATAGACACAGGAAACTGCTACTAGTGAATAGTGACTGCATAACTTCACTTCTACTAATTATCAGACTCTGCATCCATGAATGTAACATTACTAACATGTCTTCAACATATATCCAAGTGCGCAAGACTTTATGATAACTATACAGATAATCATACATAGAACACTGCCTGTTACTCTATTAGGAACACTGCTGACACAAGTTGTTATATAACTATCTATTCTAAAAGTTAACCTCTGTGCCCATGATATCATGTCCATGCTACTATTAGAAATAGGGAATACTGAGAGGGGGGGTGAATCAGTATTCTACAAACTTTATCTTTTGCCCAATTACGGATATAACAGATTATCTTTACACATGCATAACATAAGAAGCTAAACAACATGCATAGCAATAAAACTAAAGAACTCATAACACATTATTTTTTCTCGAGGAAACCCTGGCCAAGGGAAAACCCCAGGTGGGGATGGTACCCACAAAGATCCACTAATCAAAAGTATCATGTTAAGGATGTTGACCCTGTTAGGAGTCAATTACATGCATATAGTGTCTCGGTCCCAATTAAGGGACTATAGGCCTTGTTAGAAGCCTCAACCCTATTAGGAGTTGGTAGTACAAAATGTGATTACCAGATGAGCCCACTGCCCAAAAAGGTAATGTACAATACACACTGATTAAAAAAGAAGGTTAAGGTACATAACCTTATATTGCTTGCAACAATATCTCTTCATTATTCTTTCACTATTACATATGCATCATATATTTCACATCATATTACTACTTCATTACATCATACATTCTTTTTTCCTTCTTACAATTTACAATTAAATTTATACAAGTTATTAGGATCATTAACTTTCCAGTCAGCTCTCATATTAAAAAATAACTTTATCCAAGGGTTAACATCTAGGATTTTGTCCCTTTATATTGTTAATTCATTATTTTGATAAACAAAATAATCCCTTAACTCTTTACCAATTCTATCTTCATATTTTGTCATGTCGGCTTGACACTGTCTTCGATAAAACTGTCATAACTTCTTTCGTACATGCCATAATGACTTGCACTCTGAGATGAGTCTTCAATAGCCATCATAGATTCTATGTTCAGGTGCGCAAGCATGAAACTTACTCTAGTCAACATCACAAACAAAAACTATCTCCAGGTTCACTGGTAAAAACATTGTCTCATACTTAGACAATTTTGCATTGCGCTCTGACATACTAGCTCTCCGACTTGTACAATCTTCATGTGGATAATATTTTTCCATAATGACAACATCTATGTAACCAACTCAGCCAAATTTCCAACAATCTCCCCCTTTGTAATTGGTGGCAACATATGAGAAAATTGGCTAAGTGTACAACTTCAAAGTCTCAAAATTGTGGCCATAGTATAAAATATATACTATCCTTATAACTCCAAAAAAAAACTTTATCTCTAATACAGTACTCCACCTAAGAGTATCAATCCTTATCATTTACTTATCAATTTTCTGCTATATATCTCTCCCCCTTTGACAACAATGACAAAATAAAGGTAAGGAGGGTTACAAAATTGTATCACAAGAAGATTATACCTTAATTCATTATTGCAAAGCTGGTAGGCTTGCAACACAATCTGAAAAATTGTTAGGAATAAGGTGTCTCAACCTTGGATAATTCCTATTTTTATTATTTATTTTGTAAAATGTATTTCTTGCAAATAATGTTGATGTGTTGGCATCTTGAATTGTGTGTAAGGAGATCATGGCAAAAATGGTTATGACGGATTCCTATGACATGTAAGAGCTATGTCAGGAAGATTCAATGATAGGTGAAGACATGTGGCAACTGATAAATTTGAGTACTGTACACTCTTCCCCAATTTTGGGGTTCGGGGCATCATCCCGAAAAAAATTTTGGGGTTCCTATATTCTCGGAGAATGATAAAACCCTAATACAGTTATCTTTGGGAGTAGCCCTAAAAAGTGAAGCGCATGATATAAGCTTTTTTAGGGTTGCAAAGAGAAGTGATGTGAGTGTATGGTTGGAACATTTTTATGCTACCGTGATTTGTCTTCAAGGTTTTGGAAATCTTCTGAAAGAACTTGCATTGCAAGTGTATTGTAAGCTGTAATAGTTTTGATCAATACATTGTGCAGGTTTTGGAGTGCTTAGGGTTTTTACCGAAAGGTTTCCCCAGGGTATATCATTTTTTCATTCTCTATTTTTTTGTATTCATGGTATGTGGTTGCAATATATTTGTTAAAGTAGTTAACGAATCTGAAATTGTAAGGATTTATAAGAATTTGCACAATACTCTCCTATAGAGATTAGCGTAGGAAGTTGTTTCCGCACCTGAGTTTCCTTACAAAAATCAATCTTTATAGCTTCTAACTCCTACTCCCATGATTTCTTAATGGAATCTACCACACTAAGTAGTGTGCTCAAACCATAAGATGTTATCTCACATGCTTGGAGATTCTCGAAGTTAAACTTTTGAAAAGATGTCTTAGCTGAAAGACATTCTTCCAATTGCCCTTCAACAATACTTAACTTCATAGAAGTGTGCTCTCTTAAAAGAGTGAATCTTCTCATTTTCCTGTCTTTTTCATCTTGCAAAATTTTGATTTCATCATATAACTTATGAATTTTCTTCTCAACATCAAATATTTTCACATTGGGGCTAAAAAGAAGGTTAGTTTCATTCTGAATTTCTACTTCCTTCATCTTCATCTTCTGATCTTCTTATGTTGTTAATGTCTCTGATTTTGTACATTGGAAGTATAAATATTTTTTGTTTCCAAATTCTTCCTCAAGTCCTTTATACAAATATCAAGATTTTTGATATCATTCCTGATATTCTAGCTAATGTTCAAAAGCATTTTGGCCTCATAGGCTGCTTGAGCTTTCACCTTTTCAATATCAGATAAGTTTGTGAATTCACTATCAAAAATGTTCATTACTTTCTTTGCTTTCTCCAAAGGGTCAACTTTTGCAATTTGTGTAGATGCAATGCCTTGTAACTTGTCAGTAAGTTCCTTCAGGCATCCTTCAAGACTTTTTACTTCCTTGTTCTTACCAATGATCTTGTTCAAGGATGTGATCAATTCCAACTGATCATCATCATCCACTTCCTTTCCCAAATGCTCAATCATAGATCCAATCTGATTCTTCTTTCCAGTCTCAGGAGAAAGACTGATATCTTCTTTAGTGGGAATAGGTACTTGTTTTTCTATCACTAAGTGTTCTACAACTATTGTCTCTGTTCTCTCTTCTCCTTTGGTGGTTTCCTGCTCTTCAAAAGCTGAATTGTCAACAATATTTTCCAGATTCTTGAATACATTATCATCAGTATCCAAGGTGATCTTTTTTCCTTCTACATTCATAGCTTCATCTTCAATGTTAATGGCTGGTGGAGAGGGAATGTCCTCTTTTTCTATTTCACCTACTTTGTCTGCTACAACTAATGGTTCTCCAGCATTTTCTGTCATAACCTTGATAATTGTTTGCTTTATTTCTAAGTTAACTTCTTCATATCCGCCTCCCATAATTTGAATGGATCTCTTCTTGGTTATCAGATGGATGCTTAAAGCTTTCATGATCTGTCCAAAGTGTGCTTCATCTTTTATAACACAAAGCTTTCTTACAATATTTCCTCTAATAGCTATGTCTTCCTCTGATGCTCTCTTCTTCCTATTCACAAGTTTATTGTATAAATCATCAGGTATCTGACCCTGAATTGTATCAAACTTCTTATTAGACAAAATCATATGCTTTACCACTACATTTTCCAGATTTAATCTCTCTACATAATCATAAAGATCATAATACTTATTCATTCTTATGAAGTCTCCATCCTAAATGATCTGCTCATTAAGCTTCTCAACTTTAGGTTTCCAAGTCTTATTCTTAATAGAAGTGACATCATCTTTGATTTCTACAATTTTACTTGGAATTGGTTGCACTAAAGTTTTCTATCTCTTACCCGGTCCAGTAGCACTCTCCTTTACTCTTTTGCTAGGTGTGGAGGAAGTGGATATCTTTGCTTCTTGATCCTTCTCAATTTCTTCCACTTTCACCTTAACTTGTGTTTCTTCTTGATGTGCTGCAATTGATGATAAAGGTGGAACAGACAAAACTTCTTTTTGTCCAATATCTCTAATTGTTGCTATTGTTTGCTTTGCTACTAAGAATTCATGCTCAATCATCCATGTATCTTTTAGGATTTTCTTTATAGTACTCTCAACTCTTTTCTTAGACTGCTTCTCCTCAAGTAAGGTCTTTGTGGAGTTGAAGTTCTCCTCAAAGGTTCCAAACCTGTTACAGTGAGTGTCCAACTTACAATTAAGTAATCTTCTCACATACTCTTCTGTCTCTACCTCAGATATCTCATAGCCAAGAGGGTCTATGAACTATGTTCTAGGTTCTACTACTTCAATGTAGGTAAAGTCAGTATCAACGATAAAACATATCTCATTTTTATACTTCTCCACAAGAGACTGTGGGATCCTTGATCTACTAGATACTATATTCTGAAATGTCTTGATTACCAATACTACACTCTCATTTACTTTCTCAATAGCATGCCTTCTATACACTAGGTTAATCCTTTCCATTGTAGTTAGGCCATCATTCTAGTCATTTCCAATGGTGTAAGGAAATCTTCTCAAAATATGAAAAAACATATAGTTGATTAAGGATGAGAACCTAAACTGTGTATACTTAGTTTTCTTAATCTTCTCTAGATTCTCAAACAGTTGAATTCTCAGAATATCACATATATCAACTTGTACTTTGTCAACACACATCAGATAAGCTACATGTATCATCCCAGCTGCCATGTCATCCTCTCTTGAATTTGCACAAAACTTAGTGGTTAGGATCTTGCATAAGTATCTGACATCATCTTGTTTGATATTACTAATCATAATTCCTCTACCATTATAAGATGAATTTGTGTTGTCTATGACTATTTTCCTCATGTTCTTCTCATTTAAAGGAATGGCTCCAATTTTAGATAGTCCAGTGACTTCATGAATCAAATCAACTATGATATCTATCACTCTATCTTCTAACCAAAACTTCCCATTATGAATTCTGCTTAAGATTATCTTAGTACATTCTTCATTGTCAAATTCATACTGTAATGCATACTTAATGATTTCATTATCTTTTAAATGTTCAAATCCTTCTTTCAATGTCATGTCTTGATTGTAGATCTTCTGATATTCATTGGTGAAATCACTATCACTGATAGTCTCTAGTTTGCATCCAAGATAACTTCTAACATTCTCTAGGTGTAAAACTCCATCTGGTACGGATGATAAAGCTAACCTAGGATCATCTTCCAAGGGTTCTACTGGTTCCCTTTTCAACTTAGGTCTATTTTTATCTTTGATATTGTGAATTAAAGAAACATCCATGATTTCTTCTAATTCCTTCACTGATTTAAAGATCTGTCAAGTAAAATACCTCAATTTCATGATTTTAGGGCTTGCGTAGATTCGGCACAAAATTCTTCTCCAAATCCTTGCAAAATGCTTCCAATCACTGCTCTTTGATCTCCTTAACAATTGAATTATCTTTAATGATCAAATAATACCAATCATGACCTTTTATTAATTCAATCTCACTTAGATCTGACATCGCATTCAATTCTTTTGCCGCTTCTTTCCAAAAAGTTGTTTATGCTAACCTGCAAAACTTAAAACTTCTTGCGATCTCACAAAACATAATATTTTTCTTTGCGCTCTTAACTATAGCATTAGAACATCATATACTATCTTGCATTAATTGCGCAAGACTTAGTTCATCATATATCTACTTCTACATTAGTCTAAGTTCATATTCTACTGTAATTTTCATCAATTAAGTACTTTGAGATGGGTCAGGTAAAGATTCATTCTTACCTTTTAATGCTTCACCTTCCTGATTACCTTCAATGTTGAATATGTCTCCTTGATCTATGCTTTTGATAAACTTCACTTCATCTAATTTACTACAACATCCTTTCTGACTGTTACTTGCATCTTCATTTCTTCTTGCATGATTTCTAGGATTAGGATTAGTATGAAAAACTCTATTGTTCATTCTGCAAAACCTTGTTGTATGTCCAATCTTGTTGCATATCTAACAAACAATTCCATTGTTTCCATATCTTGGTCCAAGATGATTGATCTGTGATATGCAGTTTCTAGCAATGTGTCCAACCTCATTACATCTATAACATATTACTCCATTTCTTCTATTTATATCTTTAGTAGGTTTCTTATCTACATTGTTAGTATTCCTAAACATTCTACTACCATCATTATTCTCAATAAATTTAGGTTTCCTACATTCATTAGCTCTATGTCCAAAACCATGACAATTATAACAATAACCATTAAGAGGTTTGAATTGCTTACCTATGCAATCTCTCTTCATATGACCAATAGTATTACAAGAAAAATAAATACCTTTGAATTCTCTTTGCATACCTTTGGGCGATTCCTCTTGCTTAGGTGTTCTTCTTCTTTAGGTGTATCTTCAGACTCGTTAATCTCATCAGACTTCTTCTCATCTATGCTTTTAGATATTTTCAAATCTGGTTCCTTGCTCTCCTCATTTGCTTTAAAAGTGTTGAATCCAAGACTAGTCTTATCATAGAATGGTTTTTGATAAGATATTTTTTCATCAATCTTCTCACTAGTTGAATATAGCCTTTCAAGTTGTTGTTTGGATTGAGTCAGTTCACCTTTCACAATCTTATTGTATTTCTCAAGTTCATCATACTACAAATTGACTTTCTCAAGTTTAGATGTTACTTTACAAAGTTTAGATTTTAGTCCTTCATTTTCAGTCTTTAGACTTTCATTCTTAGATTTCAAATTTACTTCATTCTTGTCATGTCCATTGTTCAGACTAAGCTTCAAATTTGCTATCTTCAGTTCATGCTTAAGGATCTCATTTTCTTTTTCTAATTTGTCATCACAATCTTCAATAAATACTTTGGATTCCTTTTCAAATCTCAGATCTTCCAACTTGTTTTGCAGTATCTCAATGAGGTTCTTTGCATCATCATATTTTCTTTTCAAAGTGTCTCTTTCAATAGTAAGCAAGTCAATTTGTTTAAGAGCTTCTTCAAGATTCTTTTGTAGTTGATCCATATCCATAGAGATCTTACTCAAGCTGTTAGACTTTCCTTGAATGATTCTTTTCTGAGTAACTAAGCTCTGATACCAATTGTTACAAATAGGGAATACTAAGAGGGGGGTGTGAATCAGTATTCTAAAAACTTTATCTTTTTCCCAATTATGGATATAATAGATTATCTTTACACATGCATAACATAAGAAGATAAACAACATGCATATCAATAAAACTAAAGAACTCATAACACATTATTTGTTCTCGAGGAAACCCTGGCCAAGGGAAAACCCCGGTGGGGATGGTACCCACAAAGATCCACTAATCAAAAGTATCCTGTTAAGGATGTTGACCCTATTAGGAGTCAATTACATGCATATAGTGTCTCAGTCCTGATTAAGGGACTATAGGCCTTGTTAGAAGCCTCAAACCTGTTAGGAGTTGGCAGTACAAAATGTGATTACCAGATGAGCCCACTGCCCAAACAAGTAATGTACAATATACATTGATTACAAAAGAAGGTTAAGGTACATAACCTTATACTACTTGCATCAATATCTCTTCGCTTCTCTTTCACTATTACATATGCATCATATATTTCGCACCATATTACTGCTTCATTACATCATACATTCTTTTTTCTTCTTAAAATTTACAATTACATTTATACAAGTTATTAGGATTAATAACTTTCCAGTCGACTCTCATATTACAAAATAACTTTATCCAAGGGTTAACATCTAGGATGTCATCCCTTTATATTGTTAAGTAATTATTTTGATAAACAAAATAATCTCTTAACTCTTTACCAATTCTGTCTTCATATTTTGTCCTGTCGGCTTGACACTGTCTTCGGTAAAACTATCATAACTTCTTCTGTACATGTCGTACTGACTTGTGCTCTAAGATGAGTCTTCAATAGCCATCATAGAGTCTATTTTCAAGTGCACAAGCATTGAACTTACTCCAATCAACATCACAAATAAAAACTATATCCAGGTTCACTGGTTAAAACATTGTCTCATACTTAGACAATTTTGCATTGCCCTCTGACATACTAGCTCTCTGACCTATGTGATCTTCATGTGGATCATATGTTTCCATAATGACAACATCTATGTAAACAACTTGGCCAAATTTCCAACAACTACATATACTGAAAGCTCACTGCATGATTCTTCCATGCATTCTATTTTCCATATGTTGTCATCAATGACAAACATACAGTCAGTATAGTCAGTCAGAGTGTCATAAGTTGGTTGGATTGGAATTATTGTTGAAGAATATTATGAGGAAATATTCTTAGAACTTATGCTATTAGTTAAAATCTTTCATGTAATATTTATATTTCTTATGACTCCAAGGCCCAATGGGATAAGGAGCTAATCTCATCTATTATGGGGTTTTGACGTGATTGTTTCTATTTGTGTCCAAGTTACTCTTGTTGCAGAAATGATTAAATCAAGAATATCTTTATTTTTGTATAAGTTATTTGAGTTACTTGATCTCATGCTCTGTAACAATTGAGAATCAATAAGTAGTTTACCATTACTTAGTATTTTCTTGTTATTGTTGATCCACTTGTGAGATAATCTTCTTTAAAAGTTAATGTTGATTATGTGTATAATTGAATGTATTTAAGGGCATTAAAGGTATACCTATCTTGGTTTTGCAGAGCCACAAGTGCAGAGGGAATTAGTATCCTTGTCAGTTGGTCCATTCCTCTCAAGAAGTTTGATAATTGGAGTTGGAAACTTTTTAGAATTTTTAGTGAGTGTAATGGTATCTATTGAAGCTTAAAATTATTCTAGGAACCAACACTCTTCCCTCCATCATATATCGCACCCCTCTCTTTCCCCATTTTGGTCTCTTATATCTCTTTCTCACTCTATGTTTCTCATATCTCTATTCATCCCCTCTTTAGTGCTCCCCTTCCCTCTCCACCTCCCTCTCCCTTTATGAATTCTCTCCTCCTCTTATCTTTCCCCCCAACTCTCTATCTCTCCCTCTACCTCTCTATGTAGCTTTTAGGTTGTAATATTGATGGTAGAAGATTTAGGGTACATAAGGTTGAGAATTTTTCCTATGTTTATACTTCCCTCTATCTTTCCCTCTCCCTTCCACTCTTATCTCTAATATATTTCTCAGATCTCTAGGTATCTTCATCTCTTTCTTCCTCTTTCCCTCCATATCTCCCCCTCTATCCTTGAATCCTCATCTCACCTCTTTCTCCCCTCTAGGTATATTTCCTCTCTTACCCTCCATCTCCTCTCTATATAGTTCTTTTACTCCCTCCATATCTTCTTACTCATCTAGCTCTCTTTATTCTTTTATCTCTAATATTATGATGCAGTCAAGGATGGTGGATCCAGTTAAGGACAATCCAAACCTTGTAGCCAACAATCAACACAACGGAATACTCAACAACACAACAACAAAAGTAATTGTTTAACTCTAATTTTCATTAACATGCCCGGCTGTAAGGCCTTCCGGGTTAGGGCCAATTACAATCAGAAACAATTTTGCAAGTTCAACACATATCCAATACAATCTCAGCTAGTTCAGCTCTGAAAACAATTAGCAACTGATGGAAACCCTAAGGTAGATCTAAATTTGAGCTTGCAAGCCTCCAAGCAATCTCCTTCTCTCCAAGTGTGTAAACCACTATCTCTGCAACTACAACTATTAGATAACAATCCGATATGCAAGATCATGCAAGATCTTTTCCACAACTTCGCCAACTCCAGCTTTCAAAACCTCAGATCTGATTCGCTAAGTCTTCCAAGTTATGAACTCCTATTGATCTCCTGATGATCATCCTAAACACCTACCCCAAATATCCTATAAATACTAATCATCAACCACAAGTCGGCTGGATGAAATAATTGACTCCCCCCAACAAATATTAAATTCAATATAAGTCAGCTTGAAAGTAGCCTTACAAATATATAATACAACATGTCAACCTGTAACAATAGCTACCAACAATAAATGCACCAAGTCGGTCCAACAAATCACACAGAACTCTAGTTGGTAAACTAGAACTACCGAGCAACAGTGAAATAACCGAGCATGCCAGGCATCACCGAGCACTAGTGTCGACTGAGCACTACAAGAATCACTGAGTAACACTTTCATCGAGTGCCAAAGATTACTAAGTTCCTTCAGCAACCGAGCTTCCTTCAATGACTGAGATCATCGGTCAAGGGTACAACCGAGTAACACCAGCCAAACACACACCTCCCATGCAGATTCACCGAGTACCCTAAAATGCCCCTGCATCAGACACCCTAGGTTTGAAAAGATGTTCATATGTGAGAAGAACATCTTCCGAGATTTAGCACATAAACCTCAAACTGGTTCTTCACATACAAGTCCACCTTTTTAGCTTGCATACTCTTCCACTTCATCTTTCTCTGTCTCTTCAAGTCTTTCCTTGACAACACATAGGTATGTTCTCCATACTGATCATTCATTTTCTCTGGATCTACCAACTCAACCTGGCTACCAATACTCAGGCTTCTCCTACCGAGCATTGTATCTAGCAAAGGCATCAAGGAAAACTTCATGTCATCCTTCTCAATAGTAAACACATTTCAGAAATAGTCATACAATCATATTGCCAAGACCTACCGAGCAATACATCACAACTATCCATCTTCACAATGTCACATAACACAAGATCCTTATACTGGACAATCTGAATATCAACAAGGCATTGTTCTCTTACTTCTAGAGCATGAACATCTTGTAACCAGCCAATCCTATAAGGACAAGGATGCTTCATTCTATTCAACCCAAGTTTTTGAACCATGTCCTTAGCAACAAGGTTATTAGTACTACCACTATCAACAATAATTTCACAGAGTTTACCTCCAGACTTGCATCGGGTCCTAAACAAGTTACTCCTCTGACAAGGTTCCTCCTTTGTACCGAATAATGTTCATCAAAGCAGCAGGTTCTTAGATTCAAGTTCATTCTCATTCACCATAGCAGTTTGTCAATCACCAAGCTTCTTCTGTGTACACTCAAAAGAACGGTGTCCTTCCTCTCCACAGTTATAGCAAGTTCCCTTAAAGATAACTCTACATGTTTTCTTCTTTGGTTCCATGGGTTTTTGTTCATCTTCTGCATCAGTCTGTTTATCCTTCACCGAGTGATCAATCTTTTCCTTCCCTCGGGGATTACTATGTTGTTTCCTCTTCAACTTATCTTCTACCTTCAGAGCATACTGATAAGCATCTTCAACAAAATCAATCTTCAACATACCAAGCTCATCCTGAATATTGAATCTCAAACCATTCACATACCGAGCTACCTTTTCCTTACCAAGCTCTCAGTGTCCAAACTGAACAGTAAGTTTGTAGAACTCCTCGGTATAAGCTTCAATAGACAAATCCTTCTGCTTCAGATTCTGCAACTTTGTAAACAAGTCAAGCTCATATCAGAAGGTACGAACTTAGCTTTCAGTTTTGTCACCATCAACCTCCACCGATTGATCTTCATTTCACCTTCATCTTATCTATCTCTTTGTAGTTCTTTCCACCAAAGAGCAGCATGTCCTTTCAACTTTGTCTATGCTAATCTCACCCAAAGAGGATCTTCAATTTCTTCCAGCTCAAAGAAATCTTCAAGTTCACCAATCTAATCAATCAAGTTCTCGGGCTTCAAAGTACCAAAGAAAGTAGAAACTTCCATTCGATAACTACTACTTAACCGAGCTCCAGATCTAGGCAATCAAGTAGTTATGTCTTCACCAGATCTATCCCTCTAGTCATCACCACTAGATCCAATAGGTTCAAAGTCTTCAGCAGCTTCCTCATAACCATCTTCAGTACCAACATTTTGAGGTACACCAGTAACAGCTCTCATGATCTCGATGATCATGTCATTCTTCATCAACTCCATCTCAGATCTGAAATCTAATTTTACCTTCTCTGGAATCCTAGATTCAACAGTATCACAGAGATCTGCAAGTACTCTAGGGTCCAATATTCTTGGAGGCATCCTTAAAGATAAGAGAAACCCTCTACAACAAACCCTACACCAATCACCTTGTGGCAATCTCCAAGTTGTATGCAAGTCAGATCTCAACCTGCCACCTTGAATAAAAAACTAGGGCAAGATCCACAAGTTCAGTGCTTCGCATTTGCAATCCAGATCATGCGATCTCTTCACCAACAAGATCAACTTTGCAAGATCAGCCTTGCTAGGTCAACCTTCACTCCACAAGATCAACTCTCACTCTGATACCACCTGATGCAGTCAAGGATGGTGGATCCAGTTAAGGATAGTCCAAACCTTGCAGCCAACAATCAACACAATGGAATAGTCAACAACACAACAACAAAAGTAATTGTTTAACTCTGATTTTCATTAACATGCCCGACTATAAGGCCTTCCAAGTTAGGGCCAATTACAATCAGAAAAAATTATGCAAGATCAACACAGATCCAATACAATATCAGCTAGTTCAGCTCTGAAAATAATCAGCAACTGATGGAAACCCTAAGGTAGATCTAAACTTGATCTCGCAAGCCTCCAAGCAATCTCCTTGTCTCCAAGTGTGCAAACCACTAGCTCTGCAACTACAACTATCAGATAACAATCTAATCTGCAAGATCATGCAAGATCTTTTCCACAACTTCACCAACTCTAGCTTTCAGAACCTTAGATCTGATTCACTAAGTCTTCCAAGTTATGAACTCCTATTGATCTCCTGATTGATGCAGAGCTAACAACAGAGATACAAATTTGCATATCTATTAAAACTTTCTTCAAACAACATTAACATATCCTGAACATCTCATTATTCTTCTTCCATTAAACATTGATCAGGGACTCCCAAACTTTTCAAATAACAGTGCTGAAAACTTAACAATATAACAATAACGGTTAACTACTATACTTCACAATTTATCAAGGAACAAAACTCAACAATGCTCACTTCACAACCTACGATGCAAATCTGCATACATCATCAACACTTCCCTTCAATCCTCGATGACTGTTATGAGTCTCTCGATTTCTTAACTGATATTTGTATGATGTTTCACTAATGCAATAACAAACTGATTCCTTGAATCAATTACCATAAGATAACATTAAACACTTCACCAACACATACTGTTGATGTCCCAAATCGGGATTGCTATGTAACTCAAATAATACATAAAAATAGGTTTTTCAATAGTGGATGTCGATAACAAATGGAAACCGGATTCAACAAGCTTTTAATCCCTTTTCCAAAACTTGATTCCATACATTATTAATTTCTTCAAAAGATAACATTCAGTTTCTCTATTTCAAAACCGATTCATACAACATTAAACTTCTTTCACATAAACCAAAATGGTTCTTGGTTATCAATTTTCAATGAGAAATAAAACTGATTTCAATAAACTTTAAACTTCTCCTAGAAACCGATTCTTGATTATCGGTTATCAAATTCTGATTCATATAAACAACCGAACAGTTTCAATAAACATTAATATTCCTTTCATGAAACCAATACCAAAGGCACAAATAGTGCTTGATGATCACTGTTATAAACCGATTCACATGAAATATTAAACAACTTAAATGAAGCTAGACATAAATGTATATCTTCAAACCCGAATTCAAAAGATATGAACAGAGAATTCACAGAGTATCTTTGAAACTGAATCATAGCAATAAAGATTTCTAATACAACTTATTCTTTAATCATTTCGGATATCAACAACAAAGAATTACAAATGGAATAATGAAGAACTCTAAGTTCTTATAGAAATCCAGTCTATCTTTCTATTATTGAGTTTTCGGTTACATCTTTGCCTTTCATGCTTTCGTACTCACCTTCTATTATAATCTACTCCTCCTCCCACTCGATTACAAGTTTCCCTATATATAAAGGGATTCTTTGACAGTTATCGATGACTCTTCGTATTCTTCTTGAGTCGGTTACAAAGAGATTTTGTCCTTTCTAAAACCGACATTATAACTCTCTAACATAATTAACTCTTTCCTGTAACTTTCTAACATAACCAACTAGTAAACTATCATGGAGTTGACAATGTCAACTTCACGATGATACATAACATTTATTTAATAAAACACTTAATTCTCCTCCACTAAGACACAACCCTAAATTATTAAAATTAACCATTTGAAATGCATATAGATCTTGGATGGTTGAAATGATATGAGTATCGGGATGTGCCTGCATCATTGATGATCATCATAAACACCTACCCCAAACATCCTATAAATACTAATCATCAGCCACAAGTCGAATGGATGAAATCATTAACTCCCCCCAACAAATATTAAATGAATAATATAAGTCAGCTTCAAAATAGTCTTACAAGCATTTAATACAACATGTCAACCTGTAACAACAGCTACCAACAATAAATGCACCAAGTCAGCCCAACAAATCACACAAAACTCCAGTCGGTAAACCAGAACTACCGAGCAATAGTGAAATAACAGAGCATGCCAAGTATCACCGAGCACTAGTGTTGACCGAGCACCACAAGCATCACCGAGTAACACTTTCACCAAGCACCAAAGATTACCGAGTTCCTTCAGTGACTGAGCTTCCTTCAATGACTAAGACTGTTGGTCAAGGGTGCAACCGAGTAACACCGGCCAAACACACACCTCCCATGCAGATTCACCGAGTACCTTAAAATGCCCCTGCATCATATTCTCTGGCCCTCCCCTTTACAGGTCTCTTCATCCCTCTTTGTCTCCCCCTCCCTCCTTACCCCCATGTCTATCCTTCCCCTAATCTCTATTATTCTCTCTTTTTTTTACGTACATGAAACTCACTAGTTTATGGGACCTAGGAACTAGAATTGAAACTATCTAAAACATACAAAATAGTTGACAACCTCAAAAAATATGTCTTCTTGTTTTCTAACTCTTTGTTGATTCTACTTCTTTGTTGTGGATTTTGAGCATGTAATTTATTTGGTTTCTCTATCTTCTCCTCTTCAAAAAATATAGCCAATAAAGATCGTACAATAACATTTTTGTGTAATTGCATGGATTGTCATTGTATACCTTACATTCCATGATGTAATGTTCCTCTTTCATGAACTTGTATAAAATAAAAAATAATCTCATGCACTAAAAATTTCCACTAGATATACTCAAGTCTTTCACAAAAGAACTGTATACTAGGGAAGAGGACCTAGTAGTTGAGTGTGTTCCAATAGGTCCGTGATAACACTTGTTGATTTAATGTCCAATATTTTTGACAATATTACACCAATAGTTGTGATCTTAAAGTTGTTAAATTGTCGATGATGATTACCCATAATTGAATGAAATGAATCCCTTAGTTCTAAAAAGCAAGAATCATGTGGTGACACATCAACAAACCAATAAAATATGACTTAGTGCATAGGGATCAATCTCACATTTTGGGGGGATGTTTTGGACATCTTAGCAAAAAACATGTTGATGTGGCATAATATTTGATGATGTAACCCTAAAACCTTACTTATAAGGAGGAGACTTGCCAAGTAAACTGTTGCAAAAAATTGGCAGTGATTTGAAATTTCCACATAGGATTTTGAGTAGTTGAAAGTTAGGGTGCTCAACTACTGGGTCCTCTCCCTTATTTGACAACCTCGCCAATAAATTCTTGTTGTTTTCTAACTTTTTGTTAATAAAATGCTTCTTTTCTATAGATTATGATCATGTAATTTTTCTAATTATGTTATCTTCTCTTTAACAAAAAGTCACTAAAAATCCAACTTTTAACATTTTAGTGTAATTGTATGGATTGCCATTGTATATCTTACATTCCATGAAGTAGTGCCACTCTATCATGAACTCGTATGAAATACAGAACAATCCCATGTACTACAAGTTTCCAGGGGATATCCTCAACTCTTTTTTTAAAAAAATTGTCTGTTAAAAGTATATAGGAATTCATGGTAAGATACAAGACATTTATTTTTGGGTCCACATATTATTCTTATACGCCTTTTCCCATGCACTAAAAGTTTCCAGTGGATATCCTCAACTCTTTCAAAAAAAATTGTATGTTAAAAGTATATAGGAATTCATGGTAAGATACCAGATATTTGTTTTTGGGTCCACATATTATTCCTGTACTCCTTGAAGAGGCACCTAACTTTGCTTCAAACAAGGCATGCGTGCATACCTTACCTCCTTATGAGATTTGACCTTGTGACCTCTCTTTCAAGAACACAAGTTATTCACCACTAACCAACTAACATGATCGTCAATTCTCACTCCTCTACAACATGCTGACTAGCCAGAAGGACAGAAACCTTTAGGTCAAAATTAATGTGCTCAACTATTAGATTGTCCCCTAAGATGTATAAAGATTGATAATAATAGGACCATCAAATTTTACCCACTTAAAACAAGCTGAGTAACCCGGAGTTAGAGAAAACTCTATCCGGTGATGGGGTGTGGTCCTGTGGACAGGCCATCAAATCATGGGAACTGCAATATAAAAGCCAAAGTTCCATTACAGGCAAAGATGGACTGCTTAGATTTAAGCCGAAGCGTTGGCCGTATTAGCGCATAGGCACAGCTGACGTCCTTGCGCATGTCGGGCTTTGGAGTGACACTCAGCCAGCGCAAGAACGCACGCCACGACATTTCTCTGAGTGCTCTGGACCTTCACCTTCTCCAGGTACGGCTCATGGAATCTAGCCCCCCATAACCTAATGTCCCCGCCTTCGCAGATTTCAAAAACTCTCACAAATTTATGTTTTTTTGACAGGAAAATGGATCGTAGGGTCTCAAAATTATGCCTTTAAAGTTCTGTTCTGTTCTGATCTGATCTGACCCGTGCTGTATGGCGTAAAACCTTAAAAACATTCTCCAGATTTTGGAATTCGAGACCGGCATTAAAGAAATTTTGCGTAGGTTTGAAGAAGAATACATTATGCCATGATTGCCTTTTGTCTGCGCTTTTGGGGCATTGTTCTCGATTGCCGCGATTCGCATGGTGTTTGAGATAACAGAACTCTGTAGGCTTTCTGCAATTATGCCGACTCGGGCTGTCATGCGCAGTTGCCACTTTGTTGATCCCATAAAACAAAACTAGCGGATTCTGATCATTGTCTCATTCCTATTTAATTTAAGTGTAAATCTTTGTACGTTTCTGAGATCAGAGGTGATATAAAGAGGGCTGTGTGAGGATCTTTCTTGTACTAGAAATCATTGCTATTCTGTGCTGCGGGCGTTCCAGTCTTTAATCAGCATTTTCTGTGATAAATTTAAATTCGTCACCACGGGGTTGCCTGTGTGGATGCTCAATTTCGCAATGGATGTTATCCGATTGCAGCAGCAGCATTCTCAACTTACTTATTCGCTTTTCCACGAGGCAAGTAATATTCTTTTCAATAATCCTCGCCTCTTTCGTACATGTGTTCAAATTTTCGCTTTAGTTTTCATTTTGATTTGGATGTGTGTTTTTTAACTTTTGGTTTGTGTTCAGGGCTTTCTGGATGAGCAATTTACACAGCTGCAACAGCTCCAGGACGAGAGCAATCCAGACTTTGTGAGCGAAGTCTTGGCATTGTTCTTCGACGATTCTGACAGACTGCTTGAGAACCTAGGAAAATCTCTGTATGTCCATTACTCGTTTCAAACTTTGCTAAATCAGAAAATATGAACTTTTAATTTTTCAACGCCTTCACAAAGTTTGTTGCTCAGTAGCTCTTTCAGTTCTTCAATCTTTTGCGTTTTCTTTTGTGTTTTCCTTTCTCTGGATCACTTCAATTCATTCAATTTCTTTGACTGAAATCGCAGCTTAACTTTGTTGAGTTAATCTTTGATCTTTTCACGTTTTCCATTATTTATTTAGATTAAGTTGATCCATTCAATTTCTTTGACTGAAATTGAAGCTTGGCTTTGTTGAATTGATTTCTAATGTCTTGAGTTTTCCATTATTTAGATCCTTCACTCGTTTCAATTTTTACTTTGCTAAATCACAAACTAAGAGCTTTCAATTTTTCAATTCCTTCACAAAGTTACGGAGTAGCTCTTACAGGTGTTAAATCTTTTGCATTTTCCATTTTTTAGAACCATTGCTCATTTAAATTTTCCTTTGCTAAATTACAAATTAAGAACTTTCAATTTTTCAACGCTTTCACATAGTTAGTTACAGAGTAGCTCTTACAGTTGTCTAATCTTTTGCATTTTCCATTATTTCTTTGACTGAATTGAAGCTTGACATTGTTGAATTAATTTTAATCTTTTACGTATTCCACTATTTTAGATCCATTTAATCAAATTCAATTTCTTTGACTGAAACTGAAGCTTGCCTTTGTCGATTAATGGCGTTTTTATACTCGCAGCGAAAAGGAGCCAGTCGATTACAAGAAACTCGATGCTCATGTACATCAGTTCAAGGGAAGCAGCTCCAGGTAAATTCTCGTTCTAGTGATGGAAACAAAATAAACTCTTTTAACAAAATTAAAGTTCTACGATAAGCTCTGCAATTATCATAATCTCACGGAGGAATGGCTTAACATTGGACAGCGTAGGCGCACACAGAGTGAGAAACGCATGCATAGCATTTCGAGCTTATTGCGATGAGAATGACCGCGCAGGGTAAGAAACAGAATAAAATATCACTTCTCGTCATGTAAACCTTGACAAATTTAAAAAGCAATTAGTGTATCTGTGCAGGTGTCTACAATGTCTGCAGCATATGAAGCATGAGTACTATCTTGTGAAGAACAAGCTACAGGAACTCTTTCATGTACACCTCTAGTTTGTATTATACTATTTTCATCTACAGTCTTTCATGGCGGATTAGGGTTTCAATTCTGAAGTATTGACGTGATATGATGCATCTTTGTTTGATTTGCAGCTGGAGGAGGAGATTTTGTCTGCTGGTGGAACGCTCCCTCTCATAGAGTAATCAGGAAGATCAGATTCTGCTCAAGAGAATTGCATTCATTGTATCATCTTGGTTTTGGGCATTTAATATGAGGGGATTTTGATTCTGGAAGAATGCTTCATTTTCCTGCCCCCTTTTTCATGGCTTCCCTGTAAATGGTTTTACGGCTTGTATTTGCTCTTCTCTTGAGTAATGTATTACTCTCTTAAATTAAATAAATGTTTTTAGGGCTCGTTATTTGCACGCTTCTCCATTGATGTTTTGTTCTTTGAAGTACAGAATCACTCATTTTGGCAATTTAAAAATTGACAATGACTTTGGACAAATTTTTACTTTTTACATAACTTACAGTTTTGAGAATGTACGGATAGATTTATAAATGAAAGTGTCATAAGTGATGGTCATTATATAAGGAATCTGTACAAACAACTTTTTGTCTATAAATTTCTCGACGGCCATAGGTGGCCGTCAAAATAATGGAGAACGTCAAAACAAACAATTGTTCTCTGTGATGAGGGCTATGAAAATAGTTTTTTTTTTTTTTAAATTAAATTATGAATTTATTTATTTATTTAATTTTGACTCTATTTGAATCATAGAGTAAGAAAAGATGAATGAAAGAATTTTAATAATATTCATAAGAATCCAATAAAATATAAGAGATATTATATTTCTATCATTCATTTTCATTACAATTCTTTTATTATAAATCTTAATCAACAAATTTGTCATTCTTTGAAGTCTTTTTTTTTTAAATAGTTCTTTCAAATTGACTACTTTGAAATCTTTTTCTAATTGAATACAAATATCCTCCTACACTACAATCTACCATAAAATGTCATTCAATTTTAATAATATCTTTATTATAAAAAAATACAAGTTCTTTCTTCTCACTCTTCTTAGAACTCCATCTACTCAATAAAATTTTAACCTGACTTTTTCATCATATTCCTACATAAAATTGATGTAATTTTTTTAACATAAATCTAAATTGAAGTATTTCTTTTCCACAAAAATCTTTTCCTTCATAATAAGATATTCTTCATTAATATAAAAGATCCATTATGAAAAAAATGATTTGACAGCCACACATGACCATCCAATTTAAATAAGATTCTCTTCCCGGAACCCAATTCAGCTGATTAATAACATGAATATGCGGAAAATTGTCTGTTTTGTGGACTCATTAAGAACTTGATTAATAAAAGGGCTCATGAATAATGTAAGGTGTAGATTCATTTCAGAAATCTTGGAATGCATGATTTGAGCCTGTTTAGGGGATTTGAACAGTTAAAGGCTTGCAATCATAAAGTTTTATGTAGGATTGGAGAAGATTATTTTATACCATGCTCATCATTATAGTTTTGGCTCGTCAGTTTAATTTGTTTCTCCCAAAACTTTACCTTCAAGTGGGGACTTATTTAAATAAAATTATTGGCCTCTAGTACAATCCCTCAATGATGATGTCAAGTGTAGGAGTTTAGAGAATATTTGTCATGCCAAGTAAGACCTTAATGTTGGCAAATATGTGGAGAGGAATTAATATTGAAACTTTTTAAACATTTATGTCCATATCACTGGAAAGGTACGGAAAGATTCTTGATAGTTCAATCTAAGACAATAGATACAATGCATGCACATAATCAAACAAATCGACATAAACTAATAATAATAGTTGATGGTATCGGACAACATCAAATCAGATTAACTTGACCTAAGTGGAATCATATGTTTAGAATAATAGAGACAAGAAAGCTTGGCTCTATAGTGTGTGAATTTTGGAAAAGCCACCTTTTTCTACAATAATGGTTTCACACTCTCCATCATCCCTCTATGGAAGTTCTAGTGCATAAGAATTCTATTTAAGAGCATCTTATCAGAAATTAGACTAAGACAAGAAATGGTGTGAACAAATTTGGCAAGGAGTATAATTCTATTTAAGAGCATCTTATCAGAAATTAGACTAAGACAAGAAATGGTGTGAACAAATTTGGCAAGGAGTATTTTACAAGAAATAGAATAGGACAAGAAATGGTGAGATCAAATTTGGTGAGGAGCATTTTACAACAAATCATTACAAGTTTCTATCACATTTGACAAGTTTCTTTTCTATTAGATAAATTGTAAATCAGAATATAAGTTCTATATACTTCTTTTCAATTTATTTAATAAATACAAAAAAATTTGTCCAAGTAGATATATTCTCCTAGTTGCCTAGACAATTCTTTTAAATTTGATGGAAGAATCTATGATACAAGGGTTGTTTTTATTAGGTGTTGGAATTTAGTTTTTAGATGAAAAAATAAGATGGTTTTGTTTCATGATCTATTAGAAATCATTTATGGTATATTTAATGCTTAGCATGAAGGCTATATGTTTGTACTTGTATTTTGTAAATGCTTGTGATTGGAATGACATTTTGATAATGTATTGTAATCTAGTTGTTTTTTATAACACAATGAATATTTTTTATGATGGATTTTCTTTTGAAAGTTTTCATAGGCTATGTACTATGGCATGCATTCTATTGTGTGTTGCATTTTTTTCTAATTTTTCCTCTCTTTGAGTTAAGGATTTTTATAATTTCTTTGTGTCATAAAAATCTATAATAAAATCCAATTTAGTTTTTATTAGATTTTATGTTTTATCATGTTTTTGTAAATGATCATTTTTTAATTATTCAAAATACTAACTAACAAAATGAAATGGAAAATGAAAAACTACTCAAAGATATATATCATAAACTCAATTAAAAAATATCTATATTCATTATCTTATATATAATAATTGTAACTAGCATACCTAATATAAGATGAAAACATAATATTAAATAATTTTATAGATATAATTTATCTTAACATTATGATATTATGATAAATTATATTATATTATAAGCATTAATTATAACATTTTAATTATGATATTAGAGTAAATTATATTGTATTATAGATATTATATTATAAGCATTAATTATAACATTTTAATTATGATATTAGAGTAAATTATATTGTATTATAGATATTATATTATATTTGAGATAAGCATGTAATTTTTTTAATTAAAATACTTTCTTTTAATTGTTTAATACAAGATACTGACATGTTATATTTTAGTCTTTAGACATGTTTACATACAAATATTTATAATTTTTAGACTTTATACATATCCAAGGTAGACCAAAATCTGAATTTTGTCTTTATTTGTTTAGAGTAAAATAAGGTAGGAAGTTGTTAATGTAAATAGATATACTACAATATGAAAGATTAATAATAGAAAATAATTATAGTTAAGAAGTAATATATAGTGTTTGTTAGTTAAAAAAAAATTAAGGAAAGTGTTATTAAGAATTTGTTATTTTCAAGATGGGATGTGTTAGTGATTTTTCTTGTTGAATCCTAACACACAGCCTTGAGTGCCTAGATAGAACTCTATGATTCCTAAACTCCTAATTCAAATAAGAAAAGACTAATTAACAAGGACCAAGTCCTTCTTCACTTTGAGCACTTGGCTACAGGCGGGTGTACCTATTTCAGATCTACTTCTTCAAAGCATTACAATATTAGTTTGTATCCTTGATACAAACCTAATCTTCACATATTTATAAATATACATGAAAGTAAATAGTCATTGATTTTGATTTGATGATGAAAGATGCAAAAATAAACAGTGACCAGTGCCTTATTTATTAGGCAACAGAGTCAGATGAAAGTAAATCCCCATAACTCCTATGATTTCAAAACAAATAAAACTTGAATGAAATGCCTTACATATCATTCTCTCACTCCCCTTCCCAGACATCAGATTCACATACACTATTAAACTCTCAGAATTGTGCCAAAGATTTATTCACTCCTTGAGAGAAATTAAGAACACACATTCGCAGTCACCTTGTAACTGTTGGCAAGTTGACTATACTAGTATATATGACTTAATATAGTGTTGTCATTATGGAAACAAAGTCATATAGTATTTTGGAGTCAGTGCACTTGATGAGAAGATCAAAAATTGGCTAAGTGTAGAAGACTGAACAATTAGCAGAGCACTAGTAGTTCAGAGCATCAGTGCACGTGCGCATGACCGAGTTATGGTATGCGCCCTAGAAGATTAGATGGTAAGAGTGTATTTATGCTTAGTCTATGAGAGCATGATCAGATATGCAAGTATGATAAAGTTACAGACAGTTGAAGTTACACATCCAGTGAATGCCAAAATAGAATAGTGTATGCAGCCGACTGATGGTAAATTGATTAGCGACTATAATATTGTTATGTAAGGGATATGTGCCTATTGTAATTAGGTTATAGACATATAATTATGTTTGTTTGTAAACACGCTTGAGCCAATTCAATTGGAAGTGTTGTATGTAATCAGTTAAAGGGCTGACCTAGTTAATTATTTTGTATGTGCATATAAATATTAGATGCGCCCTTGTAATTAGTCATGGAAGTTGATAGAGAGTTTAAATAAGCATAGTAGAAGTATGCGAAGAGTTGTTAAGATGTATTAGAGCTTTGCAAGAGGTCAAAGCATTAGTGCATTAAAGGAACTGATCAAACAAGTGTTGGAAATATTCAGGAATTAACCGAGTTACTGAGAGGGGAGGGGTGAATCAGTAACTCCAAATTCTCTTTCAATTTTAACATGTAATTTACTTTTAACCTTTGCATACAGAAAGCATGAAACTTAAAAGCATTCACAATAATGACACATAGATTTGGTTACCCAGAAACCTTCCAAAAGAAAGTAAAACTGGGGTGGGGATGAAACCCACAAAGCTTTAATACTGCAGAATAAAGTTGGCCGGTTAAGGCTTACAATTTGATCACTTCTGATGATCTGCCCTGTTAGGAGCAATAAGGATTGCTAAATCCACCCTGTTAAAGGATTTACAAACATACAATGAAGTATGCACTCGGTAAAGAGATTTTACAAAAGACTGTTAAGTCTACCCGGTTAAAGGATTTAGTACTGATTCACCTGTTAGAATGAAACAGTAGATCTCTTGCTTTGCAACTGGATTGCTGATTGAGATTCGCTGATGTACTGATCACCTTCTATGATGAATTTGTCTTTTCTATTCCTTATACTGCTGAAGCCTTCTGTAATTCACTTATCTCTGCCTTTCTTTCTCTTTTACATATATATTTCTTTCATATATCTTGACATTTTTACAACATTGTTTATATACAAGTCTTAAACAATTAATTACAATTATAATTACAAAGTCGACTTGACAAATAAACATAAGTGCTACTAAGTCAGCCCAAGTATGGTTACACGGTTCCTGCAAACTGACTCGGTGACTTTCTGATACTCGGCGTCCACTGCATTACTCGGCATCGTCATGCACTCGGTAGAAGTGAAGGCACGGTTCATACTGATCACTCGGTAGGTTTTGAACTCGGTAAATACTGGTGACTTGGTAGACATGATGTTACTCGGTTTACACTGTCCTGTTCGGTTTGTACTAACTTGCTCGGTTTGCACTGTCTGCTCGGTTTGCACTGTCTGCTCGGTTTGCACTGTCTGCTCGGTTTGCACTGAGAACGCAAATAAGTGTTGTCACTAGTGGCAATTCTGCTTAATGCCAACAATCTCCCCCTTTGGCATTAGTGACAAAAACACTTATTGGCCAAAACTTATATACATGAATCATGCTGAGTTTTATTTTGATTTTTCAAAATATAGGGCTTTATACATTGTCTCCCCCTTTCAATGTGCTTACTGTTTCTATACAAATCTTCTTCTATACATATCTCCCCCTTTTTGACGATAATGCCAAAGGTGTGTATACAAGTTATTTACAGAGAGAATCCAAAATTTGATAGAAAATCAGAATGTACCTTCATTATTAGTGCCAGGGTTCTGTCCCAACTTTCTTGCAGGATCTTACATGTTTGTATAGCAATTTGGACTTCTGCAGAGAGTTCAATCATGTGATCTGCTATAGAGAACTGATTGTCATGAATCAATGTTTTGGAATGTTCAATGTGCTTATACATTGTATTCATGATGGGAAGGATCATGTGTTGGATGTTTAGCAGTGTGGACCGGATCCTTGTGTCTTCTTTCAGTAGATCAGACTGCATATTTGATAGGTGTGAAATTTTCATGTGTTGAGCAGAGCTTGAACTTGGTTCAAGTTGCAGCTTCTGTATGCTAGTCTTCATGTCCTCATCCATTTTATTCATTTTATCCTTAACATCCTTTGTGAACTCGGCAATGTTGCACAGTCTGGCCAAAAGAGAGGTAGCATTCGAATAGATAGATTCAGTGTTTGACAAAACTGAAGACAATTCTACTTGGTTAATAGCTATGTGCTGAGCAATGTGCTCAAGCACTTTATTGTTGAATCTCTTCTCAGCTCTTTCAACTAATTTTTCTGTCCCAGATGAATCCTCATTGTATTTATCAACTGCTTCTGCTAATTGTAACAAAACATGTTGGGAGGAGTCTACTTTAATGCCTAATGCATCAGACAAAATGTCCTTAGCATCCTTGATGATTTGATATTCCTTGTCTCTCTCCTCTTTAAGCTTCTTTTGTTTTGCTTTCCTTTGGAGGATCTCACCTATATTTTGCATTTGGTCCGCTGATAGATTTGCAAAATCTAATGTAGGAATCTCTATCTCTTCATCTAGGTCTATATCCTCTACTACATTCTTACCCAAAAAATTTATACTCGGTAGAGCCTTAGGCTTATCTGAACTTAATGCTTTGGTAGTAGTGATAGTAGATAAAGTAGGGCTAGCTATAGATACTGGTATACTTTCTACTGGAGAGCTTAAAATATTTACACTTGAAGATTCAAAAATTGGAAAACTTACTGCTGGAAAACTTGATGATGCGGGAGACTGCAACTCGGTAGAAGAAATGGTAGCTGCTTCTGTTGTTGCTATGGATGATTGGACAAATGTGGAAGTTGTCACAACCATGCTTGAAGGTGTCTCCGGGCTGGATATAGAAACTTTTACTGGAGAGGTAGGAAGGGATGCAATGACTTCTGCTGCTATCCTCACAGTATCATCTACCTCAGTGTATTCTTCTTGTTCATCACTGTCATCTTCAATATCTTTTATTATTACTGTTTCAATACTCTGTTGGTGAAGGTGGTATATGTTCTTCCATGTAGCATTTGCAGCCTTCACAACCGATTCAATATTGTTGATCAAAATCAAACAAGTATTGAACTTCAATGTCATCTTATTTTCATTTTCTTTTAATGCTTTCTTTACTTCATCATTTTTCAAGCTCGGCATCAATTGTCTCAGGGTTTGATCAAATATGTCTATCACAGTTTGCTTTGCATTGCTCCATCTCATTTTTATTGGATTTAATAGAACTGCTGGAACCTGTGGGGCTATTTCTTCAGGAGAGTATTTCCACTGTCCCATCTTTTCAATAACAGCATCTTCTATTTCCTTCTGTTCTGTTTCTGATCTGGTTTCATATTTTAAAGATTTTATGTTACTTACTCCAGATCCTGATCCGTCTCTAAAGAGTTTGAGCTTTTCTTGAAGGTTTAGAGGAGGCCTTTTGAATACTATGTCTTTATCTGCCTTGTCTGCCTTGTCTGCCTTGCCTCTTGTATTTCTCCTTGTAAATACAGCAATAGGAGGCTTAGGTGCCTTAGTGATGAAAACCTTTCCTTTCTTCTTTGCAGGTTCTGGTTCCTCTATTTTCTCATCCTTTTCCTCTTCTTCTTCATCTTTTTCTTCTTTGTCCTCGGTTATCATTTGCATTTTGGCTATCCTCTTCTTTCCTTTGTTTACCGCCTGTGGAAGCTTTATGCTTAGTTCAATTCTCACCTTAGCTTCATCATATGTTCCAAAATATGGAGCTTTGGGATTGACAGGCTGATTAAGAAGAGCTTCAATGATATTCTTGGTTTCATCAATATTTACCTCATAAGGAAGAGGTTTTACATATACAGTCCTCGGTTTAACTGCTTGAATATATATATTATCACAATCCACCATAAAACAAATGTCATCTTTGTAATCTTCCACCAACTTCTGTGGAATCCGGAATCTGTCATTCATTTTCTCTTTGAAAGACTCAAAATAATTATCCATGATGCTTTCAAAATTTTCACCCATTTCTGAGATGTATTCATTTATTTCATAGAGGACTGGCACATCTTTTCTCCATACAACTTTTCCTTTAGAAGGGAAGAATTTCTGAACATAGAAGAATAAACAGACCAATAAGGATCCAAACTTACATGGATTGTTTTTGGAAGTTTTAATGCTTTCCATGTTTTTGTTAAACTGCTTTAACAATAAGTCTGCTAGGTCAAATGTTAAGTTATTCTTGACCACTTTGTATGCTAGGTCAATAGCTTCACAGGAGACACTGTTCTGTCGACTAGAACTGTAAATCTTATGGGCAATAATGTGTGTACCAAACTTTAGTTCTGCATCGGTAATGCTGCTAACTTTCATGCCTCTACCGTCCCACTCGGCTAGGGTTTTCTTCTCTAGTTCCGTCCGACCTAGGGTTTTGGTAGTTTTTGCTTTGTTCAACATGGGAAGACCGGTGACTTGTTGAATCATCTTCTTTGTGATCTCAATAGGTTGCTCAAGCCAAATCTTGCCATCATGTACACGGCTGAGAATGTATCTAACCCATTTATCTCAAAAGTTTCGAGGTAGATGTGCAATGTGAACTAAACCTTTATCTTCCAGATGTTTGTGCTCGGGTTTCAGAATACCATCCACACACAGTTCCTCACGCACAATATCTAGTTCTAGGTTCCCCATTTCATGAATTGAACAGTTAAAATGATTGCGGATATCGTTAATAAGCAGTACCTTAGGAGGAATCTGAGATTGAGCTCCGTTCGGATCTAGGGCTGCTGCAATTGCGGGCACGATCTTGAAATCTGGTGCTTTCCATTCCCCTTGGACTAACATATCAGATCCTTTCTTCGCTGAAGTGCTGGATGATGCCATGATAGCTCACAGAAAATTCCTTTCACAAAAGTATTGAATCGCTGGGTTGCTCTTGAAATTTTCTGCTCTCAAAGTGCTAAAGGTTCGCGGTGAAGAATGAGTTTGATTACTTGCTTTTTGTTTACAACTCTGTCATTAATGCTTAGTACAAATTAGGGTATGAATTCTAACAGACTGTCACCCACTAAGAATTAATTGCTCAGTAAAGACTTCGTAACTCGGTGAACTCGAGAATTCATTTTGCTCCGACCTCACTCGGTGAAGACTGATACCGACCTTGCTCGGTGAAGACTGATACCGACCTTGCTCGGTGAAGGCTGATACCGACCTCCCTGCATCTTGCATGCTGATTTAGATCTTTCTTTTAATTTCGGTTCTGGAACTGTTTGAAATTGGTCTATGAGAATACAGTTCCAGTGCTTTCTTGGAAATTTAGTTTGAGTCGGTAGAGCCATCCATTCCATTACTTGGACTGGATTGCTCGGTAGCTTTAGGAATCCATTTTTGTCTCACCTATTTTCTGACCTTAGTTGCTTCATTCTTCTTTCCATCTTCAACTTCACTAACATTCATGCAATTTCTGGCTATGTGACCGAGTTTAGTGCATTTGAAGCATCTTACGGTAGTATCTCTTTTCCTTAGATGATGTTTTATGCAATTCATGCCAATGTGTCCATATTCTCCACAGTAATGACATCTACACCAGGTGTTGTAGTCCCATCCAAACATTGCTTTCATAATTTGTTCTGCTGGATTAAATGTCTTGGATCTGCACTCGGATGCTTTGTGACCTTGTTTGTTGCACTTGTGACAATTACCTCTGAATCTAGGTTTTTCCCTGCATTCATTTGCTTTGTGACCAGGTTGATTGCAGCTGTAACATTTTCCATTGAATTCTGCTTTTTCATTGTTCCAACATTTATTTGAAGTATGTCCTATTTTACCACAATGATTACAAGTAGGTTTTTGATTTCTTTGAGTACCTTGCTTAGAGGATTCGCCTTCTCCTTTGTATCCAAGTCCTGCTTTTCCTTTTTGCCTATGAAGATTTCGCTCATACAGCTGATTCAAGTCTTCTTGGCTTTTCAGCATTCCTTCATTGATTTTTTTTTCAGCGTTTAGGTCATCCACCAATCTTAGATTGATTTCCTTTTCAGATCTTAGTTCTTCTCTTGTGCTTTCTATTTCTGATCTTAGATTCAGAATTTCCTCATTTGTATGAGAGATCTGATCGATTAGGTTTTCTAGCTGAAGGGTTTTATTTTGGACTTCAATGTTTCTTCCATCTAATTCATCTTTCAACTTGTTTCTTTGTTCCAAGATCTCACAGAATCTTGTAGAGTGTAGCTCTTGTTCTCTTTTCAATTTTCTCACTTCTTCCTGCAGAGACCCATTCTTTTCTAGGAGTTCTTTGACAGCATTGTTTGCTTCATCTGAGTTATTTGAGGGAAAAAGATCTTCAATCTTTTCTTCAATGTAATTCTGATCATTCATCTGATTTGCAAGTTCCTTCCTTCTTCTTAGGGATTGGGAAAGATGTTCTTTTGCTTCTTTGAGTTTAGCTATGGCCATTTCCAGATCTAGCTTTTCATTTTCAATCACCTTGTTCAGTTTGAATACCTCCATTGTCCTGGATCTTTTCTCAAGCTAGTTAAGCTTTATCTTGAGAACCAATGCTGCTCTGATACCAATTGTTGGAAATATTCAGGAATTAACCGAGTTACTGAGAGGGGAGGGGTGAATCAGTAACTCCAAATTCTCTTTCAATTTTAACATGTAATTTACTTTTAACCTTTGCATACAGAAAGCATGAAACTTAAAAGCATTCACAATAATGACACATAGATTTGGTTACCCAGAAACCTTCCAAAAGAAAGTAAAACTGGGGTGGGGATGAAACCCACAAAGCTTTAATACTGCAGAATAAAGTTGGCCGGTTAAGGCTTACAATTTGATCACTTCTGATGATCTGCCCTGTTAGGAGCAATAAGGATTGCTAAATCCACCCTGTTAAAGGATTTACAAACATACAATGAAGTATGCACTCGGTAAAGAGATTTTACAAAAGACTGTTAAGTCTACCCGGTTAAAGGATTTAGTACTGATTCACCTGTTAGAATGAAACAGTAGATCTCTTGCTTTGCAACTGGATTGCTGATTGAGATTCGCTGATGTACTGATCACCTTCTGTGATGAATTTGTCTTTGATGTTCCTTATACTGCTGAAGCCTTCTGTAATTCTCTTATCTCTGCCTTTCTTTCTCTTTTACATATATATTTCTTTCATATATCTTGACATTTTTACAACATTGTTTATATACAAGTCTTAAATAATTAATTACAATTATAATTACAAAGTCGGCTTGACAAATAAACATAAGTGCTACTAAGTCGGCCCAAGTATGGTTACACGGTTCCTGCAAACTGACTCGGTGACTTTCTGATACTCGGCGTCCACTGCATTACTCGGCATCGTCATGCACTCGGTAGAAGTGAAGGCACGGTTCATACTGATCACTCGGTAGGTTTTGAACTCGGTAAATACTGGTGACTCGGTAGACATGATGTTACTCGGTTTACACTGTCCTGTTCGGTTTGTACTAACTTGCTCGGTTTGCACTGTCTGCTCGGTTTGCACTGTCTGCTCGGTTTGCACTGTCTGCTCGGTTTGCACTGAGAACGCAAATAAGTGTTGTCACTAGTGGCAATTCTGCTTAATGCCAACAACAAGCAGTGTCATAGTGCCAGTTCATCCAACAGATATAGTGTGTATCTAAGATTAGAAGGTTGTAGCCTTCACCACTTAAGCAGTGAACTCTAAGACAGTGTGTCCACACCCCTAACAAAGTTATTGTAAAAGAATCCTAACAAGGTCTGACCCTTGACCAGGTCATTGTACTAAATACATTGTAAAGCAACTCCTAACAAGGTTAAGGATCTTCTAACAAGGATCATAAAATACTAGTACAAATTATTAGTGGGTGTAAATTCCCACCGGGGTTTTTACCTATTTGGGTTTCCCTGTAACCACATTGGTGTTATGTGTTGAGTTCATGTTTCTTATTTATGTTGATGTTCATTTCAGTACTTAAGCATTCAAGTTAAGTTTAAGAAGTAAGGCAAAAGATTAAATTAAGTGAACACTGATTCACCCCCCCCCCCCTCTCAGTGTTCCCATTCCTAACAGTAACTAGCATATTAGAGTGTCTTACAAATTAATACACAAGATTTAAAGCAATACACATGAAGACATCACCAATACAGGATTGGGATTCCACTATTTTTCATTCACGAATCTCTAGTTCATTACAATCAAGAAAACTATGAAAACCTCAAAAAACAAGAGCTCCTAAGCCAGAATGCGACCTCTGCAGTGATTATTCCATCATCCTCCAAACAATGGAGAGAAAGGAAAGATAAAGGAAAACATCAGAGCCAATCACAACTGACAGCTGCTAATTTTCCAAAATATCTTCTTTTCCCTCCAATTATGATCCTCTTTCAACTGGTCATCTGCAACTGCATTTGCCTTTGCAACCATTTCTCCCTCCAAGTGATTTGATTCCAAAAATTCCAATCCATACTGCTCTTTCTCGCTACTTTGAAACTGAAAATAAACATTGCCACTAGATTACTCATCTCTGCCATTTCCGAAAACATACTATATGCCTATATTTGGGTAAAAAATGAATCACCGAGCATTAAATTTGTGAGCAAGGGCTGTCATTTAAATTTTTGAATTTTTTCTCAAGTCTAGACTTTGTCACATTTTAAATCCTTTTGGAATTTTAAATCTGGTATTTTTACCTTCACACCTCACCAGAATATGACAAGTGTCACGATTTGATTCGATGAGATTTAACCCTAGCCTTTGACCCCTGATTGGGAGATTGGGCGAATGCCTTTGTTCTCATAATCTCTGAATTCTTCAACTAACCACGGTTACATCTAGAGAACTAGCGACTAAGCCATTCTCCAAATCTCTGAATCATGTCTTGACCCTGGGTTAAATTTAGAGATTGGGTGAAAGCCTTTAGTCTCTTAATCTCTGAATCTTTCTTGATAACCATCAGGCATCTGGCGACTTGGTGATTGAGGGCTCGCCAAATCATGGAATGCTAGCACTAACCGCCAGCCTATCTAGTGACCTAGTGACTATTGTTCTCTGAATCACTGGAAGTTTCCTCCTAACCACCAGCTATCTGGCGAATGCACGACTAACCGTCTGCTAGTTCTCCGGATGCTAGCCTTAACCATTGGTTGATCTCATGAATGCGTGATTGGGCACCACATGTCATCCTCCATCCTTGTCATCTCGCCGCTCATCTACAAAATTTCCTTACCTCTGGCCCGCCAGCACAGTTCCTAAGGTGCCTCCACGCGAGCACACCTATAAAGCCTTTGCTCTTTCTTTATTTCTTATGTGTGCATTGTTTCATTTAAACACTTGAAATCCCCATTCCATGATGAATGTGGGACTAAATTTTTGAATGTTTTTAAATGTCTTATTAAAAATTTATCTATATTACCTTGTTGGCATGCACACCCAGGCGGGCCCACAGGATAGAGGCTAGCTTGGTATTTAAATACTTCTAAAAACTGAAATGGTGTGCATGTGGGATAAACCCACATGCACACCCCTTCACACTTTTCTTCTAATTCATACATGTGCGTGCCAAGCTTCCATTTCTTCCTTTGGCTGATTGTTAGTTTAAAATTTTCCTCTTTCAACCTACGCACTAGTTCTCTCCATGTTGATCAATTTCCATGGGAGCAGCAACATGGGTTTTGAGATTCAAACCACACTCTACATTGGAATCTTGAGAAATTTTTAGATCTGATTTTGACTCAAAATGTAGCTCGGTATCCTTCATATGAATGTTCTTCATCCTTTTCTCCAGGCGCCATGAATTTTCTAGCTTGGGGATGACTTTCAATTTCTTTATTTTCTTGGCGGGGTAAAAAATGTTCATAAATTTTGGCCTTTCTTCCTCCTCGTGAGATTATTTATCTCCCGATGGCCTTGCCTTGGGCTTACCAAATGATTTTGAAGGTAGCGAGAATGAGACTTTTGATGTTCCCTTCAAAATTAGGGGCCCTCTTCTCTAATTTCTCACCATCTGATTCCATCGAAGCATAAAATTAGTGAGGAAACTTGTAGCTCGTGGGTACCATACAAAGCTATTGAATCCTCCAGAGTTCTTTCTTGTTACGAATACCATACTCTCTAACCAATTTTAGCTCAATATCCAATCGTTCTTTCTCACGATGGTAGCAGCCAGCACACACACCAAACATAACACATATTCATACTTTGCTTCATACGCATACCTATTTACATTCTTTCAACCAGCTTTTCATCACTTAATGCTGGGCTTCTTCTCATTCTTAATGCTGTGTGAATCTCCTGCTCCTTCCTACGTGAGTCCTTTGGTGACTGGCTGCTTACTCATAGCAGCATACTCACGCATGCTCCAATGCTTGTAGGCTGCCTCTTCATTATTGTGTGGGTCCTTACGCTAGCCTTTTGAAGGCTCACATTCTCTTTTGTCTGACTAGAAGCCTCTGTTTACAACTACCACTACTTTTGCCTTATTTCTCCAAAAATTTGTACAAAGAGCAACCTCAAGCATAATGTTCTCTTAATCTTGAAGCTTTACCACTCAATTGTGTCTTTAAAGCAATAATGAGTCTTCTTGAATCAAATCTAGAATCCTTATCCTCTTGAACTAGAGCATTACTAATTGTTCCTCTTAAATAAGATTGCCATTGCTTTGTATGTTCAATAATTCTTTGAACAAGTTCTACCTCTTGGGTCTATGGGTAGAGGCTTCTTGCTTCATTCAAGAGTTCAACAAAATCATAAATTGTTGGGCAATTCCTTTTGGAAACCCTTGAGTGCATTTCTTCATTTGATAAAGATCCAGTTGCAACAACAGTACAAAAAAAAGGGTGGACATAGTGTGTGGTTGTTAATGATTTTGTTTGTTTCAGCCCAAGACATGAAAAGTGATACCTGTCCTTGAAATTTTGATAATAAATGGTATTTTGATTATTTTTTGTAGATTTTTCATTGCATATAAAACAACCTTCCTACTCCCCATGAACATTTGCATCTTGGAACTTGCAAAGCAGTCTATATCGGTATAAGAAAATCCTGCAGTGGTAATGCACAGTAACCAAAGCAGTCAGTGACAGACTTGCAATGTAAAATACAATTTTCAATATTAGCTACTTTTGAAGCAAGCATTCTCAGGCTGCCATCATCCACAATACTAGATTCTCCAGCTTCCATAAGTTTAACAAATTCTAGCCATGTAAGAGCGGAAGAATTACAATTAAATAATGCCTGTACCTCCTTTTGCCATGATCTATAGTTAGAAATAACTGCCTCTATGTGACCAACCTTAATTGGAAAAGAAATTCTCAATTTCTTTGAGTTTGCAACAAGGTCCTCCAAATCCTGAATATTACATTTTTTCTTTGAGTTTGAATCTGGAATAAGTGAAGATGCTTGTGAAAGCCACCCTTTACTCTCAAGCAAAGAGCTCTCTAATAATTTATATTCTCTAGCTCTAATAGGTAGATTTCTTGCATCATCTATGAGATTGTTAACATCACAATTTTCTGATGTGCCAGATTACAAATGCTTTGCATTAGATACAACCAATTTAAAGGTCTCCCAACTATTCCTTCCATTTGTTGTCTCATACCCATTCAATGTTTTCCATGAACTGAAGCAATTTTTAACCCTTCAGTTTGCCACTTCCATAATGTTTCCCTATTATTTTCCATCACAGTTTTGACTTGTTCCGCAAGGTAAACACAAATAAAAATGCATCCTTATTTTGTGAATTTAATTGAAGTTCCAACAAGATTGATAATGATTTTCTGAAAACGCCCGGGGTCCCCAATAAGAAAGTCTGGCACCTAATTGGAAACAAAGACTACAATCTCAACATTGTTTTCTCTTGACTTTCTAGAAAATAGAGAAAGAACATTATGTAAAATATCACGTAAAATGAAGGGAACTGCCTCCGACTCAAACTTTCTCGGACATCATATCAAGAGATGTAATATATGAAACAGTATCTTGTGAAATGATAACAGGTGCATATTCATCTTGTTCAAATGATGTTTTGTTGGTTTCCATATTCTTTATGGTTCAACCTTGCTCCCTTTCAAATTTTTCCCTCTTTGTATGAAGAACTCTTTGAGCATACGAAACACCACTTACCAACAACCTCCAGAAACGGCCCCAAAAACTAACAAAAAGCTCTCACAAGAACATGCCATCAGGAACATGAGTTCACCTACAACATGTAAGTATGTCTGTCAGAGGAAATTGCTCAAAATGATCTGAGCCAAAAGATACTAATGACCAAACATGGCCACTTGGAAATATTGACTATCCACACTGCCAAGATCACACAAGTCACCTCCGGAACTAGCTCTGAAAACTCACCCACTGAGATCTTTGGGAACCGACAACTTGGGCATTGATCAACCTCCACACAAGGTTCATGAATCCATAATCAATTAGCCTGAAAGATCAAGTGGACGATTAAAATTAAATGCCAAAGTTAGCACATTAGAAATATTCAAGACAAAAATAGTGAAATATGCATAAATCTGATTTGGAATTGGCCTGAAAAAGTGATCAAATGGATTGGCAGAGACCTCAAAATCCTTAGGAAAGTACACTTCTAGGTCTAAAGTATGGAAAAACATTCAATTATGCCTGACCTTGAACTGGGCGTGAACTAGGAGACCTCAAAGTACGTCATTCAGAAAATGGGACAAGGCACACACAAAGAAACTTAATAATCTGCAAATGAAATGGCTCTGGCAAATAGGTCAAACGAGCACATGGGGGGCTGAAAATTGGCATGAACACTCTTTCTCATGCCTACAGCATGATGCAATAACCCACATGTTAAGACCAATCATAGGGAAATAAATGCACTTCCTCAAAGTGGGCTACTCAGTGAAAATTAGGAAACACACTTTATGCAGATTTTGGGAAACACCTTTAAACAGCCACTCCAAAAACATTTCAGAACTCAAAACTAGGACCTTAAACCTATTACATATGTCAAATGATAGGTGATAGACACCTTATCAAAGTGACGCATCATAAAACTCAATAGGCCCTTTTTTCTGTGCACCCGAACTAAGCACCTTACAATGATTTTCAAATCACAAATCTCATACTTAGAGAAAATTTTAGAAATATGGACTCAAAATATACTCAGAATTTTTGAGCTCCAATAGAATGAATAAAGGATTAATCAAAGTAAGGATTGGGATTCCAATCAAAAATTACTTTTAGGGGATGAATTTTGTTCACATTTCATAAGAACTAAAGGGTTAGTATAAGAATTCTTTTTGTATACCATTTTTTAACTTTGAAAAACTATAGTATCAATCATCTCAAACTATAATTGATTGATCTTAGACATTATTTGTATTACAATATTATAACCGCAAGTATTTTTATTACAATATTATAACCCAAGTACTGGCCACTACATGGCACTTGAGAAAATTGCAATCTAATGATTTCACATCACATAGTCACTTATTTATTTGCATGATCAAAAAATTACCAAATACTTATGATATTTTTGTTTTTTTTTTCCCTTCTTTCTATTATTGTTATTATTTTCTTTGGTTTAACCTTACTTCTAGAGTGGTTAATGAGAGAGTAAAAGAAATTTTATCATTTATTCTATTTACTTTAACTTTTATACAAAACTAAAACTAAAAAGAACACCGCAAAAAATTGGGATTGGAAGAAATGACTGAAAGTGGGCTTCCACATGTAGTAGTGTGTTCCTGGGAGAGGGAAGTACACATAGAAAGAAGCAACAACACTATAAAAACAACACCACACTTAGCCAATCAATAAACAAGAAGAGAGGAATGAAATGAAATAAAATGACCCACATTCTGATTACTATAGGCATACGATTTGAATTGAAATTCAAAGTGTTGTGTCATGTTATTAACTTAATTTGTTTTTTTATCTTTTAAGATATGGACAAGATCGAAGATGCCAAGTTATCAAATTAGTTTATCTTAGAATGTGATGCATATAAGGACAACACAGAGAAATTTGTAGGTTTTTTATCTGATAACTCTTGGCATAATCTATTATGCGAGGAGTGCATTGAGAAGTTGGGAGTTCTCATCGTCAACTTGCACAAGAAAAGAATCAAGTTACTAAAGCTGGCTTAATTTTTGCGGGTTGTCCCATAGGCTATGTTAGCCTCGCAGATGTTAAAACTTATTGTATGCAAAATTAGGTGAATACTATTCTAAATGATAAATTAACTATTCTAAGATTAATAAATCTATCTAATTAACAAACTACAATGAAGAATACAATCAAAATGAAGCTAAAATAACATTTTACCTTCACCTACCATGTAGCTTGTCTCCATTTCTCTCCTAGCCTTGATTTCTTGAAGATGTTGAGCTCTTAGATTTCCAAATGAAGCCTTTCCCCAAGATGCTACCAAAGTGTGGAGATTTGATGATGAATGCAAGGAAGCTTAAAGCTTGATTATGCAACTAATGGATGGAATGCAAGATGGATTTGATGATAATATGGATACTTGAATGCTTTTAGAATGCTTGGATGCTTGGATGCTTGATTTGCTTGAATGCCTATTACAAAAATACCTATTAGCTCACAAAGGGGAAATTAGGCTCCTTTTATAGATTTTTGGAGGATCTAGGCCTAGGTGGCACAATCCTACGGTGGAGAATGAAAGGTGGAAGATCCTAGGGCTAGGATTGACTTGGTTGAAGGAGTTGAGAAAAAAGGGGGATGTAGTCGGAATGTGAGAGGGAGAATAGGGATGATGTTCCTCTCACATTGACATGGAGGAGAACAAGGTGGAAGGGAAAGACACATGTCAAGTGTCTCTCAAAGACCCAAG
Source organism: Chamaecyparis obtusa (assembly GCA_027943335.1). Lineage (NCBI taxonomy): Eukaryota > Viridiplantae > Streptophyta > Pinopsida > Cupressales > Cupressaceae > Chamaecyparis > Chamaecyparis obtusa. The sequence continues at coordinate 1,293,014 of BSBK01000411.1, forward strand.
AGAGAAAGAGGGAGAGACCTTTTCCTCATGAGGACCTTTTGTACAAGTGTCCCATGAGTCACCTTTGACCCTAAGAGGTGGCTTGAGAAGCCCCTTAGGAATAGGGCATGTCTCTTGACTTGGTTTAAGAGAGGACATGTGGTCATGAGACCAAGTCCTATGAGGCCACATAGCCCTTAAGAATAGGACATGTGTGGGTGAGGATAATTACTAATAAATAATTAATAATTATTATTTATTTTAGCCAAAGTGATGTGTCAAGTGACTAGGAAGGTGAGGTGGAATAGGGAACTTAGTCATATTTAGGTGATTGTACATTTAATTAAATCACTTTAATAAGACTAATTAGAAGACTTAGGATAGAAGAATAAACTATAGTGAATTTACTAAATAAATTGAATAATTTATTTAACAAATAGAGGAATAATTATTAATTAAATAATAAATATTTAATTAATTTATCAAGTCAATATTAATTAAATAATAAATATTTAATCAATTAATGAAGCCATTTTTAAGTGTATACATTTTGCCCCTCTTTGAAATAATGTGTGTCACATTGTTTCAAAGAAAATTTCAAGTATTTTGCCCCTGCCCCAGACAATGTCTGAAATGATCTAAGCATGCCCCCTCGAGAGATTGATTAACAAAAAAGATTATTTCATTTTTATTTTTTTTATTATTATTATTTTGTTGAATAATCAATCTCACAAAAGAAACAGGAGAAAAGATGGGTGAAAACGGGGTGAAACAGAATAAAATGAGAGGGAGGGTCCACACACCAAGCACATAGGGTCCACAGGCTATAAATAGGGCTGAGGGGTCCACAATAAGCTCATTGTGCACACTTGTCATTTGGATATCAAAGCGTGAGAGAGAGAAGAGCAGAGCCGCCAGGATGTCATTCCCATTGTCAGATCACTGCTTCGAGAGGGCCAGACACTTCCAATGACCACCTGATTCGGGTGAGTCGGTAGGTGATTCAATCCTCTTTGTCAATTCAATGCTTTTGAATGATTTAGAGTAGATTTGTAGCATGTTAGGTTACATCTAATCTTAGGTTTAGAATAGAAAAAAATTTGTTCTTAGCCGGAATATGAATGTGCTGTTGCGGCGCATGAATGTGCAACAATTAGCAACATTTGCGCAGAAACTCAAAAGTTCTATGCATTCATTTGGGAGAATTACACATTCATGCTTGAAGAAAAAATTTTCCGCGCAAATGTAGATTAAAAGTGTGCATCGGTTCTTTCAGCGCATTGGTTATGAATTGTTGCGCAAATGTGCAATAAAATTGCGCATTCATGATTTGCTGTGCAAATGTGAAAGATTATGGCGCATGCATTTTTCTGTGCTATGCATTTATTTTATGGATAGAATTTGGTCAAATTAGAAAGTCAAACAAGTCAAACTAGATGTCGATAAGCTGATTTGATTCATCGACAGTTAAATTTGATCGATTAGGTCAAGATAGGCAACATTGTAGCATGGTTGGTAGTTAACCAGTCTTGATACTAGATGATTGATAAAATCATCTGTTAAAACATGTGATAGAACATGGGTGTAGTTGATATAATAAGATAGATAGATGTTGTAGATCAGTGTATCAAAATCTGATAGCTTGATTTTATTTGATTTGTATAGGAGGACATTACTGATATTCTAATGTCATGGGAGAGATATCCTGTCACACAGAATCTGAGACTGGCGATGTCAGAGACTGACAGACTCCTGATTGGTGCATCCGGCTTGTATCATGTGATTTACACGCCTGAGATTAGGGTGAACCAGAGTATGATGATGGCACTGGCAGAGCAGTGGCACTCAGAGATGAGTACCTTCCATCTTCCGACAGGGGAGATGACTGTTACACTAGAGGATGTATATCGCATCCTCCAGCTTCCTATCACAGGGGAGTTAGTATATTATGATCGACATGACAGAGTGACGAAGTGCAGAGCTGTCTTCAGAGATGAGGACATTGATGAGGGGGAGATTAGCTAGGAGGACATGGTGGATTTGTATGAGCCTCTACCAATGGTACTAGCTGGAGCGATTGGGGGTTTCATTTGCCCTGATCATAGATCACATGGATTTACAGTTGGATGGGGCCGCACTCTACAGTAGATGATGGATGGGACCTATTTTTCTTGGGGGGTTTGTTTATTAGCGCACTTATATCATGATCTTCATCAGGTGGTGTAACATAGGGGTGCATCATTGTCAGCAGGCGTCACATTACTCCATGTTTGGGCATGGGAGCACATTGCAGTCACACGGCTTGTAGCTATTAGATTTCACAGCGCAGGAAAGTCGTACATACATCTATATTCATCAATTTTGTCTTAGGAAAAATTGGGACACTTGGAATCCTGGTGGTACACCTTTGATACATTGGATTCAGTGACATAGAGGCCTTACCTAGGATGTGAGCCCTGGGATGATGAGTGGCAGCTGGGATTTTGTTTTGAGTCACAATGGCTAATAGGGTAGATGCCCTTTATATTGGAGAGACAGGTAGTGAGCCAGGTTCTATGCCAGTTTGGCAGGATCCAGGGCATGCCCCAGGGAGTTACAGAGTTTGCGAGGACTCATCAGGAGAGACAAGACTAGGGACCTATGGCATCTTTTGATGTGGCCTGACAAGAGTTTTTGGACATGCCATTCCAGGTATGGACTATGAAACAGGGTGTTGTGGACCCAGGTATGACAACAGATCTAGAGTAGTTCCTGAGAGACTTCCTTGTTCCACACTTGATGGATCCGGCTGCTAGGCCACCAGAGAGAGATCCAACAGATAGACACCGTGGGAGACGTCGAGGGAGAGATAGGTGGGGACGAGGGAGAGGTGATGGCGATGATGGTGGAGGAGGTGATGGAGGAGGTGATGGAGGAGATGGGGGGAGAGGTGATAGGGCTGGTCCTTGAATGAGAGGAGGCAGTGTGAGGTAGAGGGGATTAATGCCACCTCTAGCTAGACAGGGATAGAGACAGCCTCCAGCACAGCTAGCTGCAAGAGCTCCACTACAGGTTCCAATAGCTCAGGTACAAATACCAGTTGCCCTAGTATAGGGAGCAGCTATACAGGATGATGCAGATATATTATTGGCTCAGGGCGGAGTAGTACAGGGTGGACAGATCTTGGATGATGGATTGGATGAGCAAGATGCCCCTATGGAGGATGTGGATGTAGATGCTCAGGAGCAGGTAGCAGAGATGGATATCAAGGACAACATCCCTACCTACAGAGAGATGCTACAGAGGAGGAGGATCCTGATATAGACTCATTGCTAGTCCGACTAGCAATGACATAGGTGCAGGTAGACCGTGTTCCTGGTCTAGAGTGGTAGATTGAGAAGCTAGAGAGCCAGATGGGGCTACTTAGGCATGAGCGTGATGCAGCCATTGAGAGACTCGGGGAGTCAGAGATGTTACTAGATGAGCTACAATGCATAGAGGATTTGGGTCCCCATGGAGATAGCATTAGAGCCATGATACATGTCGGGAAGGAGATATCCTACTGGCGAGAGGCTTACAGACAGGTGGTCCCGAGGGATTAGTGGATTGGGAGCTACAAAGAGAGCTCAGTAGCTATTAGGACTACACTTCATGATAGAGAGGCACTAGCTGGTGGAGGAGGTGTATCATTACACCCTCCTAGAGCATTGACAAGTTCAGGAGATCAGGGTGGATCCTTAGCATCAAGTAGTTTAGCAGCACGGGGCCACATTGCATCTCGTAGACAGCGACAAACAGAGTCTGGAGGCAGTGGCTCATAGTTTTTGAGAGATCATTATATACACTGGTGTACCATTTTATCATTGTATCATTATATTTTTGACTTGATGGACACTGACATTGGATATATTGTTATATTTATTTATATCATTGGACATTTGGACAGTTTTGTTGTATCTTATGGACTTTGTATGATTGACTCTATATGATGGACTCTATATATACAGTGATGCAGTTCTATCATGATTTACTTTGATGATTTATATACATGTGCATACTGACATATGCAGGATGTGATGATTTACTTTAATATGCATAGAATGTATGTCTTAGAATGCAAAATGCTTTATATTCTATTTGATATATTTGATGCTTAATGGTTAATCATATGATGTTGATATAAATGCATGTCTTAAATGAGTTTACACTATACAAATGCTTATGTGATGACTAATGAAATGATGTAATGAACAATGTGGATAATGGATAATTAATGAGTGATGTAAAATCCATATAATGGATAATAAATAAATGATGTAAAATGCATATAATGGATAATAAATGAGTGATGTTAAAATGCACATAATAGAGAATAAACGATGAAGGTAATAAATGAATGAATGATAATAAATGTTGTAAAATGCATATAATATGTAATGAATGGAAATGATCGTAAGATGACTAAAATATACAATATTCACCTTAATGAAAAGATAAAGAAATGTGAATGACAACTATAACAAAACAACACATGAATCATGCATGTAATATAGATGGATAATATACAAATGAACATAACAAATAAAGATAATGCATGGCCTAAATGATTTAATGTTTGTAAGAGGCAAGATAAAACTCAATGTTTTAGTTGTCCAAATGCCCTCAACTTAAATAACAATGTATCAGACACAAGAAGAATGGACTAGGATCACAGATAACCTAATAAGAACGGTAACCTACAAATCTCGATAAAAGGAGCACTGATATGTAAGTCACAAACTCTTTTAAATGAAATGCAATATGAAATGAATGTATCTCCACAACTTTAGGTAACATCTTAAAACTTCATAATAACTGGAACTTGATTTTCATCATTGAGCTCATTATGTTGCAAGAAAATGCAAGCATCATAGTATAATTAAACCAGGATGACCTGAGCACTTCTTGCATGGAGTTTAATGTAGCAAACTTGACAAGCATCTAGGTATAATTGAACTGAGATGACCTGAGTTTTGTTTGTATAACAGACAAGGAATATTTCCCCCCTCCATCGGGGAACAAATATTTGGAGTTGAGGTATGTGCTGGCGTATCACCATAAATAGCATATGTAGAGCAACATGATTTGGATGTTGTCAATACTATTAAATGGATGAAGGCACTTATGCGCAGACACCCCAATTATTCATTCCTTCAATTTCATCAAAAAATATCCCACAAACAGTAATCAAAGAAAATACCATGCCCCATATGGCAATTCTAATCAATGACATATTAGAGTTTCAAACTCATGTCAAAGATATCATGGAATAGCATAGGAAACATGATAACAATGAAATCCATGTATGAATGCATAATCTATAACAAATCATTCTAACATGTTTGTCATGAATATACATTTCTTTTGCCAAAAGATACTGTAAGATATAGTGATCAGTTCAAGTGATGATGTATAGTCAAGATTCGATAAATAAACAGTCATGTTTTGAAGGATAGATCACAGATTCTGATTCATCATAAAGATATCATTGTGAAAGAATGTTTGATTGTGTTTGCTTTGTCTGGTGAAAATACTCCATTGTGTCCTCTAAGAGTCATGACTATCATAGATCCACTTCTTGAACTAGGTTGAGGATATGCCCCCAGCTAGGTGATGGACTGACTTATTATGGATGAAGAAAAATGCAACAAGACTAGGATGAAGACCATGACAAATGATCAAGCTATGATTGGGTTTTATTATGGGTAGATACAATGGATGGTGTATGAATTGGCCATTTTATTATGATATGTACATGGCAGATATGGGGACTGACTAGCCATTTTATTGTGGATATATACAATGAATGGACAAACTAGAAGAATCCTAATAGATAAAGGAGCTAACATGATACACATGGCACCTGTTTCCAGGTTTTCACCACATGCTTTTATTGCAATTTTCTTTTGATTTTTTGATTTTTTTTAATTTTTATATTTTTTTGTATTTACAAAATATATACGTAGCCCTTGCATTGGGATTTCAAGGATAGAACTTCTTGAGATGGATACTGTTAAGAGGTTCATCTAAAGGATCTCCCTCAGGTGTGGACAATTGATAAGCCCCAGAACCATAAATTGTTGTAACTACAAAAGGACCTAACCAATTGAGTTCAAACTTGCCCTTCTTCTCATGATGCAATTGATTCTTTGGATTTTCACAAAGGACTAAGTCACCCAGCTGAAAGTCTCTAATCTTTACCTTGTTTTTATACTAACGAGACATACATTGCTGATAGACTTTCAAATGATCATAAGCTCTCTGATGGCATTCATCCAGCAGTTCTAGTTTAGTCAACTGTGCAACTCTATAGTCTTCATCAGGAATCAAATCTTTGAGAGTGACATGAAGTGAAGGCAACTCGACCTCAAGGGGTAGGACTGCTTCGGATCCATAGACAAGGGAATATGGGGTGGCTCTAGTAGGAGTACAGATGGAGGTATGGTAAGCCCATAAGGTTGGATTCAATTGGATATGCTAGTCACGGCCAGCGTCATTGACAGTTTTTTGTAGGATTTTAACAATAGTTTTATTTGACGCCTCAACTTGACCATTTCCTTGGGGATAGTATATGGTGGAATAGTTATGGGTGATATGGAATTTTGCACACAGTTCATCCATGTCCTAATTTTGAAACTATTTCCCATGATCAGTAATGAGATACATAGGTATACCATATCTACAAATGATATAATTTAAGATAAACATGGATATTTGTTTCCTTGTGGCAGTAATCAATGGAATGGCCTCAATCCATTTAGTAAAATATTTTGTTGTAGTGAGAATCCATTTGTGGTCATTGGAAGACAGAGGGTTGATAGCGCCCACGAGGTCGAGTCCCCACCGACTGAATGGCAAGGTAGTTGTAAAAGGATGTAACTCTTGTGCTAGAGCATGAATAAGGTTTCCATGTATCTGACATTTCTTGCATGCTCTAGCAAAATGAAAGGAATCTGTTTCCATGGTAGGCCAATAATAACCCATATGCATGAGTTTCTTATCCAAAGAGGGACCACTCCAATGTGTCCCACAAATACCCTCATGTACATCTCACAAGGTAGTTTGAGCTTCATCATGCTCGAGACATCGTAGGAGAGTACCGTCAAGAACTTGCCAATAAAGGGTATCAAATATTAGGACATAGCGGGAGGCTTGGCAGAGAAAAGTTCATTTTTTATTTTGGGATAGGTCAGGGGGTAGGATGTCATTTTTCAGATAGGAATAAATTTTTCCATAGATTGGGGAGTCGTGTCCAATTAGATGACATATAATACTCGTATCAGGATCATCATATGTAGGACAAGTCAGGGATTCCACCAAGAACTCAAAATGGACCTTGGTATCTTCTGTATCAAACAAAGAAGCAATCATTGCCATTGCATCGGCAGCCTTGTTATCATGCCGAGGAATCTATTCAAAAGTGATGACTGAGAAATATTGTTTGAAGTCATCAACCATACGTTTATATGGTAATAACTTATCATCTTTAGTCTGATAATCATCATTAACCTGGTTTATGATCAACTGAGAATCCCCATAGACATTTATTTCAGTTACCTTCCATTGTAAAGCCATCTTTAACCCAATCAGTAAAGCTTCATATTCTGCTACATTGTCGGTGCAAGGAAAGAGCAGCTTGTAAGATTTTGGAATTGTGTATCCTTGGGGTGTGACAAAAAGAATACCAGCTCCTAAGCCCTGTTGAGTATATGATCCATCAAAGTATAGTTGCCATATTTGTGTAGATAAAGCCAAGATGTGTGCATCAGGAAACTCTATGTTTATAGGTTGGTCATCTGTTAATGGAGCATCTACTAGCTGATCTACTATCACTTGACCTTTGATAGCCTTCTTGTCTACATATTCAATATAAAATTCACTAAGTAGCATGACCCACTTAGCCAATCTGCCTATCAATGTTGTTTTTCTTAATAGATACTTTAAAGGATCAATCTTTGCGATGAGCTGGATTGAATGTGACAACATGCAATGTCACCACTTCTGTGATGCAAAAATAATGGCCAGACATGCTCTTGCTATAGGAGAATAGTTTAGCTCATATCCCACTAGGGTGTGACTGATATAATAGATGGATTTTTCTTTTCCTTCATGATCTTGCTGAGCCAGAAGAGCTCCTAGTGAGACTGCCATAGCTAAAATGTAGAGCAAGAGTGGCTTGCTCAAAATTGGTGACATCAAATTTGGAGGATTCACCAGATATTGCTTGATTTTATTGAAAGCTTCTTCACACTGATCATCCCATTGGAATAAGATATTTTTATGCAATAGATGTTGAAAGGGATTACTTCAATCTGCTAGTTGAGAAAAAAATCTTCGGATGGATTGGAGACATCCCTGCAAGGACCTTAACTGACTGATGTTAGTGGGGGAAGCCATCTCCATTATTGCTTTAGCTTTTTTTGGATCTACTTCGATTCCTTTGGCTGACATAATGGACCCTAACAGTTTACTAGATGTGACTCCGAATGCACATTTCTTTGGATTGAGTCAAATTTGATACTTTTCCATCCGGGTGAATATTATATCCAACACTCTCAAATGACCAGCTCTGTCTTTGGATTTTGCTAAAATGTCATCAACATAATCTTCCATAATGGTGTGCATCATATCATGAAAGATTGTGGTCATTGCTCTTTGGTAAGTTGCTCCAACATTTTTTAGGCCAAAAGGCATCACATTCCAGCAGTATGTACCCCATGGAAAAGTAAAAGCAGTCTTCTCTTGGTCTTCTGGCGCAATCTTGATTTGGTTATAGCCAAAAAATCCATCCATTAATGATAACATCTCATGCCCAGTTGTCAGATCAACAATAATGTCAATATTTGGCAGAGGAAAATCATCTTTCGAACAAGATTTATTAAGATCTCAAAAATCAATACAAATCCTGATAGACTTGTCTAGTTTTGAGACAGGGACAATATTTGAAATCCACTCAGCATAATCAATAGCTTGAATGAATCCAACATCTAGGAGCTTCTTCAATTCTAATTTAACCATTAGTGCAATATGGGGGTGCATCTTGCGGAGCTTCTGCTTAACTGGTTTTACACCTGGTCTGATAGATAAATAATGCATAATGAGATTTGGATCCAGGCCAGGCATATCAACATAGGACCAGGCAAAGTTGATTTGTCTTTCTTTGAAAAATTTTGCAAAAGCTTCTTTCTCTGAGTCTGTCAAGGATGTTGCTACTTTGAGGATGGGCGGAGACTCTTCTATTCCAATGTTAAGAGGTACTATTGGTTCTATAAGAATAGCAAATTGCTCTTGATACAGATAGTTGGGAAGAGTGTCAATCCGTCCATCATCAGGCACCTTAGAGAGGTTTTCACCATCAGATGCATCATTGATTTTTACTATTTTTGGATCTAATACTACCACTAAGTGGTTTTCACCATTAGATCTATTGATTATTTTAATATTTTTATGACTGAAAGGATTGGCACTCTCACCAAAGTAGGCCATGTCATTGAGTTCTATCAAAAATCTTGACTTGTGATCTCCTGATGGTAAATGATCTCTGATTCCAAGATAGTCAATGATTGCATCATCATTATGGAATACATCAAGTTCTGGATGATCGAGAGAATCCCAATTGATAAGTTTAGGATGTACAAGGGGCATTGGATCATTCAGGTCAGTTTCAAAGGTAGAGATGGTATTGATGGAAAAATTGTCAAGGTTTATGATGGTATCAGCGAGGTCTATTTCCATACTCTCATCCAAATCATCTATCGCAAGATAAAGGTCACTTTCCTCACAATCGACAAAAGTAGTATCACGTGGGACCAATCCTAGTGAGTCAGTATTTGAACTCTCTCCCTCATGGTAATCATTACTATGGTGATGGATAACATCAACTCCTATCTCTTCAGTACAATCCATGTATGAATGCATAATCTACAAAAAATCATTCTAACATGCCTGTCATGAATATACATTTCTTTTGCCAAAAGATAGTGTAAGATATAGTGATCAGTTCAAGTGATGATGTATAGTCAAGATTTGATAGATAAACAGTCATGTTTCGAAGGATAGATCATAGATTCTGATTCATCATAAAGATATCATTGTGAAAGAACGTTTGATTGTGTTTGCTTTGTTTGGTGAAAATACTCCATTGTGTCCTCTAAGAATCATGACTATCATAGATCCACTTCTTGAACTAGGTCGAGGACATGCCCCCAACTAGGTGATGGATTGACTTATTATGGATGAAGAAAAATGCAACAAGACTAGGATGAAGACCATGACAAAAGATCAAGCTATGATGGGGTTTTATTATGGGTAGATACAATGGATGGTGTATGAACTGGCCATTTTATTATGATATGTACATGGCAGATATGGGGACTGACTAGTCATTTTATTGTGGATATATACAATGAACGGACAAACTAGAAGAATCCTAATAGATAAAGGAGCTAACATGATACACATGGTGCCTGTTTCTAGGTTTTCACCACATGCTTTTATTGCAATTTTCTTTTGATTTTTTTATTTTTTATTTTTTTTTATAATTCTTTGTATTTACAAAATATATAAATAGCCCTTGCATTGGGATTTCAAGGATAGAACTTCTTGAGATGGATATTGTTAAGAGGTTCATCCAAAGGATCTCCCTTAGGTGTGGACAATTGATAAGCCCCAGAACCATAAACTATTGTAACTACAAAAGGACCTAACCAATTGGGTTCAAACTTGCCCTTCTTCTCACGATGCAATTGATTCTTTGGATTTTCGTGAAGGACTAAGTCACCCAACTGAAAGTATCTGATCTTTACCTTGCTTTTATACTAATGAGACATATGCTTCTGATAGACTTTCAAATGATCATAAGCTCTCTGACGGCATTCATCCAGTAGTTCTAGTTTAGTCAACTGTACAACTCTATTGTCTTCATCAGGAATCAAATCTTTGAGAGTGACACGAAGTTAAGGCAACTCAACCTCGAGGGGCAGGATTGCTTCAGATCCATAAACAAGGGAATATGGGGTGGCTCCAGTAGGAGTATGAATGGAGGTACGGTAAGCCCATAAGGCTAGATTCAGTTGGATATGCCAGTCACGGGTAGCGTCATTGATAGTCTTTTGTAGGATTTTAACAATAGTTTTATTTGACGCCTCAACTTGACCATTTCCTTGGAGATAGTATATGGTGGAATAGTTATGGGTGATATGGAATTTTGCACATAGTTCATCCATGTCCTGATTTTGAAATTGTTTCCCATGATCAGTAATGAGATACATAGGTATACCATATCTACAAATGATATAATTTAAGATAAACATGGATATTTGTTTCCCTGTGGCGGTAATCAATGGAACGGCCTCAATCCATTTAGTAAGATACTCTGTTGTAGTGAGAATCCATTTGTGGTCATTGGAAGATGGAGGGTTGATAGCACCCATGAGGTCGAATCCCCACCGACTGAATGGAAAGGTAGTTGTAAAAGGATGTAACTCTTGTGCTAGAGCATGAATAAGGTTTCCATGTATCTGACATTTCTTGCATGCTCTAGCAAAATGAAAGGAATATGTTTCCATGGTAGGCCAATAATAACCCATATGCATGAGTTTCTTAGCCAAAGAGGGACCACTCCAATGTGTCCCACAAATACCCTCATGTACATCTCGCAAGGTAGTTTGAGCTTCATCATGCTCGAGACATCGTAGGAGAGTACCATCAAGACCTTGCCGATAAAGGGTATCAGATATTAGGACATAGCGGGAGGCTTGGCGGAGAAAAATTCATTTTTTATTTCGGGATAGGTCAGGGGGTAGGATGTCATTTTTTAGATAGGAATAAATTTTTCCATAGATTGGGGAGTCGTGTCCAATTAGATAACATATAATACTCGTATCAGGATCATCATATGTAGGACAAGTTAGGGATTCCACCAAGAACTCAAAATGGACCTTGGTATCTTCTGTATCAAACAAAGAAGCAATCATTGCCATTGCATCGGCAGCCTTGTTATCATGCTGAGGAATCTGTTCAAAAGTGATGACTGAGAAATATTGTTTGAAGTCATCAACCATACGTTTATATGGTAATAACTTATCATCTTTAGTCTGATAATCATCATTAACCTGGTTTATGATCAACTGAGAATCCCCATAGACATTTATTTTAGTTACCTTCCAATGTAAAGCCATCTTTAACCTAATCAGTAAAGCTTCATATTCTGCTACATTGTTGGTGCAAGGAAAGAGCAGCTTGTAAGATTTTGGAATTGTGTATCCTTGCGATGTGACAAAAAGAATACCAGCTCCTAAGTCCTGTTGAGTATATGATCCATCAAAGTATAGTTTCCATATTTTTGTAGATAAAGCCAAGATGTGTGCATCAAGAAACTTTGTGTGTATAGGTTGGTCATCCATTAATGGAGCATCTGCTAGCTGATCTGCTATCACTTGACCTTTGATAGCCTTCCTGTCTACATATTCAATATAAAATTCACTAAGTAGCATGACCCACTTAGCCAATCTACTTGTCAATGTTGTTTTTCTTAATAGATACTTTAAAGGATCAATCTTTGTGATGAGCTGGATTGAATGTGACAACATGTAATGTCACCACTTATGTGATGCAAAAATAATGGCCAGACATGCTCTTGCTATAGGAGAATAGTTTAGCTCATATCCCACTAGGGTGTGACTGATATAATAGATGGCTTTTTCTTTTCCTTCATGATCTTGTTGAGCCAGAAGAGCTCCTAGTGAGACTGCCATAGCTGAAATGTAGAGCAAGAGTGGCTTGCTTGGAATTGGTGACATCAGATTTGGAGGATTCACTAGATATTGCTTGATTTTATTGAAAGCTTCTTCACACTGATCATCCCATTGGAATAAGATATTTTTATGCAATAGATGTTGAAAGGGATTACTTCAATCTGCTAGTTGAGAAAAAAATCTTCGGATGGATTGGAGACATCCCTGCAAGGATCTTAACTGATTGATGTTAGTGGGGGAAGCCATCTCCATTATTGCTTTAACTTTTTCTGGATCTACTTTGATTCCTTTGGCTGAGACAATGTACCCTAACAGTTTACCAAATGTGACTCCGAATGCACATTTCTTTGGACTGAGTTAAATCTGATACTTTTCCATCCAAGTGAATATTCTATCCAACACTCTCAAATGACCAGCTCTGTCTTTCAATTTTGCTAAAATGTCGTCAACATAATCTTCCATAATGGTGTGCATCATATCATGAAAGATTGTGGTCATTGCTCTTTGGTAAGTTGCTCCAGCATTTTTGAGGCCAAAAGGCATCACATTCTAGCAGTATGTACCCCATGGACAAGTAAAAGCAGTCTTCTCTTAGTCTTATGGTGCAATCTTGATTTGGTTATAGCCAGAAAATCCATCCATTAATGATAACATCTCATGCCCAGTTGTCAAATCAACAATAATGTCAATATTTGGTAGAGGAAAATCATCTTTCGGAGAAGCTTTATTAAGATCTTGAAAATCAATACAAATCCTGATAGACTTGTCTAGTTTTGAGATAGGGACAATATTTGAAATCCACTCAGCATAATCAATAGCTCGAATGAATCCAACATCTAGAAGCTTCTTCAATTCTACTTTAACCATTAGTGCAATGTGGGGGTGCATCTTGCGGAGCTTCTGCTTAACTGGTTTTACACTTGGTCTAATAGATAAATGATGCATAATGAGATTTGGATCGAAGCCAGGCATATCAACATAGGACCAGGCAAAGTTTATTTGTCTTTCTCTGAAAAATTTTGCAAAAGCTTCTTTCTCTGAGTCTGTCAAGGATGCTACTACTTTGAGGATGCGCGGAGACTCTTTTGTTCTAATGTTCAGAGGTACTATTGGTTCTATAAGAATAACAGATTTCTCTCGATACAAATAGTTGGGAAGAGTGTCAATCCTTCCATCATCAGGTGCCTCAGAGAGGTTTTCACCATCAGATGCATCGTTGATTTTTACTATTTTTGGATCTAATACTACCACTAAGTGGTTTTCACCATTAGATCTGTTGATTATTTTAATATTTTTATGACTGAAAGGATTGGCACTCTCACCAAAGTAGGCCATGTCATTGAGTTCTATCAAAAATCTTGACTTGTGATCTCCTGATGGTAAATGATCTCTAATTCCAAGATAGTCAATGATTGCATCATCATTATGGAATACATCAAGTTCTGGATGATCGGGAGAATCCCAATCGATAAGTTCAGGATGTACAAGGGGCATTGGATCATTCAGGTCAATTTCAAAGGCAGAGATGGTATTGATGGAAAAATTGTCAAGGTTTATGATGGTATCAGCGAGGTCTATTTCCATACTCTCATCCAAATCATCTATCGCAAGATAAAGGTCACTTTCCTCACAATCAACAAAAGTAGTATCACATGGGACCAATCCTAGTGAGTCAGTCTTTGAACTCTCTCCCTCATGGTAATCATTACTATGGTGATGGATAACATCAACTCCTATCTCTTCAGTACAATCAAATAATGAATCGTATTCATAATCATTTGAGTCAGAATCATCATTATCCCCAAGTCTATCAATGATTCTTTGTGCTATCCTTTGTTTCTCTGGATCTACATACATACCATTCTTTCTGAATTGTAAGGCAGGAGCTTTAGATATCTCATGAAAAGGTGTGACCTTTTCTTTTCCTTTTGGTTCTTTTGGTCCTTCTCCTTTGTACCCTAATCCTGTAGTGTCTCTTTGATAGTTTGGATTTTGCAAAATCAGTTTGATAACACCTTCTCTTTGTAACGCTATAGGTCCAGCACCTTGGTATCCCATCTTTTATAGCAAAGTATACCCTTTACCATAGACATCAGGTGATATATATTCATGTTTGATATCCTCTTCATTCTTCTATGACTTAAGCAAATGATTAGCATTACACTCAGCTGCCTCTTTGGATATTGTGCCCCCACTTATAAATGTGTCATAAACAAGTGTTGAAGGGGGTTCTAATTGTTGTTTAGTGATCAAAGATCTACCATATGATCTAGGAGATAAAGGTAACTCTATGATG
Organism: Chamaecyparis obtusa; assembly: GCA_027943335.1. NCBI lineage: Eukaryota > Viridiplantae > Streptophyta > Pinopsida > Cupressales > Cupressaceae > Chamaecyparis > Chamaecyparis obtusa. The sequence continues at coordinate 1,308,062 of BSBK01000411.1, forward strand.
CAAAGAGCTTGACCTAAAGTGTATTCTCCCATACTTCTTTCTTTTATGTCTATCTTGATCCCATTTGATTTAGAGGTTGATGATATATTACTAGGATCATTGGGTGTAGTTGTAGAAGATCCAGTATGATTATAAGGTATCAAAGAGTCAGATGTCTTCATAGAGCTTCAATACTGGAATTGATTAGTGTCTCCTTTGATAGTGACCTCCTGACCATTATGAGGGAATTTCAAGCATTGATGATAGGTTGATGGTACAGCTTGTATGGAATGAATCCATGGTCTTCCCAAGAGAATGTTATAAGCAAGATCCATGTCTAGAACTTGGCAAGGTACATCTTTAATTATAGGACCTACTCTGATTGGTAGAACAACATACCCCTTGGATGACCGCTCTTCCTCATCATAAGCTTTTATCATAATTTTCTTCTTGGGATCAACAGCATTTTCAAATAATCCCAATGCAAGGACATTGGCATAATACTTAGAAGGATGACATTCAGAAATGTTACCAACATATCAATAGGGAGTGGAATTATAATTGACTTGATTGTCACTCTTAGTGTTGTAAGAACCTCCTTTTTCATGCTCAAGAAGTGGATCTTTGAAAGCCGTATGTGATTCATTTGAGGTATGTCTGTCAACACTAATTTCACCACTTTAAATTAAGTCTTGAACAACATTTTTGAGTCTTAGGCAGTCATTGGTTTTATGTCCTTTTCCTCTGTGAAACTCGCAATAATCATTCGCATTCCACCAAGAAGGTTTTACTCTAGGTTCAAAATCTATCGTTTCAGGAAGCGTAATGAGTTTCTTTGTGATTAACTTTCGTAATGCTGATTCGAGGGATTCTCCTAAAGGAGTAAAATTTCTTCAAGGTGACATAAAAGGTAATCTTGGTTTAGATGAATCTTTGTTGGTGTTTTGATTTGATGATTGATTGTTGTAGGTTCCTTGAGTAGCATTGGCCTGACTTGTGAGATTGAGAAGGGGTTGTGTTGGTTTGACATTATGATTATCAACAATCCCATCATTGACAATGTTTTTGTTTTTATTCCAAAATTTTGATTTGTCATTGTTGTAGTTGTTAGAATTGGAATTTGAGGATCCAGCATTGTCTTTAGAATAAAGTTTGATCTCACGTTTTTGGACCATGGCTTCCTCAATCTTGATATCATTTTATATGAGCTTATTGAAGTTTGGTGGACATTGCAATTGTAACCTATAACTCATTTCTGGTGTAAGGTTATGCACAAAAATATCCATCTTTTCTTGTTCAGGAATCGTTCATGGATATTTGGCAAATAATTGATGCCATATTTGCAAAAAAGTAAGGAAGGGTTCTCCATTCTTTTGATGTGCATTGCAAAGATCAAGCATAGTGACTTCATGTTTGATGTTATATGAATAATGAGTCACAAATTTGTCAAGAAGCTCATTGAAAGATTTGATGCCTAGGGGTAGTTTGGAGAACCATTCCATGGCTTGTCCTCCTAAACTTTGTGGAAATAGTCACATAAGATAAGTGTCATTGTGAGCAACTTCAATACAAGCAGCACAAAACTCACAAATGTGGTCTTGTGGATCTGAATTCCCTTTGTATTTGTCAAATTTTGGTACCTCAAAATGAGGAGGGAATGGAATCATTGCTAAATTCTTATCAAAAGGATAAGGACATATATCATCCAAGGAATACTTCTTTGTCGATGATCCAGTTTGGATGTCATGGATTTGTTGTTGATGCATCTGGATTTTTTGTAGAACGGGATCCAAAGATAACGTGTTTCCTTGAGTGTTTTGGGAAACATTGTTGTGGGAAGCATTGTTTTTAGAAGCATGGTTTTGCTGATCATTTTGATAAGCATCGGATGGTTGCTTGGATTCTTTTTCTCCATGAGTATCTTGAGAATAGAATTTCTTCATTGGTTACAATAGTCGGTTGTCTAAGATGAGAAATATAAAAATCACTCGGTAGTTTGGCTCCTTGTTGAGCAAGCATGAGGAAATACATCTCCCTATCTAGGTCTAGGAGTCTTTCCATGACATGATAAAATCTAGGGTCTTGTGTAGCATCCCTAAGTTCTCGATCTATGGGTTCCTCTTCGAATGTAAAAAGTGAAGTTTTCTTAGGAGCTTCGGGCCAAGGATTATCATCATTACTTTTTTTTCCTTCCATTTTGTCTAGGGATTCTGAATCAACGGGTTGTTTTAATTTCTGATATCTATTGATTTGTGGAATGAAAGATGTTTGATGAAAAGATATGGAAATGGTGTATAGAAAATATAGTGAAAAGGTGTTGAAAAAAATGATGAGACAACTTGATAAAATCTAAGTCAATAGGAAGTATAGAGTTCACTATGATATGACAAAGAAAATCAAGAGATAATAACCTAGGTAAGTTTGATTGAGGATGATAGATCCTGATAGGATAAACTCACAAAGATCAAAATCTGATAGATAGGGTAATGTTTCAACACTAAATTTGGAATTTCAAAGGATTAGAAGAAATCATTTGATGATTTTTGGTGAAGAAAGGTTGATGAAAAGTGATGAAAATGGTCAAACTAAAGATCAGAGGTCTGTGTATCTCAAATATTTTTCTAGAATCTTACTAAGGACGAAAATGGGTATTTGAAAAAGTGATTCTCCTATTTTCAAAGTTTGTGGAAATGCTCACTGTTGTAAATGTGTAGCAACAAATGCGCAGGATAGATTGATAAATGTGTAATAAAATGAGACAGATGCGCAGCAAGTTGTGATCTATGCGTGGACAAATTATCAAATGCACAGAACAGTTTAATGTATGCGCAGCAAATTGGTATGAATGTGCAGGTTTTTGTTTCTGATTGCTTTGGACTGCAAGATTTGGAAATTTTGTCTGATTTTCTGATGTTTTCTAGTTTTTTTGGCAAATGAAAAATGCATAAACACACACACGCAAGACAGAAATGATTTTAATCTAACTATGCTAATATGAATGCACAAACACGCTTACAATCCTATGGTTGGCAAGGACGATATCTATTGAATCCCCACTAGGATAATAAAATCCAACCATGCAAATTCACAGTGGACAGCCTAGGAACTTGGAGGCACGGGCTCCTCCTTACAGTGCACTCACTTCTCAGGCACACCAAGTTCTGAATTCAATGGGTCATTACTTCCCAAAGAACTGCTATCTCTACTATGAACCATGAGTAATGTGGGGTGTCTTCACGGGCTTGGGTGACCCCTTGAGCTAGCAAATAGAAGGTTTTTGGCCACTATACAAAAGCTTTTAGTAAGGACATCCATTCAGGTGGTTGTGATCAAGTCATTTTCCCAATTAAGGGGGCTCTCCCAATCCTTTCAAAGCAAGGCTTTCACCTCTACTAAGTAGGACTTTAGCGCACCACTAGGGTACTGGAGGAGATTTTGGTTGCCACAACAAATTCACACCTGTCTAATGTGAGACTAATCACACTAGCATTTTTATATACCGGTTTGGAAGTGCTTGGCTTTAGCCTATTATTGGTTGGGTCGTTCCTTGGGGTGAGTACCTCTTTTCCCACCAAAGACCGCCCTCTAAAAATTATAACAATTTCTCTTACACCCAAGGTCCATGAATGGCGAGGGGAGAGGATACGTTGTTATAATTTTAGGATTACAAATAGCTTAAAAAGAACAACATGATAGACACTTGATTCTATGCTAAAGAAGACACACAAAGCAAAAATATGTCTTTTTTTAAGCCCAAATGAGATTGTAGTTTATTTTGCAAATCCCTTGGCAATCTGCAATCAAACTGTTAGAAAATTTTTAGCAATGGGGTCTTCAAAATTATGTCCTATAAGAACAGCCTAAAATACTACCAGAACAAACAAACACTTGTTAAAAAGTTAGCTAAAATGAAATCTAATAGAAAACTAAATTTTTCTACATAAATAAACAAATGCGTAGAACAGTGAAATAAATGTGCAACAAATGTAAATGTATGCGCAGAAAGTATGTATGCATTGCAAAATAAGATGGATGCACTAGGATATGGAATGAATGCGTAGGAAGTACAGATGTGTAGCAGAAAAGTATGTATGTGCAAAATAGTTGAATGAATGCGCAGAAATTTGACAGAAAATGAAAAGCCAGATGAAATTTATGACTGTGGTAACAGAAAATGTATGCACAGTACAAATTAACAGATGTGCAAGAATCATGGACGAATGTGCAGAAATAACCTATAGAAAAACCTGCACACGGAAAACTAAAAATTGAAAGTGAAAAATAGTGGGTGCCAAAAATGTATGCAAAATTAGGTGAATACTATTCTAAATGATAAATTAACTATTCTAAGATTAATAAATCTATCTAATTAGCAAACTACAATGAAGAATACAAACAAAATGAAGGTTAAATAACATTTTACCTTCACCTACCATGTAGCTTGTCTCCATTGCTCTCCTAGCCTTGATTTCTTGAAGATGTTGAGCTCTCAGATTTCCAAATGAAGCCTTTCCCCAAGATGCTACCAAAGTGTGGAGATTTGATGATGAATGCAAGGAAGTTTAAAGCTTGATTATGCAACTAATGGATGGAATGCAAAATGGATTTGATGATAATATGGATACTTGAATGCTTTTAGAATGCTTGGATGCTTGGATGCTTGATTTTCTTGAATGCCTATTACAAAAATACCTATTAGCTCACAAAGGGGAAATTAGGCTCCTTTTATAGATTTTTGGAGGATCTAGGCCTAGGTGGCACAATCCTACGGTGGAGAATGAAAGGTGGAAGATCCTAGGGCTAGGATTGACTTGGTTGAAGGAGTTGAGAAAAAAGGGGGATGTAGTCGGAATGTGAGAGGGAGAATAGGGATGATGTTCCTCTCACATTGACATGGAGGAGAACAAGGTGGAAGGGAAAGACACATGTCAAGTGTCTCTCAAAGACCCAAGAGAGAAAGAGGGAGAGACCTTTTCCTCATGAGGACCCTTTGTACAAGTGTCCCATGAGTCACCTTTGACCCTTAGAGGTGGCTTGAGAAGCCCCTTAGGAATAGGGCATGTCTCTTGACTTGGTTTAAGAGAGGACATGTGGTCATGAGACCAAGTCCTATGAGGCCACATAGCCCTTAAGAATAGGACATGTGTGGGTGAGGATAATTACTAATAAATAATTAATAATAATTATTTATTTTAGCCAAAGTGATGTGTCAAGTGACTAGGTAGGTGAGGTGGACTAGGGAACTTAGTCATATTTAGGTGATTGTATATTTAATTAAATCACTTTAATAAGACTAATTAGAAGACTTAGGATAGAAGAATAAACTATAGTGAATTTACTAAATAAATTGAATAATTTATTTAACAAATAGAGGAATAATTATTAATTAAATAATAAATATTTAATTAATTTATCAAGTCAATATTAATTAAATAATAAATATTTAATCAATTAATGAAGCCATTTTTAAGTGTATACAATTATCTAGCTATCTATCAACAAAATACAAATCGTTAATATAACAGCTATATTTTCCATAAATAATCAGTACATTGAATGAAAGTATTAGTTGTTTATAGGCAAGATAACTTCAATGATTATTTTTAGTCAACATAAGTATTGCAAGAACTTGACTGGGTGTCATGATGACAAGATAGTTGTATTCTCATTCATAACAATGAATGTAGGTAGGTAGTTGTGCTCTTAGACAATGAACTTGAAGCTCACCTTATATGTACTACGAATATAGATATGATAATTATGAATTTAGTCATGTAAAGAGAGTCCAAAAACATAACATAGAAAATGATCATCCTAGAACAAAGAGTTAGGGTCAAGATTTTTAAAAACAAAATCTTCCAATTTGTGGAAAATAGTGAAGAACTCTTTAGCCTAGCAAAATAAATTAGTTGATTCTTTTTTTGGAGGCTTACAAACTTCAAAAGATCACTGACACATACCCTTGAAATTATGCAAGAAACCATGGAGCCTATCAATAAGTGCTTATTTCTTTAATGTATTTTCAATAATATCAACATATTTGTTTGAGTGTATATTAATACCAAGTGGGATTCCATCTCTTTTAGTGGAAGACCTAGCTTTCTAAAAGTTTCACCTACAATTGAGTAGATTGTTGGGTAGATATTTGTTGTGTTACAAAGACGCACCATTGCTGGTAGAATCAATTCTTGTACCTATTTGCACATTTGAAAGACCTTCATTGGAGATGTTATTTGAGAGGATTCCTTTAAGGACTTTGAGGTATGAGGAGGTTGGTAATTTATGTTAGAATAACTGAGAGGGGGGTGAATCAGTTATCCACTGTCCCAAATACAAAATGTATATCCAAAAATAATTTAAACAAATTTTTGCAGCTTGGTAACATATAATAGTAAACTGTTTATGCTTTTATCGATTACTAGTTAATAACTTGAAGTAACTACCAATCAAATCTAATATGCAACACGTAAAGTACGATATCCAAAAATCATCATAATCAACACATAACACAAGAGATTAAATGTGGAAACCCTATGAAGGGAAAAACCACCTGGGACCGACAACCCAAAAATTGTTCACTCTTCTAAAGTGAGGTCAGTGAAGACCCAACCCTATTAAAGGTTACAAAACACACTGTAAGGTGTGACCTTGTTAGAGGATTTAACACTAACCATTATCGTCCAACCAGAATTCACTATGGGGTTGATAGGATAACAAATATGCATTCTATGAATGACATTACAAGACTTTCAAGTCCACTTAGTTAAGAGATTTATCTGATTACAATGGTTAAACTATAACAACAATTGATCTAAATACAATACAACTTGATTTACAGATCTTCAGATCTATTCTTAAGCTCATAAAAATCCTCTGATCAATATTTCTATTCAATTCATCAACATTCAATAACTTATTGTCCCTCGGTAAAAACTCTCTGACGCTTGGTAATCTCTAGACTTCAATTCTCCTTAACCAGATTGATCAGGCATGCATGAAGCTTGTTCACGTGATATCTCTACAGTATTCTTTCCTCCGGCATGAGTTTCATAATGAAACCCTAGTCTCTTAAATAGACAAGTAAACCATTTTCCTTTCATCCATCAGATTTTGCCGCTTAATCTCCTTCACTGATTTTGCCACTTAAACCTTCCTCGGCTGATGTGTCAATAACACATTTCAAATTTGTCCTTTAGATCTTCCTTGAATTTTGCTAGCCATCGATCTTATAACAAAATTTATCTGTCCACCTCATAATCATACACTTTACAGCTCATCAACTTATGTCAGGTAAACTAATCATTTAGTTCTTTTGTTCATTCTCAGCTAACAAAGAAATACATTGGTGAACACAAGCTCGGTTTATATTGTGCTCGGTATACACTACACTGCTCGATGTATACTAGAATGCTTCATTAACCGACAACACTGCTTTGTAACAATTTACTCCCAACTTCATAACAGATTAATGCAACATAATTAAGTCAACAATATGAAGTCATAGACTCATTAATAAGTTACCAAGAGTAATCCTTATCCTCATCTGTCATAACCATCTTCCTCCATGTAGATATCTCTGTTCTTCATCTTTTTCTTCTCTTCTACAAATGTGTTAGATGTTTGCAACTCCATGATAAGTATTGTCAAAACTTAGTGCTTGCTTCAAACCATACAAGGCTTTATGTAATCTACATACCATATCTTTCTTGTCTGGATCAACGAACCCTTCTGGTTGTTCTATGTAGACTTCTTCTTCAAGTATCCCATTCAAAAATGCAGACTTAACATCCATTTGATAAAATTTAAATTTCTTATGTGTTGCATAAGCCAGTAACATTCGAACTCCTTCTAGTCTAGCAATAGGTGCAAAGGTCTCACCATAGTCAATTCCTTCCTCCTATGCATACCCCTTGCAAACTAGTCTGGCTTTATTCCTTGTAACCTCTCCATTTTCATTCAGCTTGTTTCTGAAGATCCACTTAGTATCGATAACATTCTTATCCTTAGGTCTAGGTACTAAGGTCCATGTCTTTTTTTTCTCTATATGTTCAATCTCTTCAATCATTGCATTTATCCACTCTTCATTCTCCAATGCAACTTTAACATTTTTCGGTTCATATTCACAAACTAAGCATGTACCTTGTCTTGACTTACTTCTCATTTGTATGCCAGCTTTCTTGTCACCAATAATTTGGTTCTTAGGATGATGTCTTCTGACAAATATTGCCAGTATCTGATCTCTTCTTTCTTGTTCATCTTGTTCAGGTTCATTTTCTTGCTCGGTAGGTCCTTCCTGCTCATCGGTTTCTCTTTCATGTTCCTCAGTGTTGTTTTCTTGCTAATTGGTTGTCACTATCTGCGGCTTTGGTAGATACTTTGGATGCTCAATGTATGTGAATCTACCATAGTCTTCTGGTTCCTTTGTGCTTTCTTCTACATTCTTGTCATCAAACTCATCAACCCTGACATTATCACTTTCTATCATTTTATTAGTAACTTTATTTAGACACTTATATGCTTTGATTTTAGTGGAATATCCAAGAAATATCCCTTCATCACCTTTTGAGTCAAACTTTCCATTTCTTTCATCTTTTAGAATAAAGCATTTACTTCCAAAAATTCTGAGATAACTTACAATGGGTTTGTGTCTAAACCATAACTCATAGGGTGATTTGTTAGTGTCCTTCTTCAACTATACTCGATTCAAAACATAAACAATTGTGCTAACTACCTCTCTCTAGTATGTCTGAGCAACATTTTTCTCTATCATCAATGTCCTTGCACAGTCAACTATTGACCTATTCCTTCTTTCAGCAATTCCATTCTGCTGAGGTGTTCTCAGTGCAGAGACCTATCTTTTAATACCATGCTCATTACAAAAGTTATTAAATTCATCATAAATAAATTCACCTCCTCTGTCAGATCTTAAGCATTTCAATTCTTTACCAGTCTCTTTCTCTACTTTTGCTTTATACCACTTGAACATCTTAAATGCCTATAATTTTTCTTTCAAGAACATGACAATCATCAATCTAGTATAATCATCAACAAAAAGAATGAAATATCTATCACCATAATAACTTTGTGTTCTCATGGGACCACACAGGTTGGTGTGAACCAACTCAAGTATTTTCTTTGTTGAATAATCTTTTCTTTTGAAACTAGATTATGTCATTTTACCTTTCTAACACTCATGACACATAACATGATCAGGCTTAGATAAGTTAGGCAGACCTCTAACCTTTTTTCTTTTTACTAATTTTAATCATGTTATCAAAGTTCACATGACATAACCTTTTATGCCATAACCAAGCATCTTCATTTCTCATCATTAAACAAGAAGACTCATCATTGTTAAGATAAAACAAGTTACCTTTTGATTGTGCTCCTGTTCCAACAAGTCTTCCTCCATCATCAAATATTTTTACTTTCTTTCTTTCAAAAGCTACTCGATGACCTAAATTGTTCAGTTGTGCCACACTTAGCAAATTATAGTTTATTCCTTCTACCCACTAAGCATTATCACATTGGATTCTATCATTTATCAACAAGGATCCCTTTCCTCTAACCATTCAAGGTGTATCATTACCCATTTTTATAGATCCTCCATTATATTGCTCAAGATGATTAAATTTTTCTTCATCACCAGTCATGTGATGTGTACAGCCACTATCTATGATCCATGTATCATTTTTATTAACCTTAGAAATTAGTTTTGTTTCTACATACCTTTCTTCTTCCTTAGAATCATCCTTATAGCAACAAATACCACTTCTACATCATCATCTGAATCGGATTCTGATTCATTTTCTTCTGCAATGTAACATACCTTTTTGCTTTTGTCATTATTGTCTTAGTTGTCTCTATTGTAGTGTCGGTAACTTATGTTGCCTCTTCTCCCATAGCTTCCTTCACCAGATTGGTCCTTGTTTATGTCATCTTCCTTCGTGTTTGAACATCTAGCAACAATATGACTAACCTCTTTGTAGTTAAAGTATGCTAAAGGTAATTTTACTCTATATCTACCTTTTCCTTTAGGTAATCTCCTGGCCATAAGAGCTTCAAGCTCATAAAGTTCATCATCAGTATTGCTATCACTATCATCCTTATTATTTCTACTATTAGACTTACCAATCTTTAGAGAAGTCATAAAAGTAGATTCAACAGTCAGTACAACACTATTATCATAGTTGTTTAGTTCAAAAGTTGTTAGCTTTCCAATCAGATTATCAAGAGTGAGAGTACTATTAGGTGCTGACCTATTTTCATGAATTGTGGATATTCTGATGGCATAAATAGGCAATAAAGTCCTTAGAATTTTTCTTACCATAGTGTCTTCATTAATAACACCATTAGATGCTCTAATAGTGTGTACTACCTCCTTCATTCTATTTGTGTACTGCATAATTTTTTCTCCTTCTTTCATGTTCATATCATCGAATCTTCCTCTTAAACTTTCAACTCTGGCTCTCTTGACATTTATATCACCACTATAAACTTGAGTAAGTTTATCCCACATATCTTTAGCAGTAGTGCAATCTTTAATATCTTCAAACTCAGCATTTGTCAGGGCAGCAACAATCTCCATCATAGTAATGCTATGCTCGTGTCTATCTCTTAGTTGATCTAGAGTCAAAGGTCAAGTGGGCGGTGCAATGTAGCCATTCTCTAATAGTGTGAGGGCAGAATTCCCAATTCCAGATATATGTAGTTTCATTTGGCTTTGCCATATTGTAAAGTTGTCCTTGTTCAACTTTGGCACATCCCTCTTATACATTTTGTGATCTTTATGCTGAAGTCCTTAAAACTCTATTCCAGGAAACCAATAAGCTCTAATACCAATGTTAGAATAACTGAGAGGGGGTGAATTAGTTATCCACTATCCCAAATACAAAATGTATATCCAAAAACAATTTAAACAAATTTTTGCAGCTCAGTAACATATAATAGTAAATTGTCTGTGCTTTTACCGATTACCAATTAATAACTTGAAGTAACTATCGATCAAATCTAATATGCAACATGTAAAGTATGATATCCAACAATCAACACATAACACAAGAGATTTAACATGGAAACCCTATGAAGGGGAAAACCACCTAGGACTGGCAACCCAAAAATTGTTCACTCTTCTAAAGTGAGGTCGGTGAAGACCCAATCCTGTTAAAGGTTACAAAACACACTATAAGGTGTGACCTTGTTAGAGAATTTAACACTAACTGTTATCATCCAACCAACATTCACTATGGGGTTGACAGGATAACAAATGTGCATTCTATGAATGACATTACAAGACTTTCAAGTCCACTTGGTTAAGAGATTTATTCGATTACAATGGTTAAACTGTAACAGTAATTTATTTGAATACAATACAACTTGATTTACAGATGTTCAGATCTATTCTTAAGCTCATAAAAATCCTCTGATCAATATTTCTATTCAATTCATCAACATTCAGTAACTTACTATCCCTCGGTAAAAACTCTCTAATGCTCGGTAATCTCTACAGTTCATTTCTCCTTAACCAGTTTGATCAGGCATGCATGAATCTTGTGCACATGATATCTCTGTAGTATTCTTTACTTTGGCATGATTTTCATAATGAAACCCTAGTCTCTTAAATAGACAAGTAAACTATTTTCCTTTCATCCATCAGATTTTGCCGCTTAATCTCCTTCACTGATTTTTTCACTAAAATCTTCCTCGGCAAATGTGTCAGTAACATGTTTCAAATCTATCCTTTAGATCTTCCTTAAATTTTTCTAGCCGTCGATCTTATAACAAACTTTATCTGTCCACCTCGTGATCATACACTTTACAGCTCATCAACTTCTATCGGCTAAACTAATCATTTAGTTCTTTTGTTCATTCTTGATTAATAAAGAAATGCGTCGATGAACATAAGTTTGGTTTATATTGTGCTTGATATACACTACACTTCTCGGTGTATAATGGAATGCTTCATTAACCAACAACACTACTTTGTAACAATTTGCTCCCAACTTCATAACATATTAATGCAATGTAATCAAGTCAACAATATGGAGTCATAGACTCATCAATAAGTTACCAAGAGTAATCCTTATCCTCATCTGTCATAACCATCTTCCTCCATGTAGATATCTCGTTTCTTCATCTTTTTATTCTCTTCTATAGATGTGTTAGATGTCTGCAACTCCATGATAAGTACTGTCAAAACTAGTTGACATCAATGATGACATAAAACTGATTCAATTATCTTACATAACAATTCAGTGCTCAGTGATTTCTAATCACTTGAAATTCTTCGATCAGTTTCTCAATCAGTTGTAGTTCATCAATTTAGAGGCAAGGCCAACAACTATAGAGTGAGGACATTGTTAGGGTTTTTGTAATGAGTATATTGGCTAGAGAGTGAATTTTTAATTCATGAAAATAGCCATTGTTGATATATAAAATTTCTTCTAGATATACAGCCTATGGGAAGCTTAGTGAATGGGAGACCTTATGTGATTTCACTAAGCAACCTCTGGGATTTTAGAAACTGGCTCTTCATTTTATGCAAGGGAAAAAGGGGAAGAAGTGTTACTAATATATTTTAAGGCTATAAGCCAAGCTTTTGGAACACTTTAAAATGCACAGGTTATTTCACAAAATAAAATATCAAGGCAACCTTACTACAATTACTCTAGGAATAGTCACATATATTCAAAACCCTTTAAAACATAGACATAAAATGAATCATACAATGGCAACTATAGAACAGAGAAACTAAAGCATAATCTACTTAGTAGAAACTAAAAATGCATATGCTAAAGTCAATAAAATAGCACACAAACTTATTTGAAAAATGAATCTTAAAGAAAACTAAAGGGTTGAAAGCGTGATTGATTGTATTATATTGGTTCAAATGCATAAATATAGTTTGATGCTTACAAAAGTAGATTTTCATAAAAGTGAAAGTCTGGAATAATTCTCTTTGAACCCCCCTTTTTAACAAATTACTAAGATTTGGCAATAAATACTAGTTAGGAAGTGGTGGTCTGGAAACCCTAACAATAAGCATATTAGATAGTGTGCCATGTATTCATTTTTGCAAAGCATGAGAAGCTAAGATCTCCATCACTAGATTGAAAAATGACATCTAGCCCTTGATCTACAAATAGAATCAGATCGTTCATCATTACACTCAACTACCACCCTTCTGTAAACAATGTAGCAACTTTTAAGAGGGTTGCACCAAAACTTAAAGAAGCAACAAGCCCACAGGGGCTGACACATGGAAGCATGTGGCTGCAACAAGAAAAAAATGTGGTACACTGGCACAAAATCTTCCTTCAAACAAAATTTGATGCTCCACAAATACCCATGAGATGCCCACGTGTCATGCTTAGAAGGTATCAAGGCCTACCAATGGAGGATATTTTTCTACTAAAAAGAAGGGACACGCGATACTCAAGCAGGGCTTATGTTCTCCAAATAAAATTGAATTCCTTCGAACGCTCGTGCAATGCCCATGTGTCATGCTTAGATGACACCCTAGCTTACTAATAAAAGGAAACTATGAGTAACGCTCGAAGGACATCTGGCACTCAAGAAGAAATCTTGGTGAACAAAAGGAATGTCACAACCAAAATGCACACTACATCGACAAATGGAAAAAATGCATTGTTCTAAAATAAAACTCCAAAATAGTTTTTAAGGAGAGTGATAGTAGGAAGCCCTAACTCTGGGGCATTGTGAATATTTGATTCATAGCTTTGGTGATTCTAGGGGGATCCTTCCTGCGGGATGAGAACTCCTCAAAATCTAGCCTCTCTAACTAGGGCCCTATCCATTGGGTGGGGAAATACTTGACCTTGATTCCTGGGATCGGTTATCTCTGTGGGTCATTTGAAAAAACATCTGAGGCATTGGATCTTGCATGCAAAAAGAAAAGATCAAAGTTCTTCTTTTAAAAGAAAGAAACAACATTCATTCAAAGTTTAGGTTGAAGTAGAGGACTAGAAGTTTGACGCCACTACAAGGAAAAGATTCTAAGAGAAAGAGAGAAACTAGACAAAAGAACAAAATGACGTTAACCAAAAATATCAAGAAAATATTTATGTAACAAGGAGCCAAGGTGGCTAACCAACATCCTCAGAGGAAAAGGAAACACCAAGAACTAAAAATAGGTGACTACGTTTAATTCCAGCTTCCTGATGAAACTTTACATTTGATACCTCGTAGAAATAAAATATAAAACCATCACTCTATATTAATTAGTCATAAAGAAAAAGTATATCATATAGGGATTTGTGTGTGTGTAGAGGGGTTAATCATTCCCTTTACTAAGAGGGAAAAATGGTTTCCACTTTCCTACTAGATTACGTGAGTGAGGAATTGACCCATAACCAACCAGATAGAGTCTCGTTGCTAGTCATGCATCCATAGCCTCGATGAGGTTATCACCTTCACAGCCATTAAAATTGCTCTATTGTCATTCGAGTGTCCATAAACCCAGTAGAGTTGCTAATGTGACCTAAATTTTTCACTTTTTACACCTTTCTTTTTATTTTGTTTTTTTAATTTTTACTTATGCATTTCAGCTTTAACATGCATAGATGATTATGACATCATTCCTCCAGGTTGGCTACCAAGGTGGTAGCATGACACCTCTGATTTTTCACATAGAAAGTGAGGGAATGACATTTAATCCTCATAGTATAGATATTTAATAATGAAGCATGCAAGATCTAGGTTGGATATCACCACTTTAATAAAATGACTAGAATTAATGCATAAATGGTATGAAAAACATGTTTGCACATACATGATATCAAATATAATCTTTCATTTTAAGTAGAAATTAAATGAAATTACTACTCTAGAGTTCAAGGGGTATGAACTTCCTCCGATGGCATTACCAATAACCAAAACTCATCTCATCATCTCAAGAAATAGGCAAAAGTCAGTTCTTGGAAAATAGATAAGATACTTCTACAAAATTTGAAGAGTTATTCTCTCAGAAGAATTAAATGCAAAATGTCTACGAAAATAATCACTTTCTCTATAAAAGGGAAATTGTTCTCAAAAGGAGGCATAGCATTTGCAAGCCTTTGTGTACTTGAACAAATCTTATATTATCTTAGCCTTGAAGTATAGATACTCCTATGAGGTTAACTAGCCCATTGTCTCAAGATCCTTTCCTAGGTCACATAGATGATGACCAACTAGCTATGTTGGTGAAGACTGACAATAAATTAGTCTTTACGGCCTTGAAATGGATACTCGGTGAGAATTTCCTATATAGTGAAGACTGGTATAGGCTGAATACTGGCATTTCATCTCTCTTTGTCGACTCTATGTTGTATTTGGGGGAGTCTAGGGACACAATTGTCTTGTTGGGAGAGGGTATGTTTAGCAAGATTTACTGCGAGGGGCTTGAAGACATGCTTGCGGTGGTGCCAGAAGGTGTGGGGTTGCCACTGACAACCAACCTCAGGATTCATCTAGAGATGGATGTGGAAGTGTCATTTGTGCCATTTGTTATGAAATTTCACTATCATCCCCTTGACATTCACTGTTGTTACATGAGGCATGGGGTCAAATTCCTTAAGAAGTACCTTGACCCCAGCTCACAAATGTCAGAGGTGATGATAGATGAATTTAATCTACGAGTGATCTTTGAGAAATCATGGAACACGCCATTAGAGTCAAGTGGAGGGGACTCTAGGAATGAGGGCCCTAGTTATGGAGAAGTCTGACCTGCACATTGAATAAAATATTTTGCTGCCTTTTTGTTAAAAATTCCTATGATATATATGTGAATGAAAAAATAATTCTAATGATTTTATAACTTTTGCAATGTATATAGTCACTACCGATAATATAATATGTAAACTTTGGTTAAATTGCCTCGATTCCCATATACAATCTTCTTGTCATTCTTTTCATGTAGTGCTTTAATTCTTTATGCCTTAGAATTTTTTTTAAAAAATTAACCATAGAGAGTTAAAATATCATAGTATAGGACTTTACTATCGCACACAAAATGACAATAAAGTAGAGAGTGCCTTTTTTAGTATATGCAAAAATAGAGAAACCCTGCAGAGAAACATTTGCTTTAACAAACAAAAAAGGGTTAGCACGGTAATAAACTAAAATCATTGTTAAAATAGGGATGACTAAGACCGATGATGATAATCACAAAAGACTTATTGCGACTAACAAAGGACTTTGCAAAGGACACCAAAAAATGTGTCTTTTATGCAGTAGTGCTTATTGAAACTAAACACACCACACACAAAGCAAAAAATAACTATTTAAACACTAATAAGAATTAATTTTTTCTTAAAAGAAGTCATTAATTGGGCTTGGGAAGTAGCCACCCTTGCAACCCCATTTTTCCTCTTCCTTAACAAATCCAACAATTTGTGGCAAAAGAAGAATAACAAGGGTATTTCCCTTTTTGTGTGTGATACGTTAGAGGTGACACAAATATGACTCAAATTGGGCATTTCCTCTGACATCATGAGAGAGGGCATCTTATTTTAGTTGATAAGTCCCTCTTTATGTTTTGATGTGAACATGATCCTGATGGACTAGCAAGTTAGCGGTTTTGAAAAATACCTGAGAGCCCTCGGTAAATGACTTGCCTTAGAATATTCATTATTGCTTCTAGGGGCTTGGGTAAAAGTAGTTCTACCACTCAGGACTCAGGAGATGACTTCGTTGAAGCGGTCGGAATATTCTCCTCAAGTGAAGCTCAAAACATCTCTATATCATCCCATAATTGCATGTTGTTGCCCTTTGCTTCTCCTTGCTCATTAGATGGCTTGGATGGTGTTTCCCATGATGACACTTCCTTCACATGTGTCTCTTCATTATTTGAGTCTTTCAGAGTGGAAACCTTGTCTTCATTGACCAAATAAGGGAGATCATAAAAGAGGGAACTCGGGCAATTATCCTTTGTAGGTATTGAGAGGAAATTATCCTTACTCATTTGTGTTATCTATGGATCTTTCTAACCTTTCTCATCGCTCTTCTTTGAGCATCATACCACTGGGTCATCCTCAAATAGTGAAATTGAACCTAGTGTTAGGGGCTAGAAAGAGGACTTTGAAAATTCATCCCAAACAAGTTCATCTCCCATTGGACATGAAATGTCTGGAATCTCTTCGTGCGCATTGTGATTCTTGATCTTAATCTCCTATACTAAATATGATTTATCTCTATTTGATCATTAAGTATTGTCATTAGTATCAAATAAGATCAGTCAGTTACCTATGCTAATTGGTCGGTAAAAGGGAGAACTACAAGCTATATATGCTAATCGGTTAACTATATAAGCCTTCATACAGAGTAGTCACAAGGCAGTACCGAGAACTAAAAGGAAATAGTGTTAACTGGGCACCAAAGCAGTATTACTGAGCATCAGTGTATACCAATATCGAGCGTCAGTAAACACCGAGCAGACTGGACACCGAGCACCAGTGTATTCACCGAACAGTATTGATAGTGTTTACCAAGAAATCCAGGAAATGACATAGTAATCAGTTTTGGCACATTTATCTATGTAAACAGTTACAACAGAATCACAAAACATTTTACCAAGATTGAGGATCATTTATTGTAGATGTAATCATTAAATGTGATGATGATCTCTATGTAATTGTTTGATCTAGGTTATTTTTGTATACCGTAGATCTTAGGTTATTTTTCCTAAGAAGATGTAAACCTAATTAGGTCATGAAGGTTAGGTGATCATAACAGTATGCTATATATTTGTATTTCATAAAAAGTTTTTAAGAGAAGTCTTGACATATGTAATGTGAAGGAAAAGAATGAGATCTTGAAGCAAGAAGTCATCTTCAAGATATCAATTTTCAGACAAGGTTGAGCAGCATTCAGAGATATTAAGTCTATTCAGAATCAATCAAGATTACCAAGCAGTACAGAGGAAAGATATCTATACATTAAGGTGATATATATTGATATTTTATAGATTTGATTCAGACAAGCAATTTGTCAATTACAGATACTTTTTGTTATTCTCTAATCATTGTAATAGAGTTAGAAAAATCTCTTAACATAGTAGACCTAACAGTCTTGTTATACATCTCTTAACCAAGTACACACTCAAGAAGTGTTGTTGAAATCCTTTAACCATGTAGATCTAGTCGATCTTATTGTTACTCCTAACAGGGTAAGATCATCAAAAGTGATCACAACTTGTAGCCTTAATCGACATACTTTATTATCTGCAGTAGTGAAGAATTTGTGGGTGTCATCCCCACTGCAGTTTTTACCTTCTAACAATTTCTGCATAACCAAAATAATTGTGTTATGTGATTGAATTGTTGTTTGTTTTCATGCAATTTACATTTACAAGTTAATTGAATGAATGATGCATACAATGGATTTAGTTGGATAGACTAGTTTACTACTGTTTTAAGATTGAATTTCAAATTTAAAGTTTTAGAGGGCATTGATTCACCCGTCCCCTCTTAGTACCTCATCTCTCCATTCCAACAATTGGTATCAGAGCTCATATCTCTTATTGGATGGTTTAGCCACTGAAGAGTAAAGATACAATCATGGAGAGATACAAGTTGGACAAAACTATAGAGAATCAAAAGATTCAAATATAGATGTTTATTGAGAAATACAAGCAAGTTAAGGATACATTGAAGAAGTTACTGGTTCAGAGAAAGAACATGGCTATTCAGGAAAATGAAACTAACTACCATGAAGAAGAGATTGATGATTTATTTGATAATATTGGATCTAGTTCAAGCAGTATTTATGATGGTTCTGAAAGTGCAATTTCTGATTTGTCTAAGAAAAATATTCATTTGACTGAACAAGTGAAAGCCCTGCAGATCAGTCAGGAGACACAAATGGTGAGAATGATTGATGTGATAAACAATGCTAGACAAGCGGAACAAGAGAGAAATTTGGCTGTTGAAGACAGAAGATAGATGACTGAACAACTACAAGTAAAATAAACTGAGATACTGAGACTTACTGAGCATCACTTCAGAATATCCAATCAGATGATTATTGTAAACTAGGAGATCAACCGAGTAAATGGTGAGTTGTCAAGAAAATGTGAAGATATTGGAGTACTCAGGGAAGAAAATGAAAAATTGAGAAATGAAGTGAAGATGCAACAACAACATAATGAGATGATGAAAAAGGATAAAGATGGTTCTAAGAAGATTGATGACTTTCTTATTAGTCAAAGAGGACTTGGAAGCACTCTTGGATTAGGCTACACCGAGCAAGGAGAATCATCTAAGAAAGTTGAACAGATGAATAACAATCAGAATCAAAGACCTAAGACACTGACATGCTATCACTATGGCAAACTAGGACACACTTCAAATGTATGCATGAGTAAAGCACAAGGTAAACCAAAAACCACTCCTAAGTTTAATGGTTATTTCTATAACTGTAACAAGTTTGGACATCAAGCATATGAATGCAGATCTAAGTTGAATAGGACTCTTAACAAACCCCACATGGAGAAACATTGTTACACTTGCAACATGCATGGACACATCGCACAAGATTGCAGGACAAAGATTAAGCAAGTCTGGACACCGAAAGAAAAGAACAAATCCTACCAACCAAGAAGACAAGGTAATGCTTACACTTGGGATTATAACACATGGGTCAACTGCATAGTATGTTGAAGGTATGGACATATTGCAACCAATTGCATGAGGAAGAGATGGGTTGGAAAATCTTGAAGCTAGACAAGAACTAGTATGGCATGTTTGCATTGTCACAAAGTCGGTCACCTAAGTAAAGATTATAGAGACCGAGCACCAGAAGAACAAGTTTTTGAGAATGGAAATACAATTGCAGATATCATGAGGATAAGAAACACTATGTGGAGAAAGGCATCAAATGGGAATGTTGAGTCAAGCAATGCAGTCGATGAAACCTCATCCAATGGATTGGGTGACATCAGCACCTCCACCTAAGCTAAAAAAGGTATGTTTGGAACTGATAATTCAAAATGATCATATTTTACATATAGTTCCTTATGTTTGATGTGTACATACCAAATCTGCATGAATTGAGATGCATTATGGTTTATAAGTTTTGATATTTCAAATTTATATAGTCAGTATATGCTAGACCGAGTAAAAAGTTACCCGTCGGTGACTATTATGCAAGGTTAACCAAGTATCAGTAATAATCAAGTGGAAAGTTATGTGTTAACTGAGCTGTTGATATTTTGTAGTAATCACCGAGTTGATAGTTTTCATCGAGCTATAAGTAGGTCAAGCATTTATTACAAGTAATTTGAGTGGGAATTTGAAAAATTTATCTAAGGTAATAATTGACATTAAATCTATTACTCAAACAATTATTCAAATGATGGTAAAGCTTTGCACTGTGGAGAATTTCACTGCTGAGGTCAGTGAGAAGATAAAACAGCTGGATACTAAAATCTAAGCTAGTGCACAAGCAGCCTTAACCAAGTCAAATGCTTTTTCTAAGCACATACTCAAAGTTCAAGAACTTAGGTGGTTAAGAGCAGAGTTGAGGAAGCAGGAGGATCGGATAAGTGACCAAGTCACTGAGCTACAAATAGAGCTGCTTCCCAACCTTAAAATATTTGAGAAACACATAGTCAAAGCACAAGCTTTAGTTGCAACACCAGAAATTTATGTGTTGGAAAACATCTTTGACATGCATGCACAAGTCGGTCTTGAGCACATTGCTCTAACTAACTTGAAAGAGGAATGGGTGAACCTCTTGGATTCTTTGAAGAAAACCCACCATCACATATTTGATAAACTGTAAGTACACAATTTTTGAGTTTGGCATTATTATCAAAAAGGGGGAAAACATAACGTATATGCCAAATTGTATTATATGCCAAATTGTGTAATTATATGAGAAGTGTACTACACATATACCAGGAGCATGCACTGAGGGGGAGAAAATTTTTGATAGAAAAGTTATCTACGTATATATGGAGAAGTTAGAACATTTTTGAGATATCAGGTCTATATACATTACAGATTTTGATACTAATGCCAAAGGGGGAGAATGTTATCTCTATTTGAGCATTAAGTATTTTCATTAGTATCAAAGAAGATCAGTCGGTTACATATACTAATCAGTTGGTAAAAGGGAGAACTACAAGCTACATATGCTAGTCGGTTAACTATATAAGCCTTCATACCGATTAGTCACAAGGCGGTACCAAGAACTAAAAGGAAACAGTTTTAACCGGGGACCAAAGCAATATTACCGAGCATCAGTGTATACCGATACCGAGTGTCAGTAAACATTGAGCAGACTGGACATCGAGCACCAGTGTATTCATCAAATAGTATTGATAGTGTTTACCGAGCATTCTAGGAAATGGCATAGTAATCAGTTTTGGCACATTTATCTATGTAAACGGTTACAACAGAATCACAAAATGTTTTACCAAGATTGAGGATCATTTATTATAGATGTAATCATTAAATGTGATGATGATCTCTATGTAATTGTTTGATCTAGGTTATTTTTGTATACCATAGATCTTAGGTTATTTTTCCTAAGAAGATGTATACCTAATTAGGTCATGAAGGTTAGGCGATCATAGTAGTATGCTATATATTTTTATTTCATAAAAAAAATGAAGAGAAGTCTTGACATATGTAATGTGAAGGAAACAAAGGAGATCTTGAAGCAAGAATCCATCTTCAAGACATCATTTTTCAGACAAGGTTGAGCAGCATTCAGAGATATTCAGTCTATTCAGAATCAGTCAAGATTACCGAGCAGTACAGAGGAAAGATATCTACACATTAAGGTAATATATATTGATATTTCATAGATCTGATTCAGAAAAACATAAGTTTTCAATTACAGATACTTTCTCTTATTCTATAATCATTGTAACATAGTTGGCAAAAATCTCTTAACTGAGTAGACCTAACACACTTTTTATAAATCTCTTAACCGAGTACACACTCAAGAAGTGTTGTTGAAATCCTTTAACTAGGTAGATCTAGTTGATCTTATTGTTACTCTTATCAGGGTAAGATCATCAGAAGTGATCACAACTTGTAGCCTTAACCGGCATACTTTATTATCTGCAGTAGTGAAGAATTTGTGGGTGTCATCCCCACCGCAGTTTTTACTTTCTAACAAGGGTTTTTGCGTAACCAAAATCATTGTGTTATGTGATTGAATTTTTGTTTTTTTTCATGCAATTTACATTACAAGTTAATTTAATGAATGATGCATACAGTGGATTCAGTTGGATAGACTAGTTTACTACTGTTTGTAGATTGAGTTTCAAATTTAAAGTTTTAGAGGGCACTGATTCACCCCTCCCCTCTCAGTACCTTATCTCTCCATTCCAACACTCCTCACAAGAAGTCTCTAGCATAACCAAATAATTCCATAGGGCTCTCTATTATCATTCAAGCTTGATAATCCTCAGTTTGCATTGAAAATCAAGCCACATCTCCCTAGCACTAGGCGTTGGGTTCGTACAACCAATTTGGGGAGAAACCCAATCAGCATAGTTGTAATAACTTGGGTCTATGCTCTAATTGGACCTCAACCACTTCTTTCACATTCACTTCTTCATTGCATTCGAGTTGAAAATATCATAGCATGCATTGGCTCTAGACAATCGCGTTTAGCTCTATCCCACCGGGGGTGCTAGAAAAAGAACTGTTGATATCTAAAATTACTCCTAGATATACATCCTATGGGAAGCTTAATGAACAAGGGACCTTATGTGATTTCACTAAGAAACCTCTAGGACTTTAGAAGTCATCTCTTCATTTTAAGTAGGGAGAAAAGGGGAAGAAGTGTTAATAGTCTATTTTAAGACAATATGCCAAGATTTTGGAACACTTTAAAATGTACAAGCTATTTCACAAAATGAAATATCAAAGCAACCTTACTATAATTACTCTAGGCATGGTCGCATATATTAAAAACCCTTTAAAGCATAAACATAGAATAAATCATACAATGTCAGGTATAGAGCAGAGAAGCTAAAGCATAATCTACTCATTAGAAACCAAAGATGCATGCGCTAAAGTCAATACAACAACACATAAACTTATTTGAATAACGAATCTTAAAGAAAACCAAAGGGTTTAAAATATATTTGATTGTATTACATTGATTCAAATGCATAGATATAGTTTGATCCTTAAAAAAGTAGCTTTTTTGATGTAGGATCATTTTGAGTTCCTGAAGATCTTCCTTAGTCTTGGAGGAATTCCCTAGCAGAGGGATGCAATACTTTGTTTTTGGCAGTTTTTTGAGTTTCTAGGCTGTGATGATCTCTGGAGATCTCTAGGATGTGTGATGAAAGGATTTTTCTCCTTTATGTATTTGGAAGATATTTATAATGTCTCATCTCTTGAGGTGGCATGGTTTGGGAGAGATTGGATGAACTATTTCAAAGTTAGAGTTGTTTTCCTTGCCGTCGAAGCAATATTTTCCTGCAGTTTTGGAGCTGATTGTGTGACATGGCACTATTGATCCTTAATGAATCAGCCTTTTCTCTCTTAAGGAATTTAAGAGGACCTAAATTACTATAATTTCCCAAGGGAACAACTCGTAATTCATTATGAGTAAAAAGTTATGACCATTTTTCTTGGGGACCTATTTTCTGGCAGTTTTCATGCAAAACATGGAGTGTTTCTTCTTGCACAGTTTTGTGTGATCAAATGGGGCCTTGTGTGGTTAAGGGAATGTTTTTGGGTCATGTTTAGACATAAATCCTAAGGTGCATTAATTTTTTTATCATTATTGCATTATTTTTGGTTTCTCTTATTGGACTAAACCTATAATGTAATTAAATACCTGACTAGCCGACTTGTGGCTTAGTTGGCTATATATTGAGAGCTTGTGTAGATGTTTAGTAGTTATTTGAAAGGTAGATGATCATTAGATCATAGGAGAAAATATTTATATCATCATGATATGATGGAAGAATAGAGTAGAAGCAGATTTGTGAATCTGGGAGTTTGTAGCAGAACTAGTAGCCTGCGGGCTTAGGACAACAGCAGGTTGCTTGGGTGGCTTGCGAGCACAAGTTTAGACTTTGTCTTGGTTGTTCCTATCAGAGGTTGCCTGTTGCAGATCTGAACTATTTATTGGTTTCCTATATCTTGTGAGATCTTGCTAATACTTTGTTATTTCATTGTAATAGGCCAAAACCCAGAAGGTCTTACAGTCGGGCATGTTGAATGAAATTCTATTTTGAAGCATTATCTTGTTCTATTCCATTGTTCTTGTTTTTGTTACAATCAAAAATGTAGATTTGGACCATCCTTCATTGGATCCTCCATCCCTACCCTACGTCAAGTGGTATTAGAGCTTGAAGATCTTGAGTGTGCAAATTAAGTTGAGGTTGTTTGCACCAGGACCTTGTCGGTGATTTGTTGCCTTGGGTTTTCAAAGATCTTGAAGGATGTCTCCAAGAGGATTGGATCTTAGTGCAATTGCAAAAGAATTTAGAGCTTTGAAGAAACAAGTGCAAGACATACAAGAGGAATTAAGAAGGCAGACTACAAAGAAGAAGGTTGTGCAGAGATGATGACAGCTTGTGGAAGTTCCTGATGACTTGGCTAGAGTTGATGAAATGTCTATTGGTTCACATGTGCAGATGGATGGATCTGGCATGGAACTTGCAGAGTATCTTATTGTGTGCAATGAGATTGCTGGTGGTGAAGAGATTGGTTTTGATGCTCAGTTGGTGGATTCTAACATGAAACATATAGAGCAACTTGTGGTTGTTGCTGAGATACCTATGGTTGTTGATGATGTTTTTGACCTTGTTGAGGCTGGTGAGAAGAGTTGTTTTCATGTTCAGTTAGTTGTGTCTGACATGGAGATTGTAGAACATTTGGTTGGGCTTGATCAGATTATTGTTGGTGGGGAGTTAGTTTTTGCTAAACACCTTTGTGATGGTGGTGTTTCCAACTTTCTTTTGTTCAGTGTTATGATGTAGATATTATTTGTTGGTTGTGGACTTGAATTTATGGTTGATAGTAATAAGTCTTGTAATGAGTTGCAGATATGTGATGTTGATGATGAGGGATTTCATATTGATGTGGATCTAACTTTGGATCTACTTATTGGGGAGTTTGATACTCTTGTTTATGATATTGGTTGTGGTGATTAGTGGTATGCTGACTAGATTTTTGAGATTCATGTGATCCTGATGTTTGAATGGATGAAGCATAGATGGTTGATTTTTAGATTTGCTCTCTTGTCCTTGATGGATTGGAAGCCTATGGTGAAGATGAAGTTGATTGCAGGTAATTATCTTGAGACTAAAGTATGGGACATAATTTCTATTTACCTGGGTAGTCTAATTCAAGAGCATTTTGAGTTCCTGAAGATCTTTCTTAGTCTTGGAGGAATTCCCTGGCAGAGGGATGCAATACTTTGTTTTTGGCAATTTTCTGAGTTTCTAGGCTATGATGATCTCTGGAGATCTTTGGGATGTGTGATGAAAGGATTTTTTTCCTTTATTTATGTGGAAGCTATGTCTAAGGTTTCAGCTCTTGAGGTGGCATGGTTTGGGAGAGATTGGATGAACTATTTCAAAGTTAGAGTTGTTTTCCTTGCCGTCGGAGCAGTATTTTCCTACAATTTTGGAGCTGATTGCGTGATGTGGCATCATTGACCCTTAATGAATCAGCCTTTGTGATCTTAATTAATTTAAGAGGACCTAAATTAATATAATTTCCCAAGGGATCAAATCCTAATTCATTATGAGTAAAAAGTTATGACCATTTTTCTTGGGGACCTATTTTCTGGCAGTTTTCATGTGAAATGTGGAGTGTTTCTTCTTGCGTGGTTCTGTGTGATCAAATGGGGCCTTGCATGGTTAAGGGAATGTTTTTGGGTCATTTTTGGACCTAAATCCTAAGGTTCATTAATTTCTTATCATTCTTGCATAAGTTTTGGTTTCTCTTATTGGACTGAACCTATAATGTAATTAAATACCTGATTGGCTGACTTGTGGCTTAGCTGGCTATATATTGAGAGCTTGTGTAGATGTTTAGTAGTTATTTGAGTGGTAGATGATCATTAGATCATAGGAGAAAATATTTATATCATCATGATATCATGGAAGAATAGAGTAGAAGAAAATTTGTGAATCTGGGAGTTTGTAGCAGAACTAGTGGCCTGCGGACTTAGGACAACAACAGGTTGCTTGGGTGGCTTGAAAGCACAAGTTTAGACTCTATCTTGGTTTTTCCTATCAGAGGTTTCCTGTTGTAGATCTAAACTAGTTATTGGTTTCTTGGATCTTGTGAGATCTTGCTAATACTTTGTTATTTCATTGTAATAGGACAAAACCCAGAAGGCCTTACAGTCGGGCATGTTGAATGAAATTCTATTTTGAAGCATTATCTTGTTCTATTCCATTGTGCTTTTTGTTGTTACAATCATCAGTGTAGGTTTGGACCATCCTTTATTGGATCCTCCATCCCTACCATGCATTCATAAAAGTGAAAGTCCAAAATAATTCTCTCTAAACCCTCTCTTTTAACAATTTACAAATATTTGGCAATAAATACTAGCTTGGAAGCAGTAGCCTAGAAATCCTAACAACAAGTAGATTAGATAGTGTGGCATGTGTTCATTTATATGCAAATCTTGAGAAGTTGAGATCTCCATCGTTGGCTCTAAACTAACAGCTATCCCTTGATCTACAAATAGAATCAGATCGTTCATCATTACACTCAACTACCACCCTTCTATAAATAATGCAACAACTTTTAAGAGAGTTGTGTCAAAATAGAAAGAAGCAACTAGCCCGTGGGGGAAGACACGTGGAAGCATGTGGTTGCAACAAGAAAAACCAGTGGCACATTGATGCAAAATATTCCTTCAAACAAAATTTGATGCTCCACAAACTCCCATCAGACACCCATGTGTCATGCTCATAAGGTATCAGGGCCCACCAATGGAGGAATTTCCACTAGCAAAAAGAAGAGACACACAACACTCAAGTGGGGCTTCTATTCTCTAAAGAAAATCAAATTCCTTTGAATGCATGCATAATGCTCACGTGTCATGCTTAGATGACACCTGGGCTTACTAGAAAAAGGAAACAGTGGCTAACGCTCAAAGGACATGTGGCACTCAAGAAAGAATCTTGGTGAACAAAATGAATATCACAACCAAAATGCACGCCACATCGACAGATGGAAAAAACATGTTTCTTCGAAACAAAACTCCGCAATGATTTTTAAGGAGAGCAATAGCAGGAATTCCTAACTCCATGGTATTGTGAATCTTTTATTCACAGCCATAAAATCTAATATATGTGTTGTTTGATGATTCCAAAAATAGCCCACAATGACTACAATTACCAAGAGATATCTTGATGATCAAAGTAGATGTCAAAGCCTAAGCAGGGGTAGTCTTGTACAAATGAGAAGAAGTGGAATGCCTTGAGTGGGTATAGTGATAGATTATGGTAATGGCAACGAGATAAAGAAAGCACTTGGGCACTGGTGAATAATAAAATCTAACATGTTTATTTTCATACACTAAGTTTTGAAATTCATTTATGTGTGCAATAGCTAACATGGTTTTGTAACTTAGATGAAGAATTAAGAGGTTATCCTTTGTAGAGAAATTTTTCAAAAATGGAAATCACATAGAAAGAACCTAAGATCCTCATAATAAAATTATAAATCATTCTTCTCTACTATATGATGGTTTGTGATTTTGTACTTGATCATTCATTACTAGATTTCAATTATCATTTTGAAGGTATCCATCTTATATTACTGTAGCATTATAAATTGTACACATTACTTAAGTGTGTCCAGTCTCGTGCTTATGTAGTGCCTATTTTAGTGTGTATTCATTCTTCTATGTATTAGAAGACATTTTCTATTCATTTAAGTTATTTATCCTCTTTTAATTAATAAGGGCTCTTAATTATAGTTGTTGCCTTTAATTATTTCACTCAAACATTATCGTGTGCATACATAGGCCCTATTACCATATGCACAAGGGCTTCACTTAGTGAACCCAAGTTATATCACATGTGTTCATGGAATACTAAAGAATACCCCTATTTTCAAAAAATATTGACCTAAACTCTTTTCTTGTCACCCCCTTATGATACCCACCTAATACCCTACACACCCATTTTCCTCTATAAACCCTCTTAATCCCTCACCCCCAATATAGGTAATATATTGCCCTATTTTTTGCCCATTTATAAACCCCCCAATATAAAAACATGTGATAGGGTATTTCTTCATCAATGAATCCCCTGTGACCATATGTGGCCTATTTCTCACATCTTCACTTATTAGACTCCAATTTGGTGCATATTTTTGGAATCCTCATTTCAAAATTGACCCCTAATTAAAACTTGAGCCATTTTTGACTCATCAAGGGTGACCTAGGATGTTAGGGTTGTAAATTTTGTGACCTTTACATTGGGATTCGACCTTAAAATGTTAAATTTGGCCCAAATTTTAATTGAAGATTAGTATTATGATTTTGATTAGGATTCTATATCCTAAGTTGGCCTCCTTTAAGTTTTGAGCCCCAAAATGGCCTAGAGAGGTATAAAACAATGCTACCTCTCCTATTTTGGGTAAGAAAGAAATTAATCAAGGAAGAAACAAATAGATCATAAATTCCTTAAGGACTCAAACAATCAACCATCTAATTAAATTTCAAGGACATTCAAGACTTCATCTCTTTATGGTGTCAAGCATAGAAATCATTAAGCAATCTTATCTTTTATGATGTCCTTTTAGGTCTTTATGGACTCATGTTATTACATCAATACTTGTGATCTCATTTCAAGAAGCATTTGTGTTTCCAAGGTATATAACACTTATCAGGACTCTACTATTGAAATCATGCTTCCTTTCCTTTCATGCAAATGTTAATTTCTAAATAGGGGTTTGAATGACCCAAACCCCTTTCTCCCAAAATTCTCCTTGTTTTCTGTGTATAGGTGGAAGGTGGTAAAGTTATGGATTTGGATTTATGAAGGCATAATAGTTTGATTTAGATCTTTGGCTTCCTTATCAAGTTTTATCAATGCAAAGGAGACTCTAATAAGTAGGGGTGACTTCAACTTCCCTTAACTGTCTAAGTCACCCTTGATAGGCAGAATTGGTTGTTCAACTTCTAGTGTAGGTTGACAATTTTGTCTACTTCTTAGATTTAGTTCTTGAATTGTCATATCATTCTAATAATTGTCTCTATTTTATAGAAATTTACTCATCCCTCTTCTTAACTTCCTAGACCTTGCATTTCATAATTTCATTTATATATTTAACAATCCACCTAACAAAGGAAAGCCTTTGCACCCGTTTAGTGCTTGATTCCTCTTAAGCCTAAAAGGTAGTTTTTCTTCCTAATGTATTGATTGATAAATACATCTAAGGTTCCTAGTTTACCTGTACAAGCTAGCATACCTAATCCTCTTTTTCACCTTACATATTGGTGAACCTGAAGTCCTTATATTTCCACTTTTAATTTTTATTCTTAGATATGATTTGGTTAGTTTTCATTTTCATTATAGAATTTTACTAAATTAGATTGGTGTATTATCTCCCATGTTATCACATTTCTTCTTACTTCCATTTATTAATTGCATAAAGTAAATAATACTTTATTACATTTCATGTTGCTTATTTTCCTTCATGTTCTTCTTTCATATGGCATCATGTGAATTTAAACTATTCTTCCTTCTTAAAAAACATTTTTCAAGACTTTTATTTGTATTTTATGTAATTTTATCATACTTGTTTTGGAAAAATACATGGAACATGTTAATTACATAAGGGTCTTTGTTGATAATGATGGATATAAAGATGTAATTGCCTAAACAACCTTAGTACTTCTCCTAGGGTGTCTTTAGTTAATGAAGATAGAGATCATACTCATAAAAATCCTGCATTAGTGAGTCCTAGATCCTCTCCTCCTAAACCTACCTTAATGGAAGAGCTTAAGGAGGCTAGTTTATGCACTTTTCACATTTTCTAGGAGTTTCCTCTCTTAAATATCAAAGTATTTTCAATAATCCTAATGTTTGACATTTCCTTAATGATTAATCTCCTAACATAACATTGAGAGAGGATGAAGATCTTAATAAACCTCCTTCATCCTCCTAACCTAAAGAAGATGTGAATAGTGATAGTAATCCTAATTCCCCTAAAGAGAAAAATCCTCCTATTCTTCTTTATACTACACATTTCCACAAACCTCGAGATGAAATTCCTTCTCCTTCATAACTAAAGGAAAATTATTATGTAGGTTATGATATTACTTCTCAACAAGGATATAGTGGACATGGTCTTGGCATTAACAAACAAGGTATAGAAGTCCCTATATATCTCCTACACAAGTCACTAGAAATTATATAAGATTTATACCTCAATCCAACATTTTTCCTTCTTCATCAAGACCTCATCATCATTACTTAAGAATTATTTTACCAATTATGACATTCGTTACCTCTACTTTTGATAATTGTTTGGATTTGGCTAAGAGAATATTTTTGAGACTTAAGTATGATACCAAAATTTAATTTCCTCTTCAAAATATTCAAAAATATCAAAGATCTCTTAACAGTGCCTTTCATCATCTTTTTCATCACAAAAATAAACATTATCTTGTTGTTTGTATTGAATTTAGATAATTTGTTAAGATTTAGTAGATCGATGTCTTATTTGTTTAACAACAAATCTTATAGTCTTGATATAAAAAAATGTGTGTTAGCCCCTTTCTCTTATTTCATTATCCCATGCCATGTGATCTTTGTATCTTACTTCATTAGGGGATGTTTCTTTTACATGGCGCTATACTCTACTTTACAGTCTTCCCTTGCAAGCAACATAATAGGTCTCTTTCCTTCCACTTGGGGGATAAGGTTTATCTTGTCTTTATCCTTCTAAAGGATACATTATATATTTTTGGGTTTGTATCTCTTATGATGTGATGTCCTTCCTTTCATGGACTTATTTATTTCATATAAGGATCTTTATCTTTTTAAGGAGAATGGCATCCTTGTTTACAATCTTTTCATTGCTTGGGAGTGTATGTCTATTATATTTGATATTTAACTTAGAGTAGATAGTTTGTTATCCTTTCCCTTTCTTTTACACTTGGTGGCTAGATATTTCCTTTCAAAATATTTATAAGGACCCAATTTCCTTGGTAGGGTGGCATTAATTTATTATGTGATCATTTCTTATACAAAATTTATTGTCTTGATTGGGGATTCTCTCTTATATACAAGAGGTGTATATCCTTGATCACAACCTCTTCTTTATTTACAAAATAATTTCCATTATAAACAAATTTCCTTACTTGAGGGATTAAAGTGTGTCATCCTTCATCAAGAATCCCCTTTTCCTACCTAGTAATAGGAGGGGAAAAAAGGTGAATTATTGTTCTCCTTCCCCACTCAATCTTGAAGATGTTATTTTTGTTCAAGAAATCCTCTTAGGGGTAGATGTATTATAAAATATATCTCTTCCTCCTAAGGATCACTTTACGCATGTTGTAAGATATATTTTTGCACTATTATCTTTCCTTTTCCTGAGAAAGATTTATGCCTCTTTTGTTGTGGTTATGTATACATTATCACTTAAAGGATGCATCCTTTGTGTTGAAGAAGGGTATCTTTTTTTTCTTTTCCTTAAGATGCCACCATATCTTTATTTTTCCATCTTAAGGAGGGGGGAATATATACAACCTCCCTATGTATTAAATGATGAATTCCAAAACCATTTTGTGCCCATGTGCATTATTTAGCAAATTTCTTAAGGAGATAATGCTTTCTTTTGAATTATCCTTTTATGACCCTATGCAATATTTTATGTCCCTGTGCATTATTTAGCATATTCCTAATGAGACAATGTTTTCCTTTGGTTTATCCTTTTACGCCCCTTGTGCAATATTTTATGCCCCTGTACATTATTTAGTGTATTCCTAAGGAGACAATGTTTTCCTTGGGATTATCATTTTATAACCCTATGCATTATTTTTCATTTTTCCTTGGAGATAATGCTTTCCTCGTATCCTTTTGTACTATATAGTGTATTTCCTTTGGAGACAATGCTTTCCTTGGTACAATCCTCTTTTGGTGGACTTCCTTGTAAAAAATACTTTACATGGTTATCCTAAGATGGGTTAACTATCATAACACAACTTGATAGACTATCAATTCCATCTTTGTATTGATCTCTATTTTGGATGAGTGGAAGTAGCATAACACAACTTTCTAGACTATTTCCTACTATTCCTCTTATTTTTCCATGGATTACCTAACTTAACGTAGTTTGCTAGCTAGTGGCATCCATGCTTTCCTTTTTATCTTCCATGATCTTATAGCTTTGTTAGTTGGTTGGATCATTGAATCTCATATTATCCTTTGTGTGTGATCTCTCTCTTTTATGGAACTACTTATACTCTTAATATAATGCCAAGTGTGATATTAGCAGTCGAGACATTTGGTTCATCGAGGTCTCTTTAACTAGTTGATCTAGAGCCTTTGGTTTTAGTACTAACCCCTTTGTGTTGTGTGTTCTGTCTTTTGTCTTTTCATTTTTATTTTGTGTGCCCTTGAACATGATTGTGTGAGTTAATATCCTTGGTTTGTGGGATTCCCATGAACTTAGTGATGCCTCATCTCTTTAAGTCTTGGATATGACCTCATCTTTTATCTATCATACCTCTTTCTTCTACTTTAATGTATGTATGAGTGTAGATTCATACACGCACTAAAGTGGGGGCTAAATGAAGCATTGTAAATTGCATGCATTGCTTAAGTGTGTCCAAGTCCATACTTATGTAGCTCCCATTATAGTGTGTATTCATTTTCATATGCATTATAGGACTTTTTCCATCCATTTAGGTCCTTGATCCCCATTTAATTAACAGGGGGCCTTAATTATAGAAGTGATCCCTTCAATTATTTAATGAGAAAACATTATCATTTTCATACATAGGCCCTATTACCATATGTGGCCTCTTTCACACATTTCTACTTATTAGACCCATATTTGGTGCATATTTTTGGAATCCTCCTATCAAAATTTACCCCCAATTAAAATTTGAGCTATTTTTGCCTTGTCAAGGGCGACCCAGGACATTAGGGTTGTAAATTTTGTGACCCAGCCATCAGGAGTCCCTTTTGAATGCTAAATTTGGCCCAATTTTGAATTGGACATTGGTGTTATTATTTTTCTAAAATAACGTGCAAGTATCTATTTTTCTACCCAACCTAGGCCATTGATTGTCCTAAAATAACGTGCAAGTATCTATTTTTCTACCCATTAGAATTCGTCAAGGTGACATGAATTTGAGAGCCCTTCCTTGGAGTTTGTATGTTATTTGAGTTAGTTGATTTTTGTGTGTTGTGAGTCAAGTGAGTTTGTTATGTAGATTATTTGATTTAAAATAATTTAAATAAGATTAATTATGAGATTAGAATAATTATATTTTTACGAATATAGAAATATTAAATATAATTATATTTACTTATTGAGAGTTAATTAAATACCTTTATTTATTAAAAAGACTTAATTAAAAGTCTAATTTGGAATAAAAGGATTTAATTAATTATTAAATCTAAATATGAAATTATAGGCATAATTAATTTATTTAATATTTAATTTATCAATTGCATGGTTATTAATGTGCTAAAATATTAATTGATCAATTAAATATTAATATGCAATTTAAGTTGCACATTTAGTTTAATAAAATAGAATTAGAAATTTAAGTTAAAGTTGAGTTAGGAGTTATAATTGGAAAAGTACATATTTTATTATTAAAAATAGAATTAATCATGCAAAGAGGGTTTGATAAAAATGAGGTTGTAGTTAAGTTCTTATTTTGGTGATTTTGAGTTAAGTAATTCTTTTATATTTTCAAGTGGAGTTGGTCTTGTTTTTGGAGATGCATGTTTTTTAAAACCTAGCTTGTCAGGTTTTCCATATTAGGGAGTTTTGGGTTATTATTTCATTACGTCTATTAGGTTTTGGAGGAGCTCTCTCTTTGTGAATTTGGGGAAATTATTTTTAAAGCTTGGATTTTGGGAGTCTTCGGTTTGGCATTATTTGTTGTTTTTGTTGGGGGATTTCAAGTAGGGTTTGAAAAATCTATGTTAATCATTCTTGTGAAAATATTGTCTGCTTTGTGAATGGAATTGATTGTTGAAATTATGGTTTTATTTGGGTTGTAGATTACTATTTGATTTTTCATTGTTTTCAGTTTGAATTGGTTATTGAATTTCTTGTGTGAAAAACCCAAAAATTGTTTGAAGAATAATAGGGAAAAACTTGAAATTAACTCAGTTAGAGTTTGATTCGATTTTGACAAAAAAAAACCCTCATGTTTGATTCAAATTAGTATTTGAAGAATCTACATAATTGATTTTATCAAATAGTGTTTTAATATATATATATATATATATATATATATATATATATATATATATATATATATATATATATATATATATATATATATATATATATATATATATATATATATATATATATATATATATATATATATATATATATATATATATACAGAGAGAGAGAGAGATACATATAAATGTTGTCTTTTTAATTATGATGTATCTTTAAAAAAATTGTTTTAGAAGGGCGGGGGGCAACCTCCTGCTGTCACGGTAGGCAAACTATCGCACAATAGGTCTGTTGTCGTAGATGGTAGGACTGTCGATATGATAGGTA
This sequence comes from Chamaecyparis obtusa, assembly GCA_027943335.1. Lineage (NCBI taxonomy): Eukaryota > Viridiplantae > Streptophyta > Pinopsida > Cupressales > Cupressaceae > Chamaecyparis > Chamaecyparis obtusa. The sequence continues at coordinate 1,342,756 of BSBK01000411.1, forward strand.
GACTGTCGCACGACAGGTCTACTAACATAAGTGGCAAGATTGCCGCTACGACAGGCAGGCCTACTGCCATAAGCAGCATGGGGGAGGGTGTAACCCCCCCCCCCCCCCCCCCAACACACACACACACACACACATATAATATATAATTAATATTGTTAATATAAAAGAAATCTTTTTAATAAATTAAAATTAAATTAAATTTTATTTGAATATATAATTTATTAATTAATATAATAAGTTTAGTTTATATTTGATAAAAAAAAAATTTGGTCGGTAATAAGATATTTTATTAATCTAATTAGGTTAGAGCTTGGCATGAACCAGGGATGGCTACAACCAAGGGAGCCATCTCCCCAAAATAGAGTAAACCACAACAAACCCATTAACAAGATACAATAGGAAGCAACCTTAACACCATAATCATAAATAGCCAAAGCTATTTGTTCCTTACTCCACCTTTCTTCTGAGAGCGTAAGATCATGTCAAAAGATTTATTTTTCTTCCCTTTTCTACATGTCACATATTCCCAGTCACCCTCCACCTTAGCTGCCTCATTTTTCCATGCCACTATATTTTCTGCAGCTCTACAATCATCTCCCAAGCTACTCTTGTCAAGCTAAAGCTTATTTCCATCTGATATTTCATCCTCATTGTCTCAGGATCCTGCAGGTCTTCTCTTTTCTTTGCCTTCTAGCATAGAAGCAACCTTATTGGAATTCTCCCCTTTATTCTGATCAACTAGGCCAGTCAAGACACTATTCATACCCAAAGGGGAGTCTTTGCATAAATTTTCATATTTTTGTTGCATTGCCTCACTATTCTCTACATGAGAATCAACCGCCCTAGCTGATTGTTCTTCTTGAGAAGGCCTATGAGATTTTTTCACCACCTCCTTTGAAACTACCTAAGAGAAACTTCTTTTTTCCTCTCCCTTCTTCTCAACAGTATAGTGTTGTTGAGAGACATCCTTCCACCAGGAAGCACACTTAATCATTTTACCTTTGCCACATTGGGCAGCCACATGGCTAGTTTGGAAACATCTTATGCACCTAAATGGAATCGCCTCATAATCAACAGGTTGAGCCCAGCATCCCTTTGAGGTTTTTATTGAGATTTTAACATGAAGCCCCTCTAAAACATCCATTTATACCAAGATGTGAGCATAGGTAGAGTGAAAGAGAATTGAAGAGCCTTCATCCACCATTGAAAATACCCCCAACGAATTTCCAACAACTTCTAAAAGGGAATCAAACCAAAGGTGCAAAGGAAGGTTGGGAAGCCTTGCCCAAATCAAAAGCTTATCAAAAACTTATGTAGAAGGACAAAATTTGGGGTGCCATGGTTTTAGCATCAAAGGAAATAGCTCTTCCCAGTTCCAAAAATGCTCACACAAAATCTTTTGTCTGTCCTAGCTGAATTCAAAGATAGCAATGAAAAACCCTTTTACCATAGGGTAAATTTGTACATACCCATCAATAATGGGCTCCCAGCATTCAGAGATCCATTTATGTAGCTCATTCAGGCTTGGCCATAAGCCTCTAAAGCGACCAATCACCCCCAAATTGGATAAAATTTCAACATTGAGTTCCATTTCTTCCTCATCCTCTGTGTTAAGATCCATTGTTATTGTCTTGGAAGAAGAAACTAAGGGAGGCCCAGAACCATACTCCCTCATATGAAACCTCCTAGCAAACTATCCTAAAGAACGAATAGTATCCCTTATTTATTTGGTTGTGGTGAACGCTCTGGACTTCGGTGTACCTCTGCTCACACCACAGTGAGAACTGCCACCAATCATGCCCACATTACACCCATTCTTATCCGCATTAGGTGAGAATTCTAGCTTTCGCCTATCATTGGGGTTGCCCAGATACAACATACCCTGAGACAACACACTGGGTAAGAAACCACCAAAACTCAATCGTTGCCTACGGTGCATGAGACCATCATTGTCACCCTTGCAATGCTGAAACCTGTTGCAATTGAGAGAAGGGCTGAAATGCACCCTCGTAACATGAGAGGGAGCTAAAACCCTTTCCCCAAGGCATGGATAATTCAAAATTCACAGCGCCGTAAAAATTGTTGAACCTTGGTTGTAAGCTCTACAAGAAAGAAGACCCACTATTTCACCAAGGGTCAAGGTAACAACTCTCTATTGAGAACCATGGTAGAGAGTGACCCTGTGAGGACTTGAACCTTGGTTGTAGGCAATAAAATTGTTGAACCTTGGTTGTAAGATCTATAGGAAAGAAGCCCCGCTATTTCACCAAGGGTCAAGGTAATAAATCTCCATTGAGAACCACGGTAGAGAGTGACCCCATGGGGACTTGAACCTTGGTTGTAGGCACTACAGGCAAGAAGCCCCACCATTTCACCAAAGGGCCAAGACCTTATAAATTGTTGAACCTTGGTTGTAAGCTCTACAGGAAAGAAGCCCCAATATTTCACCAAGGGTCAAGGTAACAACTCTCCATTGAGAACCACGATAAAGAGTGGCCCCATGGGGACTTGAACCTTGGTTGCAGGCACTACAATCAAGAAGCCCCACCATTTCACCAAAGGGCCAAGCCCTAAAATTATTGAACCTTGGTTGTAAGCTCTACAGGTAAGAAGCCCCACTATTTCACCAAGGGTCAAGGTAACAACTCTCCATTGAGAACCATGGTAGAGAGTGACCTCGTGGGGACTTGAACCTTGGTTTTAGGCACTATGTAAATTGTTGAACCTTGGTTGTAAGCTCTATAGGAAAGAAGCCCCACTATTTCACCAAGGGTCAAGATAACAACTCTCCATTGAGAACCACGGTAGAGAGTGACCACGTGGGGACTTGAACCTTGGTTGTAGGAACTACAGGCAAGAAGCCCCACCATTTCACCAAAGGGCCAAGCCTTAAATTTGATAAATATTAAATGTTTATTTGTCAATGAATTGTAAATTAAAGTTATTTTTTAGTGTTTGATAAATGTTGATATAATATTTATTAAAATTTAATATATGTTTTTAGTTTAATAAATATTATTGAAATTAAAATTTATTAAGTATTATGAACTTTATATTAATTTATTCAACAATTTTTATATATAGTAATGGTATCTATACTTGGAGGAAATAATATAATTATTTTATTAGACACGTGGTGTTTTGGTAGACAAGGAGTTTTTAGATGAGTGTATTATGGTCAAACCGGACTTTGTAAACAAGTTGAATGCCTTAAAAATCTATCTTATATTGGGATTTGTTTGTGGAGTAATTTTGATACTGTTGGTAATGTTCATTTGGGAAATACGTTGGCTTTAGGAGTGCTACACCAGAAGATTTGGGGTTGTTGTCTTTCTAACATCTGTATCTTCAATGTTTCTTGGTGTTGACTTGGTCATGCTCATTTTACCCAACTAGTTTTCTAAAGCTCTTTATTTTATGAACTTTTTGAGAGAGTGTTTATGATGCTATGGTTTGAGGACTAGTGTGGATTTGTGATGTTAGGGTTTGAGTGCCAGTATTTGTTCCAGTTGTCTCATTATGGAACTAAAATTGATTATCATACTTTATATGATTTGTGAGATCTATTTATGACTTGTGAGCCTAGGGGAGGTTAAATAGGTGCATCTTAGGGTAGTGGTTTACAATAGGGGTCCAAAGTGGTTAGTACCAAGGTAACCTATCGTAAGTTTGTTAATAAGTGATAACTTAGTAATTAAACTTTGGAGAGCTCATTAAAAAAATAATTAGTGATAATGCCTTGCCCATGCCTAGAGCTCTTGTATAGGCTAAGGATAGGAATGGGATGATACCTAGAGAGTAGGTATGATTATAATTCCTCATTTTCATGAGAGGGTATTCTAGTTCCGTGTGGGTCGTATTGAGGGTTCGGAGCCCAAAGTGGCCAGTCCAGGGTAACTCAATGCTTGAGGGTCCAAGCTCCAGTGTGAGCAGTCTAGGGTAACTCAAGTAAATGGCCATGTGATGACACTTTCATAGTATGTAGTCTAAGTCTCCTCCATAGTTCTGCATTTGCCTCTGGTGGTATGTATTTAGTATTTAGTATTTGGTGGTGGTAATTCTTTATTTGGTATTTGGTGTTTTGGTACTTGTTTGTATTTTGATATTTACTATATTTTATTTATCATTAGTTGGTGGTACCTTTGGAAATAAAGAGCCTTTAGGATCCATTGCTTAGTTGTCTTGTTCTATTGGGTTTTGTGATTTCTATCTGATTGGGGTCTATTGTTATCTCCTCAACAGGGTGGGAGTGGACCTTTGGTTCCACAAGGTTAGATGGTAGTAATTATTTTACCATTTAAGATTTTGTGTAATACACCTCCTATAGTTTTTTTTCACATTCTTATTGTCAAACTCTTTTAGGCCACTTGTATGTGTGCATTGATTAATTATGTGATTTTTAGGTTATTGGTGTATGACTCTATATATGATTTGATATATAAGTCATTGGATGGTGTCTGAAATCATGTGTTTACAGTTACATTTATGGTTGTTTTCTTGATGGTTTTCTACATGTTATGACATTATTTATATTTATATTTTTACTAACCCCATACTTGTATGTGTATGGTTAGCGTGTATATTTTTATATACTTATGTTTGATGTGCCTGATGTGGTTGAGGGAAATAGTCATAGTTACTTGCTTGCGAGATCCACACGATCAGTCGATCTTCACCATTGGCTGTTGTATATATACATGTATGTACATGCTCATCTTTTATGTAGGATTTTAGGTACTAGGCATCAACTTCCCTGAATTGTTAGGATGAGTGTGCCCTATTGCAATATCTCAATGGTAAGAGAGGGGAGATAAAAGACAAGCCAAAATCTCAATCCTAAGCCAATAATTGTCTTGAAATAGTGGACAAGTATTTGTTTTACTACCCTTCAAATTCATCAAGGTGGCATGAATTCGTGAACCCCCCTTTGTGCTTGATTATAGTATTTTTGGTGTAGTCAGTTCTTAAGGTTTGCATGTTTGTGGTTTGATGTGATTTTGTGTTAAAATCAATAAATGATTTAATTAAAGTTAATTAAGTGATTAAATAATTAAATCCTATTAAATATAGAAATATTAATATAAGGGTATTTAATTAATGAGAATTAAGTAAATACATTTATTTAATTTTAAAAGGCTTATTTAAAAAGTCCAATTGTGTGAATAAAAGATTTAATTAATTATTAAATCTAAAATAGAAATTAAAAGCATAATTAATGAATTGATATTTAATTAGCAATTCTATAATTATTAATATGCTAAAGTATTAATTGTTAATAAATTATTAATATGTAATTTAAGTTGCACATTTAGTTTAATAAATTGAATTAGAAATGTAAGTTGAAAGTTGAGTTAAGGCTTATTAAGTGAAAGTGCATATAATTATTATTATAATTAATTTAAAAAATGAAATTGATAAAAACAAGGTTAGGAAGCTGAGTTCTAATTCCTAATTGGGTGTTGCATGTTTGAATTTTGTCTGTTGGGTTTTCCATATTGGAGATCCTTTTTGCCATTATTGGGGACACAAATTTGAAGCATGGAGCTTTTGGGAAAAATTATCTAGATTGGTTGAAGAATTATTTTCAAAACTTAGGAGTATTTTGAAATCTTTGAATCCATGTTTTGGTTATTGTGATTCAGATCTGCTTGCGAATTTGAGGTAGGATTTGAATCCTTCTATAATCTTTCCAATCAAAAATATTGTCTTCTTTGTGCCTGTTAGGTTGTACTTAAATTTGTGTGTGAAATTGTGAATTAGTTTTGTTGTGTGTTTGAGGAAAAGGATTTATTTTATGGGTTTTCATTATTTTTGATAAATTGAGGAAAGAATTATATGTTTGCTTGTATTGGAAGTTCTTGTTAAAATTTGACTGATTAAAACCCTAGTTTGTTCTTGGTAGAAAACTATAGGCAAATATTTTAGAAAATGTAATACATTAGACGCAATCAAGGTTTTGAGTCTAGATCTGTGTGAAATTTTATATTCTTAAATCAAGTTTAGTTGCACAATCAGACTATAGGGAGAAAATTAATTATTATAAGAATTTTCTAGTTATTGTTGTTTATAAAAAATATAAAAAGATGATTGATGTTTTTGTGTCGAAAAATAATTCTGACAGAAATTGTAAATTTTTTTTTATAAAAAATAAGACCATATAATAAAAAAAAGGGAAGTGCGGGGGTCACCACTTACCCCACGACCCATGAGGAGACCACAGGGTCTCACGGCCTGCAGAGCTTGTGCAGCTCCCACGAGAACCACACGGCCCACAAGCCTTGTAGCCTACGGTATCCCTGTGAGGGGGGGGGGGGGGGGGGTTGCGGGGGAGCTCGATGGGTTGTGACCCTGCAGAGCCACCCCTTTTGCATATTGTTATAAATATATATATAATATTTTGTTTGTTTTTTTATTAAATTAATTCTAATTTTAAAAAAAAATTATATAATTTATTTAATATTTAATAATTATTAATTATTAATTAATATTTATTAAATTATTAAAATTTGTTTTTATGTAGTTTATGTTCCATAGATATTGAATATTTATTAATTTTAGGGAATTTTGATTTATGGATTATTTTTAATATTTAATAAATAATCAATATTAATTTAGTAAAATTTGGCACGTGTTTATATTTGGGAAATATTAATAGAATTTATTAAGAAGTCAAAATTTGATATTTCATATTAATTATTGAATTTTTTATGTATATAAATTATAATTGATTTTTGGTAAATTTAATATCATTATTTTAGTATTAAAGACATGGTGTTTTGTATAACGCTGAGATTTTATTTTAAAATAGATATGTATGAGACATTTATGTGAATGTTTTTGTAGTCAATTGGACTTTAGTCAACAAGAGGATTGTTTTAGTCAACTACAATTTATAAATTGGTTTTGGATACTTTTTCATATTTTGAGACTTTGATTGATTGTAACTAGGGAACTACATTAGCTTTTATGAAAAAATATGCCAGAGGCTTAGGGGTGTATTTTTCTCTGTTGATGCATCTTTTTATCATGCTTTGTGGAGCTATGTAATTCTATCATTTTTACCCAACTTGATTTTCTAAGCTCTTTATTTTTGTGAACTCCTTGAGAGGGTGTTTTATGACTTTATGGTTTGAGGACTAGTTTGGATTTGTGATGTGATGGTTTGAGGACCAGTTTGTGTTCCAAATACCTTTTGTGGAACTGAATTCTTTTATCATGTCTTTTGGATTTATGAAATATTTTTATGACTTATGAAATTAGGGTAGTTTATCTAAGTGTATAGATGGGAGTGGCTTGCAATCAGCATTGGGGCCCACAAGTGACTGCCAAGATCACTTATTGTAAGTAACTTAATAAAGTGATAACATGTTACATTAAATGGGGGTTTTAAAATGAATTAATAAGATATGTTCCTCGCCCATACATGAGTACTTGATTGAGGTCTTGACTAGGATGGGAGTGGGAGTGGGAGAAGATGCTTGATTGAGGTCTTGCATGATTAGTAGCCTTGTCTATACGAGAGGTTTATTGATGTCGCATATGGTCACTTGAATGTTAGAGTCTGGAGAGACTTCCAGGACAAAACTCAAGGGTTAGACGTATGTGATAACACTTCCCTTTATACATCTTAGGTTTCCTACATGTGTTGGTTGCCTCTGGGATTAGTATGTTTTACCTTTACGATTGACTTGTACCTTTTGAGATAGAGAGCTTTCAGGATTCCTTTCTTAGTTCTACCTTATGATTGGTTGTGGCATTGTTATTTGAGTGGGGTCTAATGTTATCTCGTCAGCATAGTGGGAGTGGACTTTGTAATGTCCCTTCTTATTCTCCCTTTATAGTTTCCTGCAAAACCAACGTTAGTACAAAATAATATGTAATATTTATGACTCATACTCTAATCTATGTTAGTAAAGGGGAGAAATTGACTCTTAAGGATGCCTCTAGGTCAGGATTCACAAAATTCTTGATTCTCATCTTGAGGGATATAAGATCCACTCTAAGCAACCAGGCTATCGACATGACATCCCATAGAGCACGACCCATAAGAATCACTTGAAAGCAAATAAATGCATTCCAAGCCTATGCATATGCATATGACTGGAAATCAATATATATAATGCCTACATGAGATTATAATAATCTCGAGACTAGGGAAATTACAACAATCTCCTCTAGCCCCCTCCAGATATGGGGATCCATCTTTTATGGAATCTATATCATCATTTTGAGATAACAATCTCGAGACTAGGAAATTATAACAATTTCTTCTCCAGATATGAGATCCATCTCTTAATGAATATAATATTCATTCTCTCTATGGTCTCATATCATCAATATGTGTGTGTGTGTGTGTGTGTGTATCAAAAAATTAATGTAAATAACATAATTATATATTCATATTTATAAGCAATATTCCAACAACATATGATGCCCATAGCATAATTGGATAGATCCTAATTGCATGTCTTTAAATAGACATCAACCATATTACAACAATCTTAATATGTATAAGAATGCAATCCTTTGAGAAAAAAAATATATATATATACTACAGTGGACTGTCGTATTTATATATTTTTCTTATCACTGTTTTGTTCTTTTTATTCTGTCTGTGTTTTTCTTTCTTTTTGTTTTTATTCCTTTTTGTTTCGTTATTTTCTTTTCTTTCTTATTTATTTCCTATTCTATATCTAATATGATTTATAAGGGAATATCTCATAATATTGTATCTTATATCCTGAGATATGTACAGACCTATTGTATATTCAAAATAGCCAAGAGAAGATTCACTTTACTTACCTCTATCTTTAATAGTCTGTAGATAAATGTCTTTTCCCTATCTCTGTGATTTTTATACAGATTCTAAGTTGTGCAATATTTCCAGTCCATGAATATATATTCAAATATGTCATTGAGGAAGTTTACGTCCCAATACCTTTGTGTCTTCCACCGAGTGCAATTATCGTGGACTTAATGCCTTTTCCTTATTTATTTTGATCTATATACTAATTGTTGCATATATTGTTATGATATTCAATGCCTCCAATCTCGTTGCGTACAGACCCTTATTTTATTGAATATGCATCATTCTTAATCTATTTTTAAAATGATAGTTATTTCTTAATTACTCCATTCCCATAGACTATTCTATTTCTTACTCCATCTATGTGGATTGTTGGTTGTGAGTGGAGATATTCTATTCCTTATTCCCCTGTTGACTTAGTCACGTAAGTGCCAAATGGGACAGGATGTAATCTTGGCCATGTAAAATGCTCTTGTTGGCTCTGTTTGAATGTTGATGGGTTTTACAAAGTGCTGACAGGGGAATGTTGTCTCTGTTTTTCACTAGTCCCCTTAATACCCCGTGAGGAAGAAGTCGCCACCTTTCATGAAGGTTGGTAACTTTTCAAGGTATCGTGACTTTGTAAGTCATTGATACATATTTGATATTAAATATATTTAAATATTTGATATTAAACATATATTTATATTTAGTGTTATTTTATAATATTTAGTAAATGGTTTGTTGTTATATTATTAAATTTAATAAATATTTGATATATATATATTCATTAATATATATTATAATATATTTCAGATTTATATTATGAAATGTTTAATATATATTTCAGATGTATAGCATTAATATATATTATAATTCTATTATATATTATGTTGATAATATATTATTAAATTTAATAAATATTTGATATATATATTCATTAATATATATTATAATATATTCCAAATTTATATTATGAAATGTTTAATATATATTTCATATGTATAGCATTAATGTATATTATAATTATATTATATATTATGTTGATAATATATTATTAATCGTTAAATCTCTTTTATTAAGTTTGAGATGTATATATATAACTATAATTTAATTTTATCAATGTAATTATAATTATAATTAACTTTATTATTTATTTATTTAATCTTCTATTTTAACTCTATTATTATTAAATTCCATCTCAAAAAGGGGGACATTACTTGGTTCCACGTGGTCAGGTCGTAGTGATTCTTTTACCATTTAGATTCTGACGTTCCTAAACCGATGTTGGATGATCCTTGTTGTTATTACCTTCTTCCTTGTTCATCATTATTGGAGACTTTCTCTTATCTTCCAGGATATTGTACATGTACCTTGTATATGATTGGTTATTGCATACCCTGGGAATTGTGCAGTGGATGATGGTTCATCATGTATACCTCATGGAATCAGTTATATCTATGTTTCATTTATATGATGTTGTACTTATTATTCATTTACATTAGGTGGAGATTGTATATTTTTATTATATTTAATAGATTAATTAACTTATGAGTAATTCTACGTTAAGGAACCCATGGGAATTGCAATCAATGTGTTGATTTACTTTTATGAGTATGTTTTGTATTACACTATTTTGCTTTCGCATTGATGTACTTGTTGATTGTAAACTCTTAAGAAGAAAAAAAAAAAAAATTTGTAAACTTAGTAACATGTTTTAGGTTAATTTCTCTCGAATTCCCTAACGGGGTATTACACTTGGTATTAGAGCCCATGTTTCTACACTGGAAACTCTAAGAATTTGTATGCCCATTAGATGTCTAATAGTTTTTAAAAAAACTTGAAACAAAAACTTAGACCTTAAAATAGGACCTTAAAATAGGACCACTAGACTAAACACCACTAGATTGTTTAGTCTAGGGAGATGAGAACTTGAGGAATCCTTCTACCTTCTCTCAAGGTAATCAAAACCAACAATAGAGGGGAACTTCTCATATTCATGGCAGTGGTTCACAGTCTAGGAATTTCTATAACACTTAGCACTTCAGGTGCAATCAGCCTAGTCAACCTGCACAGAGTATCCATCAAGATTTTAGAAGAAATATCTTTCAATAGTCTAGTGCACTCTCCATTGGAGAAGGTTTTGGTATAGGTAATGGTTATTTTTCTTGTCGACGGTTTGGTCACAAAGCAACCAATTGTCTTTAGCACACACCATAGTTTTTAGGATAAAGGCCAATAGCTTCTGAGCCTACAATTGTGGATGTTGGTAGACCCCATAGAGTGTTTGTAGTGGGGAATGATCCCCAAATTCCATAGCATGGAGCAGGAAAGGGTCCAATGGGACCTGTGTATTGAGTGTTTTATGACTTTTTCTATTGCATATCAAAAGTAGAAAAGTTCTAACAGCAAAGTTTATGAAATATTACAATTAGGCTAGACTGTTATACTCAGCCAAGACAAAAAGAGACTCAAAATTATAGTTTGATTACGTTAGGTACATCTTATGACTATACTAAAGTAATTATTTTTTATCATTCTAGGGGGTCATCATGGTCCGCATCAGATTCGTTGGAGTCTAGAGAGACAACAGTATAGCCAATAATCTTGTGACTCCCAAAGATTGGTTTCCTCATGGACCCTATTACTGAATCAGATGATAATCTTGGGTTACCTTCTTTCACCTGTTGAAGGAATTTATTGAGGTAGTTGTTGAACATTGCTCCCTCTTGCTTGGCATTGTATCCATGTGCTATGTCCTTCTTCTCAATAGTGCCCCCACCTTCCCTCAGAATCTAAAGGAACTTGCTTTCTTTTAGTTTAATCACAGTTGTGACCTGCATAGAAACATCACTATAGATAAGTCTCCTAAGAGACTCAATAATATTTTGGGCCTTCCCTACCAATACATCATTATTGCTAGCCTTCTAAATAGTCCATAATATAACTGAAGAAAGAATAGTCCAAAAATAATTGCAAAACTTGTTGTTGTTAATGTATCCAAAAATGATGTTTAGAGCTTGGAAGTGTTTCTTAAAAGTAAGACCAAATATGTTCCAAATTTAAGAAACAAATATGCACTCAAAGAACACATGTAAGATAGACTCAAGCTGCCTACACATAGTAAATGGATTGGGTTCTCCCCCAAGTCTCTTGAAAGGAAGCTTATGCAACATAAGTCTCCATAGGAATTATGTAATCTTAGGGTCCATAGGTCTTGACTAAAGAGAAGCAAAGTATATGTTCTATTCATGGAGGGGGGCATCAAGGTTCTGCTTAGAGTTAGCATGGGAGAGGATATCAAGGTTGAAGGTGATCATTTGGTAGAGATATTTGGTTTTGACCAGATGGAGGGGGGAACTATCTGTCCAAGTAAGCTGGAAGGAACAAGTGTTATGGGAGCAACAAGATGTCACTTTCCCCAGTGAGTTAAGGGTAGAGGCAAGAGAAGCATAGGTTCTTCTCTGGGTTTGTGGTAAGTTAAAATATGAAGCTAAATTTTCCCTTGGGATGAGCTTATCGTTGAGAAGAATATCCAGAAAGAATTTGATACCTTTTTCATCCCATTTCCTAGCAGAACAACCTTGTATTATTTCTAGAGGTTTTCTATTGTGAGTAAGGTTCCACCAAACCGGCTTGCTACCACAAATCACCTTAAAACCTTCTATTAGGCTAGTGTTGCAGAGAAACTCCCTAGAAAATCTCCAACCTTTCCAGACTGCCTTGAAAACATTTGATCCATACACTATCACCTTGCAATCTAATCCCAGCAGATCTATGAAACTAAGACCACTCCAATATTTCTGTTTAGCTGGGTGAGCTCGGCTCAAGTTGTTCCTTATCAAGATCTTCCAAGGCTCATCTCCTACAGCGGCTCTAGAAATCCACTTCACAGCCAGGGTAAAGCCTTGAGTTTTAAGATCTTTAAGTCCTAATCCTCCCCAGCTCTTATCTTTAGTGCACCACTCCAAGGAAATTGCATGTGTTTTCTTATTACCCTTGCCATCAGACTAGATAAAGTCTCTGATAATCTTCTAAATCTAAGAAAAATGATTATGGTTAAAGATCTAGGTTGAGGAGTAGTAGATAGGGTAAGAGGAGAGAATCTTCTGGAAAACCTACAATCTTCCCAGAAAGGAAAGGAGGTTATTTTCCCATTTGCTCAATTTAGTGTGGATCTTGTCTTTGACCCAGTTCCACATGTCACTAATATTAGGATCCACAACAAATGACATACCCAAATACCTGACAATGTGCTTAGGGCCTCCCCACTCAAAACCAAATCTGTTCCACCATAATGGGGGTTGATTCTCCCAGCCTAGCATTATAGACTTAGAAATAGAAACCTTGCTGCCTGAGGCTTGGCAAAACAAATCCAATTTGGCCATAAGTCGATCCATATTGTCTTCCTCAAGACTTATGAGGATTGTGGTGTCATTTTCAAACTGAATGTTTGAAACATTAAGATCATTGGAAAGGGAAATACCTTTAATTTGGGGGGATAAGGTTTCATCCCTCAGAAGGTAGTGAAGGGAATCATCGGCTATAACAAAAAGAGAGGGGATAAGAGGGCAGCCTTGTCTGATGGACCTGGACAGCTCAAAGATTTTTGATCTGACACCAATGACTTCTACTATCTCCCTAGCACCAAGAAGTAGTGTGGAAACCATTTTGCAAAAGGAAATTGGAAACCCAAGGCTTTCCAGCATACACAGGATAAACTTCAACTCAATTCCGTCATAGGCTTTTCATAATCAATGAGTAACCTAGAATAGTTTTTCCCAGAGTATTTGGCCCAATCTAGTGCCTCCCAATATGTTAAGAGGTTCTCTAGGATGTATCTCCCTTTAATAAATCCTATCTAGGTGTTATTAATCACTTTAGGGAGAATATTGACAATTCTAAGAGAGATTTGGCCAGAATATTGTAACCTACATTGAGTAGGGTAATTGGCCTCCAATTTTTAATCAGAATCCTATCACCATCTTTGGGAATCAATTTTATAACGCCTACATTTATTGTAGGACCTAGAGTACTGACATATATGGCCTCTCTAAAGGTCTTGAGTAGGCTATGGCAGATCCAATCTATATTTCTCTTAAAAACCTCAACTGTAAGCCCATCCGGGCCAAGGGATTTGTCATTGGCCATACTTAAGATTGAGTCTTTGATTTATTTGATAGAGAGGTCCCTTCCTATTATATATGCATCTTCCTTACTGAGCTTCCTTGGGACAATACCTTTTATCTTCTGCTTGGCAGTTTTCATGGAGCTATTGTCTTCTGAGGTAAATAGATTCTTATAGAATCTTGAGAAGGTATTAACAATATCCTCCTGAGATGTGATATTGGTTCCTTGATTACTAATACAAGTAATTCTATCTCTTGCCTCCTTCTTGAGGGTTTGGAAAAATTACTTAGAGCCTCTGTCCCCCAAATTAAGCCAGTTGGCTCTGGCTCAAATTTTAGCACCTCTAGTTTTTATAACTTGGAGGTTCCTTAGGGAGTCCCTACAGAGAATTAACTTGTATAAGAGATGGGGGTCCTAGGGGGAGTCATGGATTTTCATCTTAACCTCTTAGAGCTCCTCAACTAGCTTGAATTCTCTCCTCCTAATATCCTTCACTCTCTTCTTACCCACCACTTTCAGCATGGTCTGCCAAGAGCTGGTTGTCTGATTCCATCTATCAATCTTTGTTTCATGTTTGGAAATACTATCATTAAACCAAGTTATGATCTTAATGGCAGCCTATACATCAAGGTCCTTAAGGAGGGAAGATTTCAGGGCAAAACCTGTCTTTCTAGCAGCAGAGTGTGATTGTTCATCAATCAGGTGAAAGGTAGAGAGAATTGGATGGTAATCAGACAAGGAAAAGGGGTGGGCTTTGACATAGTTATCCATTGGAGGGGGGGGGGTAGCTAAAGAGCTATTTGTTGATATAGAATATGTCAAGCCTGGAATAGATCCTCTTCTCACCTCTTTGGAAGTTGGACCAGGTGAACCAAATGCCTTTAGATTCAATTTTCTTGCCTACTTGGGGGTTAAACAGATTTAACTTTGAGATCATCCTATTCCAGAAAACCAACTCATTACCCTTCCAATCAAACCTCAACCCTCTTGATTTGTCTTGGGCCCTCTCTATCATTTTGAAGTTTCTAGCAATAATCCAAGGAATGTTGTCTAAGCTAGCGATCCATCTCCAAAGGTCAATTTTGGCATTGTGCTCATTGGGGGCATAAATAGAGAAAATCCCAAAAGTATTACCACCTTCCTCAAAAATGACCCAAACTGCTCTGTTACAAGGAGAGAATCCCCATCTTCTAACTGATTTCCTCCATCTTGGACCAATTAAGATAGTTCCCCCTTACCCTTCTGGTGTTTAGTGGAGTAAGCTTCAACATCCTTCCAAATGCATTTCAGTGCTATATCAAGTGAAAAACATATAGCCTTGACCTCTTGCAACATAAGAATGTTAATCTCCTTGTTAAGTTGAAGAAATCTCTTTACCACATATTTCCTATCAGAGGATTCTAGTCCTCTGACATTCCAAGAAGAACAATTAACCACCATGGAGACATTATTTGTTGGAATCCATTGGAGCCTTAAAGCTCCTGAAACATTGGGGGATTTATTTTCTCTGCACTTTGCATGGTTTGGGATTACCAATCATATTGGGGTGTCTACCTCTCTTCCTCTTGGTGTGATTCCCCTCTCCTTCTTCCATTGGGGAAGGTCTCAAAGATTTCATGCTTCCCTCTCTCTTATCATTTTCTCCTGTTGAGAAGACAAAAACCTCTGAGTCAGCATTGCTCAAATGACCTTGACAAGCCTTGATTTCGCCCTCCTCTAGGTCCAAATCCTCCTTCTTCTCTACCTCCACCCCAAACTCATCTGAAGCTAAGGAGGGTATCTCAACAACTTCTTTCCTCCTAAGGGAATACTTCCAGATGTCAGGTGGGGGAGAGGGGGTGCAGGAATCACCACCATTGAGAAGCCATTACGCTTGTTGGTCTGGTTAGGAGGTGGGGGAATGTTGCCCATCCTAAGCACTTGGTTGAGATTAGGGAGAGTAGTTGAATTAGGAGAGCTATGAGGGATAGAGAAGCTACTAGGGCTACTAGCCTTCTCAACCAGAATTATGAGGGTAGGAGGTCGAGCAGAAGAAGTGTCTTTGTCTAGAGGGAGAATAGAGTAGATCTTCCATTTAGGTTTAGGAACATATTTAACCATATCATCCTTCAATTGGATCATTTCTAGAGAAATTTGTTGAGCATTCTTAGTCCTGTGTTTAGGTATTGGGGTCTTGCTATTTCCTTTCAACCCAAAGTCTAGGTCTTTGGCTAATGGCAATTTTCGGAGAGCTTCAAGAATCTCAAAGTTGGCGGGTAGGGGTAGAGGGTGGTGATCAAAATGACCTTTAAGTTTATCCAGGGTATCAGAGAGAGTGTCAGAGTCTTGCATCTAGTTATTGGGAGGATTATTTTGATTCAAATTAGTATCTATTTCAACAGCTAGGTTGAGCAATGGCGGGGTGTTGGGTTGAAGGGGTGCCTAAGGTTCCCCATTGGAGTTACACTTGGTGGTATCGGAGGAGGTCTTAGTTTCCTTTCTAGTAGTACCATAGGGTGGGATGTGTTTATTCAGGATGGGACAATATTGCTTCTTATGCCCTTCTTTCCTACAAAGATAGAAGCTATTAATCCCTCCCAGAAAGGTAATGGGGAAAATAATGGGAGCTCCACCAAGGTCAAATTGGAGGGACTCTGGGAGGTCAATGCCATGTTTGAGGGCTATTAGGACCCAAATATATGTGTGGGGAATTAAAACATTTGAATAATCTATCCTCGGAACTTTGCCAACCAATTCAAGCACATGTGGAATTAAATTAAGCAAAAAAGGGGGGAGATTTCCTACCACTAGCCATCTAGGGTTGGAGAGAGCAAGAACTTCACTATGTGAAGCCTCCAAGGACCAGGGGATGGATTTGAATTTGAAAGGGCCAAATTTCCAGAATTGCCTTTCAACAATAGCCTTCAGAGACTTTGGGTCACAAAAAAATAACAGAAATAAACCTTTTTGAATCATCCTACTGTAAGAAAATTGAAAACCTAATTTTTGACACCGTACTTGTTGAAACCAATCATTAAGGAACTCTCTAGAAGAGATTTTAGAAACATCAACAATAATGAAGAAAATAGCAATTTCTCTAAGTATATTCTTCTTGAGTTCTATCGTAGAAAGAATTGGGGGATTAGGTTTGATAACGAGCCTAGGGGTCGTCATAATCTTACCTCCAATTCCTGCATTTGATTATGTGGCTTGGGCAATGGATGAGAAGAAAAGTGCCCCCTCTGGTAGTGTCCTCTCATCCTGGATGAATTGATTAAATGACTTAGGTCTCTCTTGGGTCCTTCATTCTCCATCTCTTGCGCTGGTATGCCCTTTCTCTCCAACCGGTGCTAAACCAACTTTCATTCCCTTAGGATCAATAATGATGTTGCGAAGGGTTTTTATCAAGGGCATTGTTGTCACCTTCTTTCAAGAAGGGAAAATTAATGTCATTAATTTCCCTAGGAGATGTGGAGGCCATAATGGCTCACCCAAGCCACATGCGTGGGAGGTACAACAATCCTTCAATTTGCTTACCCTAGTTGCAGAGTGAAATCCTCGCATCCAGTCGTTTCCCAAAAATTCTTGAAAAATAATTCTTCCTTCAAATTTAAAATTTTAATAAATTTAAAAATATTAATATAATATATAATTTTGTAGTATTCAATATAAGAAAATAAATTTGAGTCTTTAATGACTTGATAGGATGCATTGAGATTATGGGATTTATATTCCTATTTGTTTATAGGCTTCCATGAGTAAGCCTAATTCTAGGGGAGGTGGATGTAATACCCCTCCTATAGTTTTCGTTTCACATTCTTATTGTCAAACTCTTTTAGGCCACTTGTATGTGTGTGTAGGTTAATTTTGTGATTTTTAGGTTATTGATGTATGACTTTATATTTGATTTGATATATGAGTCATTGGATGGTGTGTGATGTCATGTTTTTACAGTCACATTTATGATTATTTCATGATGGTTTTCTACATATTATGATGTTATTTATATTTATGGTTTTACTAACCCCATACTTGCATGTGTATGGTTAGCGTATATGTTTTATATTTCTATTTGATGTGGTTGAGGGATGGATTCATAGTTACTTTCTTGCGAGATCCACATGATCGACCAACCTTTGTCATTATCTGTTATATATTTATACATGTATGTACATGCTCATCTTTTATGCAGGATTTCGGGTACCGGGCATCGACTTCCCTGAATTGTTAGGATGAATGTGCCCTATCACAATATCTCAATGGTAAGAGAGAGGAGATAACAAATAGGCCCAAATCCCAATCCTAAGCCAATAATTATCCTAAAATAGTGAACAAGTATCCATTTATCTACCCTTTGAATTTGTCAAGGTGACATGAATTTGTGAACCTTCCTTTGTGGTTGATTATAGTATTTTTGACGTAGTCAGCTCTTCAGGTTTTGCATGTCCATGGTTTGATGCGATTTTGTGTTAAAATATATAAAGGATTTAATTAAAGTCAATTAAGTGATTAAATAATTAAATCCTATTAAATATAGAAATATTAATATGAGGGTATTTAATTAATGAGAATTAATTAAATACATTTGTTTAATTTTAAAAGGCTTAGTTAAAAAGTCCAATTGTGTGAATAAAAGATTTAATTAATTATTAAATCTAAAATCAAAATTAAAAGCATAATTAATGAATTGATATTTAATTATCAATTTCATAATTATTAATATGCAATTTAAGTTGCACAATCTTTTTAATAAATTGAATTATAAATTTAAGTTGAAAGTTGAGTTAAGGCTTATTACGTGAAAGTGCATATAACTATTATTATAATTAGTTAAATATGCAAAAAGGAAATTGATAAAAACAAGGTTAGGAGTTGAGTTCTAATTCCTTATCGGGTGTTGCATGTTTGAGTTTTGTATGTTGGGTTTTCTATATTGGAGATCATTTTTTCCATTATTGGGGACACATATTTGAAGGATGGAGCTTTTGGGAGAAGTCTAGATTGATTGAAGAATTATTTTCAAAGCTTAGGAGTATTTTGAAATCTTTGAATCCACATTTTGGTTAGTGTGATTTAGATCTGCTTGCGAATTAAGGTAGGATTTGAATCCTTCTGTAATCTTTCCATTCGAAAAGATTATCTTCTTCATGCTTGTTGGGTTGTAATTAAATTTATGTGTGAAATTATGAATTGGTTTTGTTGTGTGTTTGAGGAAAAATATTATTTTTATGGGTTTTCATTATTTTTGATAAATTGATGAAAGAATTATTTGTTTGCCTGTATTGGAAATTCTTGTTAAAATTTGACTAGTTAAAACCCTAGGTTGTTCTCAATAGAAAACTACAAGCAAATATTTTAGAAAATGTAACGCATTAGACCCAGTTAGGGTTTTGAGTCTAGATCTGTGTGAAAATTCATATTCTTAAATCAAGTTTACTTGCACAATCAGAGTGTAGGGAGAAAACTAATTATTATAAGAATTTTTTAGTTATTGTTGTTTATTAAAAAGAAAAGAAAATATGATTGTTGTTTTTGTGTTAGAAAATAATTTTGACAAAAATTGTTAAAAAAAAAACATATGATAAAAAAAAAGGGTAGTGTGGGGGTCGCCACTTCCCCCACACCCCCATGGCCCATGAGGAGACTGCACAGCCTGTATGACTTGCAGAGCCCGTGCAGCTCCCACGGGAACCACATGGCTCGCACGTCTTGTGGCCTGCGGTATCCCCGTGGGGGGGGGGAGCCCGCTTGCCTATGACCACATGGAGGCATCCCTTTTGCATATTGTTTATATATATATATATATATATATATATATATATATATATATATATATATATATATATATATATATATATATATATATATATATATATATATATATAGATACATACATACATACATACGTACGTACGTACGTACGTACGTACGTATGTATGTATGTATGTATATCTATACATACATACATACATACATATATACATATATATATACATATATATATACATATATATATATATATATATGTATATATATATATATGTATATGTATATATATATGTATGTATATATATATATATGTATGTATATATATATATGTCTGTATATATATATATGTATGTATATATATATATAATTTATTAATTTTTTAATATATTTTTTTCAATATTTAATAATTAATAATTGTTAATTGTTAATTGTTAATTAATATTTATTAAATTAATAAAATTTATTTTTACTTAGTTTATGTTTAATAGATATTAAATATTTATTAATTTTAAGGGATTTTGATTTATGGATTATTTTTAAAATTTAATAAATAATCAATATTAATTTAGTAATATTTGGCACGTGTTTATATTTGGGGAATATTAATAGAATTTATTAAGAAGTCAAAATTTGATATTGGATATTGAGTATTGAAATTTTTTACGTATAGAAATTATAATTGATTTTTGATAAATTTAATATTATTATTTTAGTATTAAAGACATGGTATTTTGTATAAACATGAGATTTCATTTTTAAATAGATAGTGATGTATGAGACATTGATATGAATACTTTTGTAGTCAATTGGACTTTAGTCAACAAGATGATTGTTTTAGTCAACTAGAATTTATAAATTGGTTTTGGATACTTTTGTATGTTTTTAGACTTTGATTGATTATAATTGGGGAACTACGTTGGCTTTTATGAAAAAGTATATTAGAGGCTTAGGGGTGTATTTTTCTTTGTTGATGTGTCTTTTTATCACGCTTTGTGGAGCTATGTAATTCGATCATTTTGACCTGACTTGATTTTCTAAGCTCTTTATTTTTGTGAACTCCTTGAGAGGGTGTTTTATGAGTTTATGGTTTGAGGACTAGTTTGGATTTGTGATGTGATGGTTTGAGGACCAGTATGTATGAGTTTATGATTTGAGGACCAATTTGTGTTCCAAATACATTTCGTGGAGTTGAATTCTTTTATCATGTCTTTTGGATTTATGAGATATTTTTATGACTTATGAGCTTAGCATAGGTTATCTAGGTGTATAGATGGGAGTGGCTTGAAATAAGCATCAGGGCTCACAAGTGATTGTTAGGATCACTTATTATAATTAACTTAATAAAGTGATAACATGTTACATTAAATGGGGGTTTTAGAATGAATTAATAAGATATGTTCCTCGCCCATACCTGAGTACTTATTGAGGTCTTGACTAGGATGGGAGTGGGAGAAGATGCTTGATTGAGGTCTTGCATGATTAATAGCCTTGTCCATATGAGAGGTTTACTGATGCCGCAAATGGTCACTTGAGTGTTGGAGTTTAGAGAAACTTCCAGGACAAAACTCAAGGGTTAGACGTATGTGATAACACTTCCCTTTATACATCTTATGTTTCCTACATGTGCTGGTTGCCTTTGGGATTAGTATGTTTTACCTTTGCAATTGACTTGTACCTTTTGAGATAGAGAGATTTCATGATTCCTTTCTTATTTATACCTTATGATTGGTTGTGGTATTGTTATTCAAGTGGGGTCTGATGTTATCTCCTCAGCACGGTGGGAGTGGACTTCTTGGTTCCACATGGTCAAGTGGTAGTCATTCTCTTACCAATTGGATTTTGACATTCCTGAACTAGTGTTGGATGATCCTTGTTGTTGTTACCTTCTTCCTTGTTCATCATTATTGGAGACTTGCTCTTATCTTTCAAGATATTGTACATGTTGTTATGTATGTGGAGCCTAATCAAACTTTTCCACGGGATCAAGGGGCAGCGAGGGTGGGGTCGAGGGGCAGCGACCCTCGATGCTAAGAATGACTTAATAATATTGTAAAGTGTCAGCCATCTATTTCCTATTAGTCGAAGTATTTTTGCCCTAATTTCGTTATGTCAAAAATACTTGTAAAAAGGGCTTAGGGTTTGAGATTAGATGTATGAGGGATTATTGTAGCTTCCTGTGGTGGTATTGAGTTGCATGTTTCAGATTGTAATCATTGGATAATAATAAAGATATTGGACTCGCTGTTAGTGGACGTAGCCCAGGGATTGGGTGAACCATGTTAAATTTTGTGTTATTGTGTTCTCTCTTGTTTGTTAATATTTGCATTTTTTGCTTATTATCCTAACACATGTACCTTTTATATGATTGGTTATTGCATACCCTGAGAATTCTACAATGGATGATGGTTCGTCATGTATACCTCATGGTATCAGTTGTATCTATGTTTCATATATATAATGTTGTACTTGTTATTCATTTACATTAGGTGGAGATTGTATATTGTTATTATATCTAATAGATTAATTAACTTATGAGTAATTATGCGTTAAGGAACCCATGTGAATTGTAATATATGTGTTGAGTTACTTTTATGAGTATGTTTTGTATTACACTATTTTTCTTTCACATTGATGTACTTGTTGATTGTAAACTCTTATGAAAATATTATTATTTTGTAAACTTGGTAACATGTTTTAGGTTAATTTCTTTTGGGTTCCCTAGCGAGGCTTTACATTCTGACATTCCTGTACTAATGCTCGATGATGCTTGTTGTTGTTACCTTATTCTTGTTCTTCATGGGAGGCTTGCCCATATCTATCTTATGGTGTTTATATTTGTACCTTGTATCAGTGCTTTAGATAAGATTCTTTTGGGATATTGGACTATATTTTGTACTTAATTATTGTTACATACCCTACGAATTGTGTAGAGGATGGTGCGTCATTGTGTACATACCTTATGGTACTAGTTGTATCTATGTTTCTTTTATACGAGGTTGTATTTTTTATTCATTTATATATATGAGATTTGTAATTTTACTTAATCTAAAATAATTAATTAATGTATACATAATTCTATGTCATGGATCCCTTGAGAGTCATAAACTGTAATGGAGTTATGCTTTTGTACTTATTTGTAGCTTATGTTGTATTGCTTCTGCATTGTTATCATTATTATTGTGTTAACTCTTAAGAAAAAAATTATTTTGTAAACATAGCAACATGTTTTATGTTAAATTCTCTCAGGCTCCCTGGCGAGACATTACACCTGGTATCAGAGCCTAAGTTTCTACATTAGGAACTCTAGGAATTTTCATGCCCACTAGATGTCTAAACTGTCTAAACTGGAAACAAAAAATTTAGACATATAACACTTTGTATTTCAAACTATTATTTTATGACTATACATCATGTCTTTATTATTCTTGACTGGTTTTGAAATATCACTCTTCTATTTGGATTTTGTAGGAAAGATGGTCACTAAGACTAGATCTATTGGTAGAGGTCATAGTGGAGGTCGTGGTAGAGGATGTGGAAGGAGTACACTTCATATCCTTCCTGTGAGTCATAGAGTGGAGAGGGTGCATGAGGAGAATAGGGGAGAGAACAATGGTGAGAAACATGGCAATTCAAAGGAGCCTAATGCTAGGTAAATACTTTAGGATATTCTAGAATGTCTACCTATTCATAATAAGACTAAGAGGGAAGAGTCACACCATTCTAGGAATGAGGAGAGACAAAGATCTAGGATTCCAATGAGGAGGGACACTATAGTTGATCAAGGGGGCATCAAGGCTAACCAGATGAGAGACCTCCTTAGATCATGACCTCCTCCCTTTAATGATCTAGATACTAGTTTTGAGGTAGAGACATGGCTTATCACATTGGATCATTATTTTTCTATGTAGAAATTTGATACCAATGTCAAGGTGAGGTGTGCTATCATGCACCTCGAAGATTTTGCAGCTACTTGATGGAAGATTGAGGAGCAGAAGATGGAGCTTAGCATTAATACTATCACCTAGGAGTTATTTGTTGAGAACTTCTAAGAATGCTTCTTATCTGATCAGTGGAAACAACAACACATATATGAGTTCCACAATCTACAATAGTTATCTATGAGTATTTAGGAGTATGAGGATTGTTTCTTTGAGCTCAATCCATATACATGTTATAGTGATAAGTCACCATTGATGGTACAACATTTCATTATAGGACTTAATGGTGCATCATTGGGGGTGTTACAGTTTTCGAACCTAAGGCTCGCAAGGAAGAAGTCATTAAGGCTACTTTGGTAGAGGTGAATTTGACTAGAGCTCATGGTGGACAAATTAGTATTTAGTCTAGTGGTCCTTTTTTTCATGGTCTAAGGGAAATCAGTCTCAGGGAGATGAGAACTCTAGGAATCCTTCTACCTTCTCAAAAGGTAATCATAATCAGTAGAGTACAAAATTATTCCGTGGTACTAGTGGTGGTTCTTAGTC
The DNA here is from genome assembly GCA_027943335.1 of Chamaecyparis obtusa. Taxonomy (NCBI): domain Eukaryota; kingdom Viridiplantae; phylum Streptophyta; class Pinopsida; order Cupressales; family Cupressaceae; genus Chamaecyparis; species Chamaecyparis obtusa. Next base: position 1,366,903 of record BSBK01000411.1, read on the forward strand.
ATGGAACTATCACAACTGATAGCATAGTCTGAGTAATCAGAATGATCAGCCAGCTCAGAGTTTGCATCAGGATTTTAGTAGAGGCATTTTCTAGCAATCTAGTATACATTCAAATGGGAGAGGTGTTAGTATAGGAGGTTATTTTTCTTGTGGGAAACATGGTCACATTGTTGTCAATTGTCCTCAACAATCATCACAGTTTTCAAGACAGAGGTCAACACCTTCTGAGCTTACATTTGAGGATGTTGGTAAATCCCATAGGGTGTTTGTAGCAGGGAATGATCCATAGATTTCATACCATGGAACAAGGAAGGGTCCAATGAGACCCACATGTTGTTTATTTTATGACTTAGTAGGACGCATCAAAATTATGATATTTATATCTCTATTTTGTTTGTAGGCTTCTAGGAGTAAGCCTAATTTTAGGGGAGGTGAATGTAATACCCCTCCCATAGTTTTCTTTTTAATTTTTATTTCCAAACTCTTTTAGGCCACTTTTATGTGTGTGTTGGTTATTTTAGAGATACTTGAGGATATGAATGTATGACATTACATTCGATAATTGTGAGATATCATGTATTTACAGTTAGATATTTTTGGTTATTTTCATGTTGATTAAATTTGCAAATGATGATGTTATATTTCTAAACTATTTTAGGCCACTTTCATGTGTGTGTGTGTGTGTGTGTGTTATAGTTATTTCATGATGTTGATTTATATTTTAAGATGTCATTGATGCTTATGGTTTTACTGACCCCATACTTGCATGTGTATGGTTGGCGTGTATGTTTTATATTTTTGTTTGATGTGCCTGATATGGTTGATGGACGGAGTTTTAGTTACTTTCTTGTGAGATCCACATAATTGACTAATCCCCGCCATTGTCTGTTATATATTTATACATGTATGTACATGCTCATCTTTTATGCAAGTTTGTAGGTACCAGACATTGATTTCCCTAAATTGTCAGGATGAGCATGTCCTATCACAATATCTCAATAATAAGAGAGGGGAGATAACATATAGATCTAAATCCCAATCCAAGCCATTGATTGTCCTAAAATAATGGACAAGTATCTATTTTTCTATCCATTTGAATTGGTCAAGGTGACGTGAATTCGTGAGCCTTTCCTTAGAGTTTGTTTGTTATTTAAGTTAGTTGGTTTTCGTGTGTTGTGAGTCAAGTGAGTTTGTTATGTGGATTATTTGATTTAAAATAATTAAAATAAGATTAATTATGAGACTAGAATAATTATATTTTATGAATATGAGAATATTAAATATAAAGGATATTTAATTATTGAGAGTTGATTAAATACCTTTATTTATTAAAAAGACTTAATTAAAAGTCTAATTTGGAATAAAAGGATTTAATTAATTATTAAATCTAAATATGAAATTATAGACATAATTAATTAATTTAATATTTAGTTTATCAATTGCATAATTATTAATGTGCTAAAATATTAATTAATCAATTAAATATTAATATGCAATTTAAGTTGCACATTCACTTTAATAAAATAGAATTAAAAATTTAAGTCAAAGTTGAGTTAGGAGTTGTAATTGGAAAAATGCACATTTTATTATTAAAATTAGAATTAATCATGCAAAGAGGGTTTGATAAAAATGAGGTTGTAGTTAAGTTCTTATTTCAATGATTTTGAGTTAAGTAATTCTTTTATATTTTCGAGTGGAGTTGGTCTTGTTTTTGGAGTTGCATGTTTTTGAAAACCTAGCTTGGCATGTATTCTATATTAGAGAGTTTTGGGTTATTATTTCATTATGTCTATCAGATTTTGGAGGAGCTCTCTCTTTGGTGAATTTGGGGAAATTATTTTTAAAGCTTGGATTTTAGGAGTCTTTGATTTGGCTTTATTTGTTGTTTCACTTGGGGGATTTCAGGTAGGGTTTGAAAAACCTATATTAATCGTTCTTGTGAAAAGATTGTCTGCTTTGTGAATGGAATTGATTGTTGAAATTATGGTTTTATTTGGATTGTGGATTATTATTTGATTTTTCATTATTTTCAATTTAAATTGGTTATTGAATTTCTTGTGCGAAAAACCCATAATTTGTTTGAAGAACAATAGGGAAAAACTTGAAATTAATTCAATTAGCGTTTGATTCGATTTTCACAAAAAAAACCCTTATGTTTAAATCTAATTAGCATTTGAAGAATCTACATAATTAATTTTATCAAATGGTGTTTAAAAAAATAAAAATATAATAGTAATAATATGGCTAGAAAAATTCTAATCAGATTATACCAATAAAAAAATATTTTTTTAAAACAATATATATATATATATGTGTGTGTGTGTGTGTGTGTGTGTGTGTGTGTTGTCTTTTTAATTACGAGTTCTCTTTAAAATAATAATAATAATAATAATTTGTTTTAGAAGAGTGGGGGGCCCAGCCCCACCCCGACAGTACCTCTCGTTGTCGCGACAGGTTTGTTGTCGTAGACAATAGGACTGTTGCACAACAGGTCTGCTGTCGTAAGTGTAATACCCCAAAAATGGGCTATATGTTCATTAACCTCCTACATCCTCAAATCGAATGAAATCGACATAGAAGTCCTAACCTAAGGCACATCTGCACATCATCAAATCTAATTGATTATCTTAAATTCTGCATCGGGGAATATTCCTAGCAATATTCTTAATTATCTTAATTACCTTTAATTTAATGATTATTTGGAAATAAATCTTATTTATCTTAAAGTTTGATTAATTGAATATTCTAAATATTTAATTAATTAGATTTAATATTTGCCACTTAATTGTTTAATTAAATTTAATTCTATCTATTATTAATTATATTATTTAATTTTGACAATAAATCCAAAATCCTATGAATAATTGATTAAATTCTTATTTAATTAATTAAAGCAAGTTGTCAATTTTTAATAATATTATTTTTGAATAAAAGTTTGATTAAATGATTGATTAACCCATGAATCAATTATTTTATTTTTCAAAATCAGTTAAGTTGAGAATAAATCACTTTATTTATTTATCAATTCATAATTATCCATGTGCACAATCAAAGAGCAGTTAAACTCCAAATCAGAAAATCAATGCAAGTTATTGACTTTTTGGAACTCAACATCATTTTTGAGTTTTAAAGTTGATCTAAACTTCTAATTTGAGTTAAAAAGCTATTTTTGCATGATTTGCATATTTTTGTGAATTAAATTATCTTTATTTAAAAATAACTCAAAAATCAAGTTGAGTTTATTTGAGTGATTTATGGCTTTTTCCATGCACCTCCAAAGCCTTGGATTTCTATAAAAACAAAGCTCAGCTCTTCATAATTCATCTCTCAAATCCACAGAATCTCATAATTTGTGAACTTATGCTAGTGAATTGCTATTTGGAGAATCAGAGTTTCTTTGCAAATCAACCACGTTTTGTGAGATCACTTTTGTTTTCATTTTATTGTTAGATCATTTTAGCATATCAATTTCCATATTAGCATAGATTCATATAAGTTTTCATCATATCATTGCATCTAAAATCCAAAAAAATATAGATTAATTGCATTCATATTTCATATCTAGATCAATTGCATTCAAATCCTTCATTTTGGTGTCGTCTAAGTCACTGATCTCGATAACAATCTGAGAACATCAATCTCGCACCTATTAGAAGGCAGTAAATCGCCTGGTTAGTTTAGCTTCAATTCATTGCACGATTTCATTTTTGCTAACTTCTAATGTTTTACTGAAGTGTTGTGTCTATAGATTAGGTACAATTTTCACACACACATTTCTGGCACCCACCGTGGGGCAACCCACCTTTACTTGCTAGTTTTGATTTTTTTGGGGAGCTAAAACCCTAAAGTTTCAAACATTTAATTTTATCTCTCAAACGGCTTGGCGTTTTGCTTTGAAATTTTTTTTGTAGTTTGGACACATATCAGAGAAGCTACAGTAAAAAAATCAAAAAATTTTGAGATTTTTTGAATTTTTAATAATTTTTTCTTGAAATTCTAGAAAAAATTAATATTTGATGCAAATCAGCATATTTTTTGGAAATTTTTATATTTTCGAAAAGCTCTTTAAATTCTATAGGGGGTCCATTCTTTGTGTTTTAAATTTGGACACAATATAATAGCTCAAATAGTCAATTTACAAAAATTGGTCTATTTTGATAAAAACGGGTCTCTAGGGCACAAATGAAGAGATTTTTCTAAAAATTTTACATTTTTGGAAACCTCTCTATTTTTTAGTAGGGGTCTCTATTTTGAATTTCTATTTTTATATATTTATAAGATTTAATTTTAACAATTTATATATTATATAAATTTATAACAATTTATATATTATCTCAAAATTATATATAAGATCATATAATTTATGATCTTATATATAATTTAGAAATTCTGGCAAAATATTAGTAAAAACAATGCTCATAATATATAAATTGTTATAAATTTATATAAAATTTATAAATTATCTATAAATATATATAGCTTTAATTAATTAAATAAGAATTTAATTAATTAATGATAGGAATTTTGATTTCTTGTCAAATTTAAATAATAATACTTAGGAATAAATATAATTAAATAATTAAGTGGCAAAATTAAATCTAATTAATTAAATATGAAAATATTCAATTAATCAAACTTTAGGATAAATGTGATTTATCGCCAAGTAATCATTAAATTAAAGGTAATTAAGATAATTAAGAATATTGCTAGGAATATTCCCCGATGTAGAATTTAAGATAATCAATTAGATTCGATGATGTGCAGATGTGCCTTAGGTTAGGACTTCTATGTCGATTTCGTTCGATTTGAGGATGTAGGAGGTTAATGAACATATAGCCCATTTTTGGGGTATTACATTTTGCCCCTCTTTGAATTACTGTGCGAAGCGCAATGGTTCAAAGATAGTCTGTGTATGATAAAGATATGAAACTGATTTGAAAGATATGATGATTGAAAGATTTGAAGATATTAGGTCCTGAATGACCAAAGATAATGTTCACTATAGCAGCGATGAACCAATGATTGCGAAAGAGTGTCAAAATGCCTGATTCTGAACCTTAGGATTGCAAAGGAGTGACCGATTCTAGACTCGATTATCTTAGCAGAACCACGACGTAGGTATCACATTTAACCCCTTCAGTTACCAAAGAACCAAGGAAATAACACTGATGAACCGATGGTTGCAAAAAGATGATACATATTACAAGATTCGGAGGATACCAAATTGATATGGATCGACGAATCTGATATGCCCCAAGTGATGATAGATTTGCCCCGAGCGATGAGGACTTTTGATGATTCAGCAACTAGACATGGTTGTTGTCTTGATTATTGAGGAAAGATTGATAGAATTTTTACAGACTTGAATGATGTGCAATACCATGCCCCCTTTGGGATTAAAATATAAATCTGACAATAAAAGTCAATGTTAAATGGTTTAGAAGCATGTTAATTGATTTGAGAAGTGGTTAAACACGTCTAGGAATGCATTCTACATCATTTGGAGGTCCTGGAGACCAAGTAGACTAGGTGTGACCATGAGTTGACCATGGTTGACCAAGTTGAAATTTTGATAGTTTGATGTAAGATAATCAATTAAGTTGAATTATGGATTTCTGTGATGATTGAAGGTTGAATATGCAAGCAGTAGACCGTCCTGGGCCCAAAATTTTAAATCACGATTTTGACATAATAAACGATCTCAGATTTTGATTTTGATCCCGAAAAAGGATTCTACTTGCTGTTTCGTTGAAGGAACCTTCGTGTGAGATTCAACTCTTGTTAGATTTGAAGATGCGAGTGGAGAATTGTTTAAGCATTGAAGTTCATTTAGACATTGTGAGATCATGCAACATGCAAAATGAAATGCAACCTAAGACCTAGGACCTAGTCACTGATCATGTGTCAATTTGTTATCATCATTAAACTTTTAGGTAACCAGATAAATCAATAAAATGTCCACTAGCTATGAAACCATAGACATATGAATATCGATTTGTATGCGCAAGAATCAATACAACACTCACTATTCAACAACCATGGATATATGAATATTGATTTTATTTTCAGAATGTCGGATTAGATATAAGCACCAAGGCATAAATGCCAAGATGACCTAAATATCATGTCCATTTTGATATAGCAATTTGTATAAGCATCAAAACATAAATGTTGTGATGACCTGAATACACCTTGCATTGCAAACACATCAAATAGTCAAGAGATCATTCTAAATCCAGTGTGAATTACCCGTAGTGACCCTTTATCATTCACATCCTTAGGTAAGATCGCGTTTCACAATAGGAGAAAGAACTCACTCAAAAAGACAATAGTTAGATCAAACTTCCTTGAATTTTTTGGGTATCAATGGTCGAGGTACGCATGGCCATCCAATTCGAGATAAAGGCTCTTACAGTCGGACACCATTTCAATCCAGAATTTCCAAAGTTGTTAGATTTTCACATACAAGCAGAAGACAAAGAAAAGATTATGCCCCCAGTCATCACTCTCTAAATCCTGTAAAGGACATCATCGAAGGGCTCGAAGGGACACAATATGCCAAAAATCTCAATGTGAATCAGTAAGCATACAAGGAGATAAAAGCATGTAAAAAGAATAGATTGTTTTCAGTTAAGTTTTGATGTTTGATTGCATTGTTGATGCAAAATCCTTTCTGGAGACAAGACTGACTGACTGACTCACATGAAGCTTCAAAGGACTCTGACTGGATATAATACGTCTAAGATACACCGGAGGCCATAGGATATAACATTGATTGCCCCCAAGTGTTAAGCATTGATAGGATACATACGCTTGAGCTGAGTGGTGTATAGACTGACTTATTGAAAACTGGAAATGCAGAAACAAACCGAGAGATATGTACAAACTAAAGCAAAACTGAAAGCTGGGAAAGACCAAGATTGCACTGATAGATGGAACATTTTGAAACAAGTGGCACCCATTTGCTGGGTTTTCACCATCTTGGCATATATTCTATTTTTGCTACCAAGGCGCCTGTTTCCAGGTTTTCACCAAGGCATTTTTTCTTTGTTCATTTTTTTATATTTTTCATTTTTCAATTTTTTTGAATTTTTTATATTTTCTAATTTTTTTGTGAATCATCAAGGTGCCTATTGCTAGGTTTTCGCCAAGATGTTCATTTTTTTAGGACTTTTTCCAATTTTTAAGATTTTTTCAAGATATTTTACCATACACTGAATGCCTTAGGCATAGAATTTCTTCAGATGGAGAACGTTGATTGGTTCTCGGAGCTATTCTCCTTCAATCATTGAGAGTTGATAGGCACCATAGCCAAAAGTAGCAGTGATTACAAAAGGACCCAGCCAATTGGGTTCAAACTTCCCCTTGCGTTCTCAATGGGATTGATTTTTAGGATTTTCTCTCAAGACTAGATCACCAACTTGAAATTCTCTGTGTCTGACTTTCTTGTTGTAGCCTCTAGACATTCTCTTCTGATATACTTTGAGATGATCATATGCTGCTTGTCTACGCTCATTTAGTAGTTCAAGTTCTTGCAACCTAGACACTCTGTAGTCATCATCAGTTACTAGACCATGCATTCTGATTCTTAGTGATGGGATTTCAACCTCAATAGGTAGTACCACCTCAAACCCATAAACTAAAGTGAAAGGTGTAGCCCCTGTAGGCATTCTAATACTTGTTCTGTAGGCCCATAGAGCTAGATTAATCATGAGATGCTAGTCTCTACCAGTTTTGTTTACTGTTTTGTGCAAGATCTTCAATAGATTTTTGTTGGAAGCCTATGCTTGGCCATTCCCTTGTGGATAGTAGATAGAAGACCAATGTTGGGTGATCTTGAATTTGTCACATAGATCATCTAGGTCTTTATTCCTGAATTGCCCACCATTATTTGTGATTATAGAACGAGGGATCCCATATCTACATATGATATAGTTCAAGATGAACATTGATATCTGCTTTCCAGTTGCTTGTGTCAAAGGGACCGCTTCTACCCATTTTGTAAAATAATCTATGGCTATGATTATATGGGTATGTCCGTTAGAAGAATGAGGATGAATCATCTCGATAAGATCAAATGCCCATTGATGGAAAGGCCATTGTGTTGTAAAGGGGATTAGATCCCTCCCTGGAGCATGAATTAAGTTGCCATGTACTTGGCATTTTTGACAATTCTTAGCAAATTTGATAGCCTCTTTCTCCATTTCAGGCCAATAGTACCTAGCCCTAATAAGTTTTCGAGCTAGTGTTAAACTGTTTGAGTGTGACCCACAAATACCATCATGGACTTCCTCTAATGCACATTGAGACTCTTCCAATTCTAAACATCTAAGTAGCATACCATCTAGACCTCATTTGTATAGATCTTGACCAATGATGACATATCAAGAGGCATTACGGATAAGGTATCTCTTTTCATGGCAGTTGAAGGTATCGGGAATGATTTGGTCTTGGAGATAAGAAAAGAGGTCTTTGTATCTGGATGAATCATGAGCAACAACAGTGTAGATTATGCGGGTTTCAGGGGAGTCATATGCAGGATAAGAGAGTGCTTCCACCAGGAACTCGTAGCGTAGCTCATGTTCAGGCTGCTATAATAAAGTAGATAGTGTTGCCATTGCATCGGCAATCTTGTTCTCCATTCTAGGAATTTGCTCAAATGTGATAGACATGAAATATTTCTTAAAATCATCTACCATTCTCTTGTAAGGAATGAGCTTTTCATCTTTAGTTTGGTACACATCATTGACTTGATGAATAACAAGTTGAGAGTCTCCATGAATGTGTAGCTTTGTTACTCTCAATAAAATTGCTATTTTCATACCATTCAAAAGGGATTAATATTCTACAATATTGTTTGTGCAGGGGAACTTTAGTCTGAATGCTTTTGGGATGGAGTATCCTTGAGGAGTTATGAACAATATGCCTGCTCCAGATCCATTCTGTTTATAGGAGCCTTCAAAGAACAATTGCCATTCTCTAGAAGATAGGTGCATAATAGAGGAGTCTGGAAATTCCATTTGCATTGGTGTGTCATCAAACATGGGTGCATCTTCTAGTTGATCAACAATAACTTGACCTTTTATAGCTTTTCTTTCAACATATTCAATGTCAAATTCACTTAGAAGCATGACCCATTTAGCCAGTCTACCTGTGAGGGCAGCCTTGCTTAGTAGGTATTTTAGTGGATCAATTTTTGCTACTATATGCGTGATATGAGCTAACATATAGTGTCTTAGTTTCTATGATGCAAAGATCACAGTGAGACAAGCTTTCTCAATCATAGAATAGTTCTTTTCATACGCCACCAATGTTTTGCTTATATAATAAATGGCTCTTTCCTTTTTGTCTTCATCATGTTGCACTAGCAATGCCCCCAGTGATGTGGTTGTTGCAAAAACATATAAGATCAATGGCTTCCCATGAATAGGAGGCATCAAGATGGGAGGATTGGATAGATACTTCTTGATATGGTTAAAATTCTTTTCACACTCCTCATTCCATGCAAATGTCACACCTTTATGTAATGTTTTTGTAAAAGGCTGTGATATGTCCGCTAGCTGTGATATGAATCTTCTGATAGATTGAACTCTTCCTTGCAACGTCCTCATTTCACTAATATTCATGGGAGGTTGCATCTCTATTATAGCCTTGACTTTAGCTGGATAAACTTCAATGCCCTTCTTTGAAACTATGTATCCTAAGAGCTTTCCAGAAGTGACACCAAAAGCACACTTCTTAGGATTTAGTCAGAGACTAAACTTTTCCATTCTGTCTAGGATCATGCTCAAGTCTTTTAGATGTTTAGTTCTGATCATAGATTTTGCTAATGTGTCATCAACATAATCTTCCATGGTTCGATGCATCATGTCATGGAAAATAGATGTCATTGCTCTTTGATATGTAGCACCAGCATTTTTAAACCCAAATGGCATGACATTCTAACAGAAGGTCCCCCATGCACATGTGAAAGCAGTTTTCTCTTGGTCCTCTAGAGCAATTTTTATTTGATTATATCCAGAGAAACCATCCATTAAGGAATACATCTCGAAACCCGCAGTCATGTCCACTATCATATCAATGTTAGGTAGTGGAAAATCATCCTTAGGGCATGCTCTATTCACATCTCTAAAGTTTGTGCACACTCTGATTGACCCATCTGGTTTAGAAATAGGTACAATATTAGAGATCCACTCTGCATAGTCAATAACTCGGATGAATCTAGCATTTAGGAGCTTCTCTAATTCAGCTTTTACCAAGAGTGCAACATGAGGATGCATCTTTCTCAATTTTTGCTTGACAAGTTTGACATTTGGAGCTATAGATAAATGATGCATTATAAGATTAGGATCCAATCCTGGCATATCTGAATATTTCCATTCAAATTTGATCTTCTTCTCTATTAGGAATGTTGTAAATTTTTGCTTCTCTTCTTCTGATAATGATTGTGCTACATGTACCAATTGTGGTTCCTCTGTTGTACCCAAATTGATGGATTGAGTGGGCTCAATTAGAACTAGAGATCTGTCCTTTAAATGAGTTGGAAGGACATCAAATATCTAATCCTTAGGCACCTCAAAGAGTTTTTCACCTTTGGATACATCTTTTATTTTTGCTTTTGTAGGTTCTGAGACTACCACAAAGTGGTTTTCACCCTCAGAACTCTTTTTCTTTTTCTTTTTATTCTTATTTTTCTGACTAAGATATTTGATGTCTAACTCAGTCATGCTGACACTTGGTTCACTGATGGAAGTACTCATAGGCTCAACTGCATTTAGGTAGCAAGTAAGGGCATAGTCATTCAAGAAGGTATAAATACCATGGCTCGGATTTGTGGAGGTTTGATCAATAAGTTCTGGATATTGGATAGTCAAAGTAGGGAAAGATTGGGAGATAGTGTTTATGGATATGGATCTGTCATCATTGGTCCTAACCCGACGCTCGAGTTCAAAGGTGATATTACAACTTAAGACATTCAATTTAGGAATAGGCTCAATGTCATCATGGGAGTTCAATTCAGCCATAGGTAGATCAGACTCGATAGGTTCATCATTTCACTCTAGACTCACATTGGGATTAGGTACATATTGGTGAATAACATCAACATGTTTCTCTGTAATAAGCTCATCTTCATCTGGTTCTGGAATGGCTCCCCATTCATAGTCATTTGATTCAGCTTCTGATTCAGGATCTCTAGGAAATCTTAGAACATGAGTAAAGTTGGGGTGAATACCCCAAGAAGGGTTACCCTCAGATTCTGATTTGAATTCATACTCATGGGAATCTATCTCAGAATCACTACCACTTCCCTCTTCTTGATTGTTTTTGAGATTAGCTGGTTCTTGTCTTGGCAACTATCGATTGAAATCTGGTTACATACCTCCTCCATCAACTCACAGAAGTACTCAACATACCCCTCATCAATCTAATCCAAGGAGTCCACAAACTCCAACCATGTCTCAAGCAGGGACAAATTTTGGCTCTCAAAGAGCTCAATCTCAACATGGTGCAGATTAGGAACCCACACCTGAAGAAATTGCTCAATATCAAAATGATGATAACTTCAAATGAATGATGAAGCATTTCTTGAAAGAAGATAGAGAAGCATACTTTTTACAATTAGCTCATCAAGGAGCTAAACTTCCTCCCAACTTTAATGTTGAAGACATCATTACACATGAGGAAGAGAATCCACTCACGGCTATGATGAAACAAATGCATGCTATACAAGTTCAACTTAACAATCTCAAGAAAGAGAAGGAACCTAAAGAGTTCTCCATGGAGGCTCTATGTCCTTTTCCATTTGACAAAGACTTGTACTTGCCACCATTTCCAAAAAGAGTGGAGATGCTGAAGTATGATAAATATGATGGGCACTCTGACCCTCAAGATCATGTCAGGGAATTTTGTACACAATCAATGGAGTTCATGCATGAACCAACCTACCTTATGCACCTCTTTCCTAGATCTTTGGGAGGAGCATCCATTCATTGGTTTTCAAAATTGCCTTCTACTATCAAAAATTTTGAGGAGTTGATCAAATTATTTTATCAACAATACTCCTACAATATTTAGCACCCGATCACCATGATTGATATCTGTAATCTCAAACAATACCCAGGGGAACCATTCCTAACATTTCTCAAGAGATGGAGGAAGAAGTTCTCTCTATATGCTAGACCTATTCCAGAAACAGAAAAACTGGAAATCTTCATCAATAATCTTGTTCCCGAAATCAATTATCCTCTGCAAATGCAAGATCATACATCTTTTGATAAGATGGTGGATAATGCTATCAAAATTGAAAAAGTGCTTGTGAAAAAAGGAGAATTCACACTTCAAAAAGACAAGTACGAATTAGGATCCAATTCTAAAGACAAGAACAAAAATTGAAACAAGAACAAGGGCATCATCATAGATGGCATTGTTGACACTATCCGTGCCCCATCAAAGGCACCAGCCTACAATCTCACTCTTGGCACTCAAGCCATTAAAGCTTCAGAGAAAAATTCTTCTGAACCATCTCCAAAGAAGCCAGAATACAAAAGATGGGATAAACATCGAAAGTTTACTCCTCTGGAAGAGTCTTTAGAATCAGCTATGAAAACTCTACTAGATGATAACATCATCTCTTTACCACCAATCCGACCAAATGATCAGGACCCCAAACCGAAATGGTGGAGAGGAAATGAATTCTATGATTTCCATCAGAGTAAAGGTCACAAAACTAATAATTGCTACCACTTGAAGTATACCATTCAAGATCTGATTGATAGTGGAGACATCACAAATGACAATCCCACGAGCAATAACGATCATACAACATTCACAAATATATTTTTATATATAATATTTATAACAATTATAAGATTTTTCTAAAATTTATATAATTTTTCCAAAGGTCTTGATACTTTTCATACGATTCCCTATAGTTATCCTCTAGGGCTACCTCTTCAAGAAATTCAAACTAACCTTCACTTGGCTGCTAATACTTTCAATAATGCTAAACCTAAAGAGCCTAAGCCTTCATACGCTACAATGCCTACTTCAGCTGGTCCTTCACCATCTCTGCAATAGTCTTCCATACAATCCCAACATGCTTTCGTATCCTTTGAAGTGGCTCCATGTCAAGAGGACTCTAAAAATGATGAAGAAAAGAACATAAAGAAAGATCAAGATCAAGAACCCTCCATGTCATCCAATCCTTTTCATGATGTCTCTTATCCGCTTCAGGATTCTTTTGATCCTGCACATCCTTTTTCATGCATTCCACCATGTCTTAAGTCTTCTCCTAAGCAAGATCAAGTTACTACTTACACCATTGAGCTTATTGACAATCAAAATAATCTTACTACACTTGCGCTTTTCAAAGATGATACTTTCATTAAGGTTGTTAAAAATGATGTTATTACTTCCAATGTTAAGCCTATTGAAAATCAAAAGAAAAATTACGTGCTTGTGCTATCCAAAGATCCTTGTCAAGATCAAAGTCTTCCATCTTCTTTTTCTACCACTCCATGTTCATTTCCACTTTCTACTCTTCCTAAGTCTTTGCAAGCTTTGAACAATCCTATCAAAGAAGGTGCTCATATTCAAGATGTACTTGATTCTATTGAAAATTCTAACGCTCACTCTAAAGATGTTGATATCCTTGGTTGTCATATAGATGTTGATGAACTTATTGATTATCCTTTTACATCTTCCACTTCCATCCTTGGACCTCTTCCACCACTACTAAAGGCTTCACGTCTACCTTCCATCTTGGGTCCTTATGTCCCTTCACTTTCCCCTCCTAACTTTCCTAATTCACCATCCATCTTGGGTCCTTACAAACCTCCATCTCCTATCTTTCCTCAAGATCAACATAGATGCATACCCTTGAATCCTTTTCATCCACCCACCCATCTAAACCAGTCATATCCTCCTTCTTCTTCCACAAGTCCCAAGTCTTTTGGAAGTAACTTGAATGTTCAATACAAGAAAAAGAAGCAATACAAGAATCTATCAAAAAAAGAAGATCACCATGTCTCCTCTAATAGACATGGAAGCATAAAGTCAAAAGAGATATCTAAGAAAAAAACTACAAGACAAGTATGGGTTCCAAAATCCATCATTAAAGATATTCTCTCTAGATCATCAAAAGGAAATAAAAAGCTTGTGGCTATATGGATTCCAAAGTCTCTCTTGAAAGAGTCTGGTGTTGAGCAAAAAGTGAAGTTGACATTCAAGCTTCCAAAGACTTCCACTTCATCTTCTTCCAAAAATATTCTTCCATTCCATGTGCCTAAACCTCAACCTTTGCTATCCATTCGCTATATTCCTTCACGTATTCCTTTATTCCCATTTCCTCCATCCTCTCGCCACCCTTCAAGGTGTGTGTTGATGTTGATCTTGCCTTCCTTTCCATCTACCCTTTCACAATCCTTCCATTCATTGTCCTTCTACCTTTTATCCTTTTTCCTCATTTGCCTATTCCTCCTATCTTCCAACCTCACTCGCTTTACATAAAACTTTATCCTCCATTTTCTCTTCCATCTCCCTCTCCCTATCAGCATCTTTGAGCATATCATCTTGAATCTTTGGCATATCATGGTTTATCCTTTCAAGGAGCATTATCTAAAAAGCTTGCCTTCTTCTAAAAAAAGAAAAAAAAGAAAAAAAAAATTTGAAAATGTGCCATGGCGAAAACCTAGCAATCAGGCATCATGCGTAGTTCTTCTACATATTTCATCCATTCCATCTTCTCTCTTTGATCTTGACAATGTTGATTTATACACGAACATTTGGCTATCTTGTGAGCTATTTTATAATGATCTTGTTTTCATTCCCTTCTTGTTTAGCCTTCATATTTATTTTCCTCCATTCATTCTAGTCTTTCGCTATCATTTCCCCTTTGGTCTTGATCTAATAAAAAAAGAAAGAAAGAGTAAACACAGTGCTATGAAGCTTCTTGACATGTCTACTCTTTTGGACTACATCCTTTCCTTCTTTGGCATTACGCTTTTGTGACTTATCCTATGCTGGCCTTTCATTGCTTGTCCAAATGTACTTTACATGAAATTTTTTCCCTAGCTTGAGTATTCTTGAAGAGTTTTCCCGTGAGGATTTCTTCCCTTCATTCTCCTTCATTCTCTTATCTTCCATCTCTTCCACCAGCTTGCCAATCCCTCTTGTTCTCCACCTTGCTAGACATTGGGACTGTACAATATGATCTTGCTTGGGAGTTTGCAATGGAAAAAGATGCTATCAAGTATACCAAGTATCAGAACCAGTATCAGAACCAGTATCAAAACAAGTATCAGAACCAGTACCATAACCAGTATCAGAACCAGTATCAGAACAAATATCAGAACAAGTATCAGAACCAGTATCAGAATAAGTATCAGAACCAGTATCAGAACCAGTATCAGAACTAGTATCAGAATCAGTATCAAAACAAGTATTAGAATGCCCACTAGGGCTACACCTTTCACTTTAGTTTATGGGTCTGAAGCGGTACTACCTATTGAGGTCGAAATCCCATCACTAAGAATCAGAATGCATGGTCTAGTAACTGATGATGACTACAGAGTGTCTAGGTTGCAAGAACTTGAACTACTAGATGAGCACAGACAAGTAGCGTATGATTATCTCAGAGTATATCAAAAGAGAATGTCTAGAGGCTACAACAAGAAAGTCAGACACAGATAATTTCAGGTTGGTGATCTAGTCTTGAGAGAAAATCCTAAAAATCAATCCCATCGAGAACGCAAGGGGAAGTTTGAACCCAATTGGCTGGGTCCCTTTGTAATTACTACTACTTTTGGCTCTGGTGCCTATCAACTATCAACGACTAAAGGAGAACAACTCTGAGAACCAATCAACGTTCTCTATCTAAAGAAATTCTACGCCTAAGGCATTCAGTCTATGGTAAAATGTCCTGAAAAAATCTTTAAAATTGGAAAATGTCCTAAAAAAATGAACATCTTGGTGAAAACCTAGCAATAGGCGCCTTGATGATTCACAAAAAAATCAAAAAATATCAAAAGTACAAAAAAATTGAAAAAATGAAAAATACAAAAAAAATGAGAAAAAGAAAAAGTGCCTTGGTGAAAACCTGGAAACAGGCGCCTTGGTAGCAAAAATAGAATCTCTTCCAAGATGGTGAAAACCTAGCAAACGGGTGCCACTTGTTTCAATACGCTCCATTTATCAGCACAATCTTGGTCTTTCCTAGCTTTCAGTCTTGCTTTAGTTTGCATATATCTCCTGGTTTGTTTCTGCATTCCTGTTTTCAATAAGTCAGTTTGTACACCAATCTGCTCCAAGCGTCTGCATCCTATCAATGTTCAAACTTGGGGGCAATCAATGTCAACTCCTATGGTCTCCAATATACTTTAGATGTATCATATCCAGTCAGAGTCCTTTGAAGCTTCATGTGAGTCAGTCAGTCAGTCTTGTCTCCAGAAAGGATTTTGCATCAACAACGCAATCAAACATCAAAACTCAACTGAAAACAATCTATTCTTTTTACATGCTTTTATCTCCTTGTATGCTTATTGATTCACATTGAGATTTTTGGCATATTGTGTCCCTTCGAGCCCTTCGATGATGTCCTTTACAAGATTTAGAGAGTGATGACTAGGGGCGTAATCTTTTCTTTGTCTTCTGCTTGTATGTGAAAATCTAACAACTTTGGAAATTCTGGATTGAAATGGTGTCCAACTGTAAGAGCCTCTATCTTGAATTGGATGGCCATGCGTACCTTGACCATTGATACCCAGAAAATTCAAGGAAGTTTGATCTAACTATTGTCTTTTTGAGTGAGTTCTTTCTCCTATTGTGAAACGCGATCTTACCTAAGAATGTGAACGATAAAGGGTCACGACGGGTAATTCACACTGGATTTAGAATGATCTCTTGACTATTTGATGTGTTTGCAATGCAAGGCATATTCAGGTCATCACAACATTTATGTTTTGATGCTTATACAAATTGCTATATCAAAATGGACATGATATTCAGGTCATCCTGGCATTTATGCCTTGGTGCTTATATTTAATCTAACATTTCAAAAATAAAATCAATATTCATATATCTATGGTTGTTGACCAGTGGATGTTGTATTGATTCTTGTGCATACAAATCAATATTCATATGTCTATGGTTTCATAGCTAGTGGACATTTTATTGATTTATCTAGTTACCTAAAAGTTCAATGATGATAACAAATTGACACATGATCAGTGACTAGGTCCTAGGTCTTAGGTTGCATTTTATTTTGCATGTTGCATGATCTCACAATGTCTAAATGAACTTCAATGCTTAAACAATTCTCCACTCGCATCTTCAAATCTAACAAGAGCTGAATCTCACACGAAGGTTCCTCCAATGAAACAACAAGTAGAATCCTTTTTCGAGATCAAAATCAAAATCTAAGATCGTTTATTATGTCAAAATCACAATTTAAAATTTTGGGCCCAGGATGGTCTACTGCTTGCATATTCGACCTTCGATCATCACAGAAATCCATAATTCAACTTAATTGATTATCTTACATCAAACTATTGAAATTTCAACTTGGTCAACCATGGTCAAATCATGGTCACACCTAGTCTACTTGGTCTCCAGGACCTCCAAACGATGCAGAATGCATTCCCGGACATGTATAACCACTTTTCAAATTAATTAGCATGCTTCTAAACCATTTAACGTTGACTTTTATTGTCAAATTTTGATTTTAATCCCGAAGGGGGCATGGTATTGCACATCATTCAAGTCTGTAAAAATTCTATCAATCTTTCCTCAGTAATCAAGACAACAACCATGTCTAGTTGTTGAATCATCAAAAGTCCTCATCGCTCGGGGAAAATCTATCATCACTTGGGGCATATCAGATTCGTCGATCCATATCAATTTGGTATCCTCCTAATCTTGTAATTTGTATCGGCTTTTTGCAACCATCGGTTCATTAGTGTTATTTCCTTGGTTCTTCGGTAACAAAGGGGTTAGATGTGATACCTACGTCGTGGTTTTGCTAAGACAATCAAGTCTCGAACCGGTCACTCACTTCTTTGCAATCATAAGGTTTGGAATTAGGCATTTTGACACTTTTTTTTGCAATCCTCGGTTCATCACTGCTACAGTGAACATTATCTTTGGTCATTCAGGACCTATTATCTTCATATCAAATCAATATCAATCAGCTTCTGTCTCATATCAATTATCAATTTCGAATCCGTTTCATATCTCTATCAAACATAGACTATCTTTGAACCACTGCGCTTCGCACAGTAATTCAAAGAGGGGCAAAATGTAATACCCCAAAAATGGGCTATATGTTCATTAACCTCCTACATCCTCAAATCAAATGAAATCGACATAGAAGTCCTAACCTAAGGCACATCTGCACATCATCAAATCTAATTGATTATCTTAAATTCTGCATCGGGGAATATTCCTAGCAATATTCTTAATTATCTTAATTACCTTTAATTTAATGATTATTTGGCGATAAATCTTATTTATCCTAAAGTTTGATTAATTGAATATTCTAAATATTTAATTAATTAAATTTAATATTTGCCACTTAATTGTTTAATTAAATTTAATTCTATCTATTATTAATTGTATTATTTAATTTTGACAATAAATCCAAAATCCTATGAATAATTGATTAAATTCTTATTTAATTAATTAAAGCAAGTTGTCAATTTTTAATAATATTGTTTTTGAATAAAAGTTTGATTAAATGATTGATTAACCCATAAATCAATTGTTTTATTTTTCAAAATCAGTTAAGTTGAGAATAAATCACTTTATTTATTTATCAATTCATAATTATCCATGTGCACAATCAAAGAGCAGTTAAACTCCAAATCAGAAAATCAATGCAAGTTATTGACTTTTTGGAACTCAACATCATTTTTGAGTTTTAAAGTTGATCTAAACTTTTAATTTGAGTTAAAAAAACTATTTTTGCATGATTTGCATATTTTTGTGAATTAAATTATCTTTATTTAAAAATAACTCAAAAATCAAGTTGAGTTTATTTGAGTGATTTATGGCTTTTTCCATGCACCTCCAAAGCCTTGGATTTCTATAAAAACAAGGCTCAGCTCTTCATAATTCATCTCTCAAATCCACAGAATCTCATAATTTGTGAACTTATGCTAGTGAATTGCTATCTGGAGAATCAGAGCTTCTTTGCGAATCAACCACATTTTGTGAGATCACTTTTGTTTTCATTTTATTGTTAGATCATTTTAGCATATCAATTTCCATATTAGCATAGATTCATATAAGTTTTCATCATATCATTGCATCTAAAATCCAAAAAAATATAGATTAATTGCATTCATATTTCATATCTAGATCAATTGCATTCAAATCCTTCATTTAGGTGTCGTCTAGGTCACTGATCTCGATAACAATCTGAGAACATCAATCTCGCACCTATTAGAAGGCAGTAAATCATCTGGTTAGTTTAGCTTTCAATTCATTGCACGATTTCATTTTTGCTAACCTTTAATGTTTTACTGAAGTGTTGTGTCTATAGATCAGGTACAATTTTCACACACATAGTAAGCGATAGGTTTGCCACTACGGCAGGCTTGCTGTCGTAAGCAGCGTGGGGGAGGGTGTAAGCCCCCCCGCCCCCCCACATATAATATATAATTAATATTTTTAATATAAAAAAAACTTTTTAACAAATTAAAATTAAATTAAATTAATTTTATTTGAATATATAATTTATTAATTAATTTAATAAGTTTAGTTTATATCTGATAAATATTAAATGTTTATTTGTCAATGAATTTTAAATTAAAGTTTTTTTTAGTGTTTGATAAATGTTGATTTAATATTTATTAATATTTGATATATATTTTTAGTATAATAAATATTAATGAAATTGATATTTCTTAAGGATTATGTACTTTATATTAATTTATTCAACAATTTTTATATATAGTAACGATATCTATACTTGGAGGAAATAATATAATTATTTTATTAGAAGCATGGTGTTTCAGTAGATAAGGAGTTTTTATATGAGTGTATTATGGTCAAGTTATATTTCATAAACAAGTCGAATACCTTATACATCTGAGTCTTATATTGGGATTTGTTTGTGGAGTACTTTTGATACTTTAGTTGGTAATGTTCATCTAGGAAATAATTTGGCTTTAGGAGTGGTACACCAGAGGATTTGGGGTTGTTGTCCTTCTAACATATGTATCTTCAGTGTTTCTTGATGTTGACTTGGTCATGATCATTTTACCCAACTCGTTTTAGGTTGAATTTGCCTTTCTATTTTTAGCGCTATTTCTTTCTATAAAAGAAATGGAACCCTTTGTAATTTTCACATCATTACAATATACATTTTTGGCTTCATGCTTTCAAAGCACCTTTTGTGTGTTTAGGGTTTCTTGCACGTGACAGGTTATTTGCATGCAGATGTTCACTGGGTTTTGTGAGAATTCACCTGTTTTGAATTTTAACATGGTATCAGAGCTTCAAACCTGCAGCTTCTTGTTCATTTTTTAAATGAGACTTTTTGCAAAGCTAAGGTCTTCGTGTATGACAATAAAATAAAATACCCTTTTTTATTGTATTTTTTTTTCAAAAAACTGTAGGTCTTTCCTCAAATTTTTTTGTAGGTTTTTTTTTAAAAAAATTACAAAGTTTTTTTAATTCAAAATTATTAAAAATTAGAATTAAGAAAGGAGGGCTTTTTTTATATACTGGCCCACAACCACAAAAAGTTTGTGGCTTCCGAGAGACTGTGGCCTTTTGGATGGTGTAAGCCACAACCTATGGCTTCACAAAAAAACTCAGCCACTTTTTTTGGGACCACCGCTGCGAAGCCACCATTCTGTTGTCATCCTTCCACCAGCTTTAGATCTGCCACTGCACCACTGAAGCACTACCCTCATGCCACTTGTCTTAGAAACACCATTGATGCACCACCAGGGTACCACCATAGAAGCACCAGAGCTCCATTTCAAGTTTTTTTTACCATAATGAGAGTTTTTTTTCCATAACTTGCTCATACAGTATCAAAATTGGGAAAATGAGATATCATCAAAAACCTAATTCCAAGCCCAATCTAGTGGTGCAAGTGGGGTTTTCTTATTTTGCCATTTTATGGGGTTTTTTCCAATCAAAGTTAGAAGTTATTGTTTACCATCCCGAGGGCATAACTTTTGCATCCAAAATCCATTTTAAAAAAATGAATAGGCATTGGAAATGTGTTTTTATGTTCTTTCCAGATATGCAGTTAATTTCATTTTTTTTTCACCAAGTACACATAGATTAGTCATTAGTGTTTTTGACTTCTTGCACTTTCTAGCTTTAAGATTTGTGCCAGGGTTTGGGTTCTTATATTGTGGGGTGTATTTTTCCTCTTGTTCACATGGAAACCCATCATCTATTGAGAGGCTTACTCCACACAATTATCACACTTGGAAGACACTTATGAACCACCTTCTCATGTCGATGGGGTTATGGTCTTGTTTGGGTGAGGTTCAAAATTAGTTGACTTGTCTGTTCAAGATCATGTAGCACAAGAAAAAATGGATGAGGCCATGGGGATGATTTCCCTAAATATTTTAGATAGTATTTTATTTCACCTCGAGAGTTGCACTACACCTCGAGACATGTAGACCAAGTTTCATGATATTTTTAGCACCATTAATTAGATTAGGACACTTCAAATTGAGGTAGAGTTGACTTCTTTGGCACTTGATTCTTTTCCATTTATTGAGGATTTTTTGATGAAATTCAAATCCTTGCAACCATTTCTACAGGGTTGTGGTAAGATCAAAATAGACACAGAGTGCATATGCTTGATTCTCTTTAACCTTTGAGGTTCATTTCAAATTTTCTCTTCTACCTTCTATTCCACCATGGACGCTTTGGGTCTGATGAGCCTATGATTTTTCATGTTTATGCCATTTGTTATAACACTTTACATCATGTTTATAATACCTTTCCAAGTCATTTCCATACATTAACTTGACTTATGAAGCATTAACTATGATTAATGATTTATTGATTAACATTTGTATGTGTAGCTAGTTAATGCTAAATTGTGATGATTTATTATGATAAATGGTTATTATTAAATAATAAATGTTTTGAGATTATTAACATGTTGTTTGTGAGATATTTGAGTCATTCATGCAACTGGAAAGAAGGAGAAGCAAGTTGACACTTGTCAATATTCAACAATTGTTGAAAATGCAGAAAAGGTCAAAAACTAGTTTCAGTAAAATGGGCATATCTCACTCAATTATTAATGAAATCTAGATTTTCTTAATGGTTTGGAAATCTGAAAAGAGGAAAAAAAAATGTGTTCAAAGGGTTTGATCTAACTCGCAATAGTTAATGAGAAGCATTCATCTGAAGTTGGCTAAGTAAAAATAGCTGAGTTTGAAGGCAGTAAAAACCCAGTCTTAGTAAAATGATCATATCTTCCACATTTCTTAATGAAATATAGATTTTCAAAATGATCTAGAAAGCTAAGAAGGGGTATCATATCCTGGAAAAAGATTTTGAGATAACTCGCAATAATAAAGAAGAACCATTTGTTTGAAGTTGGCTGCAAGAAAAGGGGAACACAAAATCAGCAGACTTAGTCAAACTTCTATTTATTGAAATCCAAGTTACAACTTCAAAAGAGGTTGGATGTGATTTGTATTGTATTTATGAACACAAAAAGAATCTCCAAGAAATTATATTTTTCATAAAAGAGTCCAAAGAAACTCTTTTTCCAATTTGTTAAGAAGACAAGTTGTAATAAGACTCTGTTTCTTAGTCATTGTTTTAGAATAAGTCTCTTCCTTGTTTAAAGGAATGATGAGACACATGTTAGATGGTTGTCAGGGAGCCAATAAGCCTATATATTCAAAATTGCAATCAATCAAAGAAAGGAACAAGTGGTAGAGAGTCATCATTCTGTAGAAGTATATTTGTAACAACAACAAGGAGCAAGTGGTAGAGAGTCATCATTTTGTAGAAGTAAATTTGTAACAACATTAATAATTTCAATATAAGTAGTAGATTGCATTTTCATGGAGGTGTGTTACTTGTGTATGATTCTTTAAGGACATATATCAGAGTTTAAATTATCTAAGAAAGGTCCACTTATGATAGTTTTTACCTTTGGTAGTTATAGAAGTAGAACACACAATAAAATGTTGTGTATAACACAGTTTCTTGTAGCCATTATTGTGCAGTTATATTTATTCCCAGCATTGTTATACTTTTAGTCCTACAATGATAGAATAACTTAGAGAATCCCATAGTGCATATACATTACAGACCTATTTCAAGTATACATCCTTGGGTTGACAATTTAAATGTGCCTTCATAATGATGAGATAACTACTTGGCATGAATGTCCAATCCCTAAAGTTATGGTTCTAAGGCCTAGTTATCAAAACCATTATAGGATTCCAACAGGGTCCATGATTTTCCATTCATACCTTTGAGGTATTCTGCGATAGGTTGACACATGAGCAATCCAAGCTTACATAATGAGAGTTCCTCAAATCTTCCATTAAAGTCACATTCACAACCATAATCCAATCCTAAATAGGGAAAATCTTTGAAGTCTGGTGAGTCTTCCTCCAAGACTAAGAAGAAATCAAGCGATCCTTGTAGTTTCTATGATAAGGAAGGTCATTCAGTTTCTAGATGTTGGAAATAGTTAGAGGCTTTAGAGGAGGTCATGCAACAACATCACATCACCTCACCTAAGTCACCTTCCTCATCCATAGGAAAAGATCATGCTCTTTCTACTCGAGCATTACCTTAAAGATACACTTGGATTCTAGATTTTGGTGCTTCCCACCATATGACACACACTCAACAGTTTATTATAGTACTTTCCCATTGTATAACTTCATATATTGTAATTAGTGACTCTACACAAATTTTAGTTGTGGGTTTAGGTACTATTTCATTAGATAGTGGTTGTCTTCAAGATGTACTTTTTATTTCAAATATGTCACTCTAGCACTTGTAAGATAGATGAGTTCTCACCACATGATGTAATTATTTGAGACCTTCATGATCCTGATCTATTTGTGGCTACTGGGAGTGTTGATCCTACATCTTGCTTATACAAGTTTGATGGCTTTGAGATGAAATATTTTACAATTTCATCGCTTATAGAAGATGCAAACATAGTGAGTAGAATTTGGCATGAGCATTTTGGCCATGTCAATTACATATATCTACAATAGATGAGTACTCGAGCACTTGTGATTGGGCTTCTTTAGATTTCTTGTACTAATGGTGTTTTTGGATGATGTGTTCTTAGCAAACATCCCTACAATTATTTCCTATAGGTAGAGACACACGTGCTAAGGAACCCTTGGAGTTGGTACACAATGACCTCATGTCCTTTTCAACTTCTTTTTTAGGGGCTAGATATGTGCTCACATTTATTGATGAATTCTCCAGATGCACATGGGTGTACTTTCTTAAGTACAAGTCTAATTTATTTGATTCATTTAGATTATTTAAGATATTTATCAAGAAGTAGTCTGGTCTTTCTATGAGAAGGATACACACATAATGGGGGGAGTATACAAATTAGGGTTTTAAAGATTTTTGCACTATGCATGGTTTGCAACATCAGTTTACAGTACCTTACACCCCTTAACTAAATGGTTTTTCTAAGAGAAAGAAGAAGACATTATGGGAGATGACCAATTGTATGATACAACCATGAGACATGGATTCAACATTATGGGTTGAGGCAGTCACTTGTGCCAATTACATTCAAAATTAGATTCCTCATAAGGCATTACAACATATGACTCCTAAGGAGGCTTGGACCCATGGCAAGCCTGATGTTTATACATTCTGAGTATTTGGAAGTGAGGCTTGGACATTTATTCATGATCCTCAAAGGATATCCATGGAGAGGAAGAGTCAACCACTCATATTTGTTAGCTACTATGAGGATGTTAAGGCATACAAGTTATTTGATCATGGTTCTACAGAGATCTTGTTTTGATGGGATGCCCAATTTGATGAGCACTTTTCTCAGATGGATTCTCCATCCCATCTTCTCCCTTACTACTCACTCCTCGCTCTTCATCTCTTGAGGATTGTTTATCTCTAGAGGATGATGCAAATGTTTCTCTGCCATCACCATCATCACTAGATATATAATTACTATAGATATAGCTAGATCCATGGCAGGTGACCCTTTAGATTCTTGTCGTACACATGCATAGACATCAGGTACTAGTCTCTTGAGTTGTGCCATTTTAGTTTATCCTCAAATGTTTTCAGAGGCAACATGTCACCTTAAGTGGGAGAGGGATATGGATGAGGAGTTTTCTTCTTTTATGAAGAATCATACTTTGGCTCTTTGTCATCTTCCTAAGGGAAGAAAGTTGGTTCGATGCAAGTGGGTATACCTACAAAATTTGTTGCAGATAGTTCTATATATAGGTAAAAATCATATCTTATTATGAAGGGGTTTTCTCAAGTTGAGGGTATTTATTACTCTAAGACCTTTTCTCCTATTGCTAAGATGAATTTTATTCTCTTTGTACTATCACTAGAAACTTCACAAGGATGGACAATATATTAGATGGATGTCAAGAGTGCCTTCTTACATATAGACCTACATGAGGATATCCATATGGATTAGCCTTAGGGATTTGTGCAAGACACTTCTTTGGTTTAGAAACTTCAATATTCATCATATGGTCCCAAAGAAGCCCCTCAAGCTTGGTATGAAAAGATGGATTCCTTTTTGCTCTCCTCTCATTTCACATGCTATCATTCTGATCCTATAGTGTGCATGCATTTTTAGGAGGGTGATATTTGATCCTTGTGCTATATGTTGATGATCTCATTATTACAAGTACATCATCCTCCACTATTTAGAGTGTTCAGATAGCATTGATGGAACAATTTGAGATGACTGATCTTGATCTTCTACACTATTTGCTTGGTCTACAGGTTATTTAGTCCTCATATGGGATTACCATTTATCAAATTAGAAGTATGCTCTTGACATGATCCAGAGATTTGGTACGCTTGATTGTAAGCCTTTACCCACACCTTTTTAGTCCGGTGTTGTTTTTTCTTCCACTTGCACTACTCCTATAATAGACTCTACATTATATAGGCAGTTGGTTGGCAATTTGTTATACTTGATGCATTCACATCATGATCTTTCCTTTGTGGTTGGCCTTGTCTCTTGGAACTCCCATGATCCACGTTAGAGTCATTAGCAATCTTCCAAACGTATCTTGATAGTATGACATTCACTACACATTAGTATCTCCTCACATTGTTGGCTTCACTGACTCAGATTGGGCTATTGATGTCAATGATCGAAAGTCCACTTCTGGCTTAATCTTTTTCCTTGGTTCTAGTCCTATCACATGGTCTTGCAAGAAGCAATATGATATTGCATTATCATCTAGAGAGGCTAAGTACCAATTGACGGTGTTAGCCAGTTAGGATATTTTATGGCTTCGACAATTGATGACAAAGTTTGGGTTTCCTCTTGATAGTCTCATAGTTCTTTGTGTGACAATCAGAGTATTATACACATTTCCCACAATCTAGTGGAGCATCAACAGATGAAGAACATTGAGATCCACATGCACTTCATTAGGAAGTTGATTTAGGATGGGTCACTTATCTTGGAGTACATTCCTACATAGGAGCAAGTTGTTGATATCTTAATGAAACCTTTGTCATCGTCACACTTTCTTCAGTTATGATCTATGCTCTGGGTGAAGGAAGTTGTCTATGTGGGGTCTTTGTGATGCCTTCCTTCCTTCATTTTTTTTTTAGCACACTTTCATCTCTTTTAGGAGAGGATTTTTTTTCCCACTGGTTTTCTCTAGTTTACAAAGATTTATTCTACTTGGGTCCTCATCAAACCTAGTTGTTGGGACCCATCTTTACTTTCATGCATTTAGTTCTTAGGTTTTTTAGCTTCTCCCTAAGTTCGCATTAAGGAGGGGTGTTGGAGTAATAAGGTTAATTAATTAATTAATTAAATCATATTGATTTATTAATTAAGTCACCTTTTACTTTATCTTCACTTAAGCTAAACTTAGGCCCATTAATAATTAATTATCAATTGATCTCTTAGGGTTTGCCTTTTTTAAGGTTGAGTTTGCTTTACTATTTTTAGCACTATTACTTTCTATAAAAGAAATGGAACCCTTTGTAATTTTCACATCATTACAATATAAATTTTTTACTTTGTGCTTTCAAAGCACCTTTTGTGTGTTTAGGGTTTCTTGCACATGACAGGTTATTTGCATGCGGGTGTTCACTAGGTTCTGTGAGAATTCGCCAGTTTTGAATTCTAACAAATCTAATACTCACATGACATACTTGTTGATAAATAATAATAAAGTGCCACGTAAAATACTTTATTAAATTTATTATTTTAGTTTAAGTACTTAAACACAATAATTGTGGACACTCAATGCACAAACACGTGTTATTGGTCTATTAAAATATGCAAGGGTAACCAAACATTACCACGTGGTAATCAAATAGGTGATTATCACCCAAGAATATGAATAATAATTAAGTTGGGTAGTATGAATTTCCATATGACTAATTCATGTAACCACCATCAAGGATATGCATACATACATACATATGCATGTGTGTGTATATATATATATATACATACATACATATGCATATGTATGTATGTATGTGTATATGTGTCTATATATATACATGTATGTATATATATACATATATACATGTACATACATACACATACACATCTGTGTGTGTGTCTATATATATATTGTGACATAAAAGAAAAGTGAAATGGAAAAGTTGTGATTAGGTATGTTCATATAGCTCACATAGAAGAACTTAGTGAACTAGGCCCAGTTCTTCTTTTATGTTGCATTGGAAGGACCATGATCCAATTAGGCTTGAAAAGAGAATCATGCACCAAAAGGATGTAGTGAGTTCCTTTACTATTGTGCAATTGAAGAATAAATGTAAATATGGAATTGATGAAGAAAAGTCAAATCTAAGGTCAAATGAGGAGTAATGCTAACTTTTTACATGCATAGACTGACAAAAAGAAGATAGGCCAATTATGTTTTCAGAAATGGAACCCAAAAATGAAAACTAACCTATAAACACAATTTGAAGGTGATTTGGAGGGACTGGGTTGACTGGGTCAACCCATTCCTTGCAATTTCAATTGTTTTCAATTTTAGACTATATTCAAGGTCCTGTACTTCCTAGATCTAGTCCCGAAATTAGTGCCACTTGTTTAGGTACACATAGAAAAGATGTAATTCCCCGCCAGGGAACCCAAGAGATATTAACCTAAAACATGTTACTAAGTTTGCATAGTAATTTTTTTCTTAAATGGATGACTCTACAATAGTGGATTACACTTTTTTAGACATGTTGATTTTTGCTGAAAAAAACACATTTTTAATAAAATATGATTATTTAAGACTTGAGAGGTTCCATTTGAAGGAATTAATTACAAATAGTTAGCTCAAAGTCTCTTAGATGAAAAAAACATTGATATAATAGCTATACTCCTCATTCATACATACAATGGAGTCTCCTTCACACCGATTCAAATGCTGACAAAAAATCACTTTGGCTTTATCTTTTGGGAGATCAAATGAATCCATTTGATAAACCTATCTATGTAATATGGTACTACTAAGAAAAATCTTTCCAATGATTATAATGTTAATATATATTAAGTTTATTATGACTTTGTATTTTTAGTTTTACTAAACATAGACATTTCACCGTATGTCCACCTCTATGTTTGACACTTATGGAAAAATGGTAAATGAGAGAAAAAAATTCTAAAGAATATCCATGCCCTATGTATTTAAGCTCTTTATCTATCAAAAAAGTTAAAATGAAATTGGACAAATACATGAAAAGTTATAAGCTATGTAGTCAAGGTATGTCAAAATTGCGATTTAATCAACTTCAAACGTTAATAAAATATGAAATAATCATGATAATTTCATCAAAAAAATTGCATGCCCTCGGTATGGATGTTAAAAAACTAATTTTGAAAGAATCACACTGATATCTATTTTAGAAAAAAGTTATGCTCTATGAAAACAATGTAACTCTTTGAAAATGACATTTTCAGCAACATACCAGTTTTCGTAGGAGAAAGAAAAAACCATTCAAATAATTTCAAATATATATATATATTTAAAATCTAGACAGAAAATCCTAGAAGACTCTAATTTACTTCATCTTATGATTTCAAATGGTTTAATGACAATATGCATCTGAATCTGAAAGTGTTTTTCAAAATGTGGAGTTCAGTGTCCGTTCAGGCCAAAAAGTGTAACCCACTATTATGGGTTCACCGAAATGTTTTCAAACAATAATGAATAAACAAGTGAAATTAAAACATAAAGTCCATAAGTACATAAACATAGATACAATCTTCATAGTAGATTACACATCTCAAGGGTTCCTTGACGTAGAAACTATGAAATACAATTACATCCATAAACTACATATTACCTCATAATTACATCTGAATGATAAGATACACATACTTGTCAACATCAACTGCACACATTGCAGGGTATGTAATTACGATAAAATAAAAAGTACAATGTCAAGAATAAGTCTCCAAGAAGATAGGAAGGATGTAACTGCAACTAGGATCATCCAACACTGGAACAAGGATGTCGGAGTCTCAATTGGTAAAAGAATCACTACCTCCCGACCTCATGGAAACTTGTGGTTCCACTCTCACCATGATCAAGTAAACTAATCAAGGAGTCTAGAAGCTCCTATCTCAAGGGTACAAACTCATAAGTCAAAGGTACACATAATAACCCAGAGGCAACAAACACATGTAGGAAACCTAGAATGAAATCAGGGAAGTGTCATCACATATGTCAACGGGTAAAAGTACAAAGCTGTGTCACACTTTTATAAAGGAAAAGGTCAACAACACACAAAAATTTTAACTTTAATGACATAAAAATGGTATTTATGTTTAAAATTTGGAGATGATGTAAACTAATGAAATGTGTAAAAGTGGATGAAGTTTATGGCTATAATTTTTTTAATTTTTTTTGAACAAGAATTCACATATTTTAAAAAAAATTTAAGTCCATTTTTTACTTGCTGAAAAATGCTGAAAAATGAGGGTCTTGTCCGCACCAAAAAAGTATATGCAAATAATCTCTTTTTCCTTTGATTTCAAAGTATGTCATAGATAAAATGTATAGCTAGTGTAGAAAAGAAGAAAAATTAGTTTTCAATGTATATTTTCTCTGTTATAACTACTCAAAGTCGAACATACCTGAAATCGACAGTTTTCATCTCGCGTCAAATTTCCCCTATCAAATCTACACCATTCAGAAAATAAATTACACTCTTGAAGATAACTCTCTCCTCTAGTGTTAAATATAAATTTTCAATTATTTTGATAAGCTTTACTATTTTTTTTCTATTTTTGAAGCATCTTGTTCTCGAATGTTAAAATACCTACTTGTAGTATTTTGAAATTATAATATATTAGATCTAATTAAAATACTATAAAAATTATATGATGATAATCTTGACTCTGTGCTCTAAAAAAGGGTATTTTTATATTTGTAAAAAAATATCATTAAAAAGAGTAAGAGTTATTGAAACGTCGCTTTTCTGAAATAATTTTATTTCTTTAGTAATTGTTATAAAACATACAGTTAATAGATATTTCCAATTGGAAAAGGTGAAGAACTTATCTAACTTAGCTAGAATGAATCTAGCTAGACCATATGTTTGACAAAAAATAATTTTAGTTAGAAATACTCAAATTCAGCTGTGCTAATAAGTTGTCCTGAAACGTGACACAACTTTGTGCTTTTACCCCCAACACCTTGGAACAATCTCACTGGACTCCGACTTCCAAGTGTGATCATATTTAGAACCTAAAATCCTCTCATAAAGATAAGGATAACCGATCATGCTAGACTCACCATCACTACTAGAGAGGAAAGCATCTTCTCCCACTCCCATCCTTAGTCTATAATAGCACTCAAGGCATGGGCAAGGAACCATTATCTTATTAATTCATTTTAACCCCATTTAGTTTAATATTATCACTTGATTAAGTAATCTACTAAGGATACCCAGGTAGCCACTTCTAGGCTCTTATGCCTTCAAAGTAAGTCACTTCCCCTTTAACACCTAGATAACCTACCCTAGGTTTAATAATCTCAAATCATGATTCTAAGTCAACGTAGTCTCATATTTTCCAAAATTGGTTCCAAAGAAGTAATGTGAACACACAATGCAAATTCACCATAAAATCAACTCCATAAGGTTGGGTCATGTTTGATCAAACACCAATCAAGTATGCAAGGCAAATAAATACAAACAATAATTTCTAATCCCGCCTCTAGTAACAATCCTATTAGGTTGACATACTAATCCCCTCTAATCCCAAACACAAAAGGTAAAGAAATAGACAAATAATAGATTTTAATACAATAAAGTAATTTGTAAATTCAATCATGAAATTATTTTACTTAATAATTACTAACAGGCTATAATTACATTTAAAACAATTAAATTCTAACCCTAACAAATTGATTTTAGGAATTAAAATTACTAACACAATATAATTTTATAGTCTAAATAAATTAAATGGTTTTAATAAACAATTAGCATGCCACAAACAACTAACGAAATAAATCATTTAAATAATTCAATCAATTGGAAATAACAAACATTAATTAAATACATCTAAGTCCAATTAAAGTATACACATGCTAAAACCCATATTTCCCCATTTTAACACACACACACACACACATTAAAATAATATTTTAATTCTAAAAAAAACTTTATTTTATTATTTATATTTTAATAAATTTAAATTTATTATATCTTTTTTTTTTAAAACACATATTTTAAATTTTAAAATTTAATAAAAAAAGAAAACAAAAAAATGTTTGGGGGGCCTGTAGGCCCCACCCCTGGCTGCCACCCACGACAGTCCCAAGGGTTGTCGTGCGGCAACCATAGGCTTTCTGTCGACAATCCCCTCGGGCTACCATGGGACAGCCTTGGGGTTGTCGTAAGGCAATGAAGGGGGAGGGGAAGGATGGGGTCGACCCCACCTTCTCCTCTTTTTTTTAATAATTTTTTTCTTTTAATATAGATTTTTTAAAAATATTTTCACTAGAAAATTACTGTTCCCCGAACAATGAGCCCCTCTTTTTTAATTTTTTTTTGAAAACATGAATTGGGTAATTATATCTTTTTAGAGAGGCTAATTTGATTGAATAAAAATACATAAAAACATAGACAAAATTGGGAAAATACCTCCAATGTACAATTAAACTGGGTTTTTCTCCTAAATTATTTTCTAGGGTTTAATTGAAATTTTCCTTTCAACCCTATACCAAATTTGAGTTTTTCTCCAAATAGATTTATAGTCAAATTAAACCTATGGTTTCCAAATAAAATATTCTCTCATAGAATTCCAACAATCATTATTCTAAATTCTATCAATTTCATAAATTCAAAACCGTAATTGAAATCAAGAAAAATTTAAACCAAGGATTGCATGCATACTAAAATTTCCTGCAATCAATTCTAGAATTTCAACATGAAGAGAAATCTCAACAATCCAAAATATCTAGATTTGACAAGCACACAGAAAACACTTATTCCAGAAATATAGAAAATACAATCACAAGGGTTACTAAACCCTACCTCAACACCAAAAAGATAAACTCGACAATGACCAAAAATGAATACAAATCCAAGATTTCATAAATTTTCTCCAAATTAAATCATTTAACCAAACATTCTCCAAACATGTCTTTTGAGAATAATGGCCAAACTTTCACAATATAGGAAATTGAATTCCACATGCAAAGTTTGGAACTCAACTCCACTCATAGCCTTATTTCCATCAATTCCTTAATTCCTCCAATTACAATTCTGAACTCAAGTCTATTTTTCTAATTTTCTCATGTTAACCATTTAACTCAAATTTGACGAATTCTTTTTATTTTATTTATTTCAATTTGATTGTGCAACTTAATGCATTCGAATTAAATTAAATAATAACATTTAGTCTAATGTTATTTTCCACATGTTATTTATTTTTTCATTTAATAAATACCTTTTGTTCGAAAAGTTAAATTTACAATTAATTAAATCTAAAGTGAATGTATTTAATTAATTTTCATTAATTAAATATCTTTATTTTCACAATAAGCCATTTAATTAAAATCATTAAATTTAATAAATGCATTTAATTAATTTCTATTAATTAAATAGTCTCACATTTAAATAGATAAAAATAGAAAAATCTAATTTATTTAAATTACACAATTAATCTTAAAAAATTACACAATTAATCTAAATAATATATCTAATTATATCAATCATATCAATTAACCAAAAATCAACTGAACTTTAAGAACCATAACCATGCTCAAGGAAGGGACTATAAACTCACGTCACTTGGATGAGTTTGGAAAGGGTAAAGTATCAGAATCTTCTCCACTATTTTAGGATAATAAAATGGCTTAGGTTGGGATTTGGATTTGAACATTATCTCCCCTCTTTTACCATTGAGACTTGTGATAGGGCACGCTCATCCTGACAATTCAGGGAAGTTAATGTCCGGTACTTGCAAACCTACATAAAAGACCAACATGTACATACATATATATAAAATAAGAAATGGTGGGGATCATGACATCATGTGGATCTCGTATGCAGGTAACTACAACTCTGTCCCCTCAACCATATCAAACATGTCAAACAGGAAAGTAAAAGCATACACGATAATCATACACATGCAAGTATGGGGTAAGTATAATCATAATCATAAGCATCATTTAAAACATGTAAATCATCATATTTAAAATAACTAACATCATCTAACTACATCAATGTAACATCCATTATTATTGATTTATTAAAATCACCATGTAGTGTCATACATCCAAAACCACATAATAACTCAAATATCAATGCACATATAAAAGTGGCGTAAAAGAGTTTGGCAATATAAAACTGAAAAGCAAACTATTGGTGGGCACTATAAAAGAGAAAAAATGCTTGGTACAGAGGGGTTTGCCTCAATCAAACCCTAGTTGAGGAATCAACCTTTATATTGAAACCAAACATGCATAAATAAAAAGCGCGTTGATATAAAGAAGAGGCTAGATTTGAAAAAAATGAAATAGAAAAAAAGAAAAAGAAAATAAATGTTTATACCTTCACAAATGAACTTTGAGTCATAATGTCTATGAAGATACTTTGAATGTTGTTGTAGTGTGTTGAATTGTTGAGAAGGATCAAGGATGCCTTTCACAAATTATGCCTAGATTTACAAATACTCCTCAAATCTCCAATGTTGTTATGGTTGACATCATTCACCTTATGAAGGGATTGATTCACATTGATATTCATGTATTTGAAAGAAGGATCTCCTTTCTTGATCGAGGTCTTCTCTACCTAGCCTTCATGAGGGAGAGAAGCTTCCTACAATGAGAATATTTCCTTCAAAAGATGACTTGGATGCTATAATTTTGCCTTAGAATTCTTGAATACTTGAATGCTTGAGCTTAGAATGGTTACATACAATTTTTTATCCCAAAATGAAGAGAGGTAGGTTGCATATATACCCCTCATAAACATTTTGGAGCTCAAAAATTGAAGGAAGCCAATGAGAGTTTGAATTTCCCACTCAACCGCTGAGACTAACTCCCAAATCAAATTTTGGAGCAAACCTTAGGGAATATGTCAATTGGGTTAATCTCTTCCTAGGAATAGGCTGACTAGGTTGGCCTATCCCACCCAAAGGCTTAGAAATGGGGCTAGGGGGTCCCACTTACAGAGGAGATGCCAAAAAGAAAAGCAAATTCAAGGCCAGATTAAGTGTAACAAACATGGAAGCCTGAGGACACTAAAATAGGACCTAATTGAGCATCCAATTATAGGTGCATACATGTATATAGATATATAAATATATGCACACACACAAACATAGATACATACATCTATATGCATATACATACACACATACATATATACATATATACATACATCATTGTCAACGTTAACTCGACAATTGCAACCAATTTTTTTAGATTTGATTATATTATCCTATAATACTTATTAAATAAATAATAATTTCTTTAAAATATAACTTAAAATGTTTAATAAGTTTGTAATGGAGATGTATTCCCATTTTCTATACAATCAAAATAACTCATACACAATTTCATGAATTGTAGTGGATTTATCTCGAAGTAGACACAAGTAACATTGTAAGCAAAATACCTCTATATGAGTAACATTGTAAGCAAAATAGATTTTCAAGATACTTAAGATTAAAATATTTATTTTACTAAATTTATCCTAACTCGAGTCCAACTTTATCCTTTCTTTTTTTCTTTTTTTTTTTTGATCGGTAAAAGGCTGAAGCCCTATAAGATTATATTAATATAAATAATTATTTTAGACCCTGCTCGCTGTAGGCGCTGGTACGAAAGAGCGGGGTTGAGAAAATATCCAGCCTTGCCCAGGACCATAGGTCCTGTCCTTATACAAAAAAATACGTGGGCATAC